>OZ059905.1:15570853-15698353 GCA_964057215.1 Oscheius myriophilus
ATATTTTTAAAACTGATTTATTGATTGTAAATCAATCATAATACATAACTTCAAGGAGCGTCTAAAGCAAATATCAACCTTTTCGTTGTGTCACTGTCAAACACTTGACCCATCTTCCTCAGAACCTCATCCGATCCTACAAATCCAATTCGTTTGTTCAAAACTTCAGCCGTCTAGACGCGATCTTCTCGTTTCTCCTGACAGCTGTTGAAAAATCGCGAAACTGCAGAGGTTTGCCACAAATGTATCAAATTCCAGCGTTTGCCCGCAGAGTTAATGAAGATTACATGCACCACCCACGAAACACGCCGTGAATCTGCAACCATTTTCATGTTTATTTCTGCTTGACTGTCTTTTTGCGTTGTGTGTTATGTAGTAACTTCCCACGTGGGGCCTGGTATCTAGCAAAAACACCTCACCAATCCTTGCCAAGAGAATTTAAGATCAGATTAACATTAAAAACTTGCAATTTTTATCTCAGTGGTGAACATCTGCATTTCCACGAGTTTTTGAGAAACAGCTGTTGGGAAAGAAAGAAAAACGTTAGCGTCTTGGGCTCCGAGTAAAATTATATCGTAAAAAGAAAAAATGGCTTTTTCTGGGTATGCGAAAATCAGTTTCATACACTTTCTTAGACTTCTGTCAATTCGCAGCCCCAGCTCTCCTCAGATCTCTCGCCGCCTTTGTTGTGCTCCGTCATCTACCGTAATCTCAAATTGCCTCGTCATGTTTTTCTGTCGTCGTGGTTGAATTATGAGTGGAGCGGTGTAAAAGAATGGTTTGAAATTCATGAGGAACTGCATTTTCAATGGCACGCCGTAGGCCGAAGAGCACGCACGCGTCGGGAGGCAATTAGGAGACGGAACTCGACGATTCAGCGAATCTCGGAAGGGCTCAGAAAAAGAGAGGGCTGAGGACTGCACGGCCTCTTAGTTTGTTTTATAAAAGACAGGCATTACCCCGCTCATGCGTTACAGATTTCAGTCGCGCTGCCGATAGTTAGGCTTGTTTAGGCAAATCCTACGTTCTAATGAGAGAAATCGGCCATCTTTTAGATTCTTAAGAGCATATTTGTCATGCTTTTTAAAGCTATCCATGGTCGTACTTCGGTCTAGTCACCATTTTACGAGCTTAATTTTTCTGGTAAACACCATAAATACGGAAATTTTCACCAAAACCTTTCGTGCTTGGGACCACTCGTAAAACGTGGGCTGCCGCTTTTACGTGAGTACCCTAAGTATAAATGGCAGTGTAACGTCATAGTAAATTCCCCGCAGTTGGGATTATTTACTCAAGAAAGACCTAATGAATAAAATTGGCTTCATCTGCGATTTCCATAGCGAAGAGCCGTTTTTGAGGTTTTCTATGGGTCTGAGTCTACTATTTTACCCCAAAGATCATAATTTATTTCCTCTCCTTTCCTGCCACGTAGTGCTCCGTCTGCATCTGTAGGTGGCGGCTGTTCGGTCGTCTCCAATAGATCACGGCAGGCGTTTTTCTCGCCGAAATGATGGCTGTTCGTTGCGCGGCCATCATAAAGCGAGGGCACAAATCGGAGACTCTGCGGACGACGGAAACCACACAAAGGAGTGCCTTTAGGAGGCAAAACACGATTCCACGGGGGAAATCTGCGACGGGGGAGGGAGTTCCGGCAAAGCACTCGCGGGCTCAAAAGTGAATTGAGGCAAAGTGGAACTCTGAGGCAGAATCAGTGTTTTTCAGATGTTCGACAAGGACGGCAATGGGACGATGAGCATAAAAGAGTTGGGAGTGGCCATGAGGACGTTGGGACTGAATCCGACCGAGGAGGAACTGCTCAACATGGTCAACGAGTACGACGTCGACGGCAACGGAAAGATCGACTTTAGCGAATTCTGCAAAATGATGAAGGAGATGAACAAGGAGACCGACCAGGAGCTCATACGACTAGCATTCAAGTAAGTTTCGATTTTCAAAGCCTCAAGGCAAACAGAGAAAAATCTCAAATCCCATCTGAAAAATAGAAAATATGTACTGGGGAAAACTTCATGTTCAGGGTGTTCGACAAAGACGGTAACGGCTACATTACTGCCCAGGAGTTCAAACACTTTATGACGACGATGGGAGAGAGGTTCACGGAGGAGGAGGTGGACGAGATCATCAAGGAGGTCGACAGAGACGGCGATGAGCAGGTCGGTTCATAAATAGTAGATGAGGGCGAATGAAACGAGGCTGCGAAACCGACGAAGCGGCGACAAAAAGACGGCACAAGGGATGAAAAAACATGAAGCCTCTTTTTCTGTTACAATTCTATAAATCTCCAGAATTTGCACTGAATTCAATATGAAACACCATTTCACATTTCAGATTGACTACGAAGAATTCGTGCAGATGATCGCCCCGATCGTGTCAGAAGGCAACAAGGACGATCCTTTTGCCGAACCAAGCCCCGCCCTCCAGAACGGGAAGTAGTGCCATGTACAAAACTAAGCCCCACCCACATTCCGCTGCCAAAGTCCCGCCAAGGGCGAAAACAGCCAAACCGACTCTTACGGGAATCTATTTGTCCTCGAGTAGCCATAGCATTGGTGATTCCGGCCACATTCCGGACGCTGATCTCCCTCCGGTGTAGCTCATATCCACAATAAAGAGTTTATTTTGTACTTCTACCGTCAATTTACAATGTTCTGTGTGTGGGAGAGAGAGAGAAAGAGAGAGAGAGAGAGAGAGAGAGAGAGAGAGAAACGCGATAACTCTGAAAGTTAAATGCTTGCGTCAAGTTCTAGTCACGTATTCTATTCTTTTACGTGAAGGACCTGAGCGCTTCCCTCAATTTCATTTGTTCCCATGTTGTGGTCGTGGGCTGTCGTCTTTCTCCTCATTCCCCTTTTTCTCCTCCAATGTTTCTCCAAAAAGGTAAAATCCACTATAAAGCTCCCAGAGGCAATCTTCCAGAAAGCACGGCCACCCGCAAAAACTACAAAAGTGAAGCCAGTTTCGCAATCGTTTTCTGGATCTGACCACCCGAGGGAGTGAGTGAATGTAGTTCAGCTAAACCCTTTCATTATAATTCAGATCCACTACAATGTCTCAGAAACAGCAATCGAAGGAGGACAGCGTGGTGAGCAAGAGAGCGCAGAGCGAACAACTCAAGTTCACTATGCCATGGAACAATGCGGATGATGACCAAATGAAGACATTGCTCCCCTCTTTGGACGAAGGAGAGAACCCTCTGCTCAGACCAGAGGTTCAGCAAAAAATGAGAGTTGGAAAAGATGGAAAGGAGATTAACAAGATGGATGGAAAGCAGGAAGAGCTGAGGGTGGACCGAACACAGGAAGACAGGGTAGGCAGGGCAACAGAAAGAACAATGTGAAGATTCAGACGGCAAGGGTGACAAAGACAGACGAGGGACAGACGGAGGTTACTGTAGAATTGGACCGTCAGTACAATCAACAGGGAGCAGCCAAGAAATACACCCCTAAATCTGCCGCCAACAACAAGAAGATTGTGAGTTTGCGGATTTCTCGGAGAGAGAGACTTTTTTCATTCTAGGCGTGCCCAGAAGTAAAGGCAACTGCCTCTAAGGAAAAGAAGGAAGCATCGACGATGGAGACAATGACGCAGATGTCGGCTCCTATGTTCACAGTGGATAAGACGACGACGGTGATGATGACAGTGACCACTCTGAGGGACCCTCCGATCGCCAAGAAGAGTTCGGAAGGAGTGGCAGTTAAGAGTGGCTACTGCTGAGGAGAAACTCATGTGATACCGTATTTTGTGTCATAAACGAAGAAATAGTACTGAAAGTCTTTTTAGTTAGAGAAATGAAAGTGTTAGTTGAAGATAGACGAAAAATGGAATGTTGTGTTCTTTCGTTCAATGACACTTTGGCTATTCTTACATATATGTATAAATGTTTTTCTTCTATTCACCAATTGTGGTTTGTTTCCAATTTAAAAAACCAACGTTAAAGGAGGTCAAGCATAAAGGAGCGCAAGTTAGCACGTTAAATGAAGAATCACCGAGAAACAACCATTCTCCGTATTTCCCCCTTTTTGCGAGCAACAAAAAGCTCATCAGGGACCAACTATGCAACATCTTAATAATGTAACACGATTGAACTATTCGTAGATATAGTCATCGCCAAATGAGGAAAAGCCGCTTTTTCTTTGCGTCTTCGCTTTTTGCATGCTCTTTTCGCATGCGTATCGCAGGAATGCTGCATTGAGGCTGTTTTTGGCGGGATTTCAACTTGGCGACAGCTATGCATTGTAAATTTTGGTTGTGTTTCAAACACCAAGGAAGGAAATTCGTTTTTCAGAGACCGACTATGCGAATTCGAAAATAGTCAAAAGTTTGGGTATTTGAATTTCAGCAACTTCTGGAATTCATTTATTAGAATATGCCTAACGTGGTGAATGCGGGTGTAAATGCAGCCATTTCCAAAGCAAAGGTCATTCAACGGCCATGCCTAAGAGCGAGATGTCGTCGAAGGTGCAGCAGGAGGAAGAGCAGCCGGAGGAACAGGAACACGAGGAGAAGAAGAAAAAGAAGAAGAAGAAGAAGACGAAGGGCAAGAAGAGCAAAAAGTCGAACAAGGACCAGGAGGAACAACAGGAAGAGGAGGAGCCGAAGAAAGAGGAAGAAGTGGAGGAGGAGGGGAATGAGGAACAAGCAGAGCTGAAGAAATTGAAGAATAAGAAGAAGAAGTCGAAGAAGCCGAAGAGTCAGGTGGAGGTGGGTTGAAGGTTGGATTCTTTGAAATGTTTCTTTTAGGAGGCCCCGGAACCTTCGAAGAAAAGTGGCATATCTTCTGTAGTGAAGGGTCAGTCTCAGGTTGGGAAAGGTGCTTCGACCGGCGCCTCGACGAAGAGCAAGGCACCGGTCAGTGCTATTTCTGGAGCAAACAAGGATGCACAGAAGAAGAAGAGTAGGGCGAGCAAAGGAGGCAAACCGGGAAGGTCATACGGCCATGCGAAGGCTTCTGGAAAGGAGATCAAATCGGGCCACAAGAAATCTCGTGCTTCGTCCGAGAATGGGAAGAAAGGAAGCAAAAGGTACATATTTAGTCTCTTTTCTCTCTTTATATCACACGCACACACACAGACACACACACACACACACACACTCGAATCATTTAGGTCGATGACCGAAGTCGACGGAAAGCCTGTGGATGCGTCTGTCTACGAGACGAAGGACGTGAATCTGCTCCAAGTGCACCTTCTTCTGAATCCTCTGAAGAACATGGAAGGCAAAGAGATTGGAAAGAAGGAATCTGGGTTGGACATCAACCGATCGGAGCCCCGACTGAAGCACAAGGGAACGGCCCTCCAGACGGACGAATTGGCTCCCCGGTTGAAGCAAAAGCCAAGCAGCCATCTTCTGAAGAAGGACGAAAAGGACTGCTCTCTCGCCCACACTCGAGACATTCCATCGGCTCCTCCCATGGACTACCCGGCCTTCCTCCAGTCGCACTACAACAAGGCAGGGCCTGGACCGAAGAACACCAACTACTCTCTCGATATGTTCTATCGAGTGATGGCAGATGCTTCTGAAGTTCTCAGAGGTACCACCTCAACTACTAGATTCATCGAGTGTCGCCGTTTCAGATGAACCTGCCCTGGTGGATGTGGAACCCCCTGTGACGATTGTTGGAGACATACATGGCCAATTCAACGACCTCATCGCCATGTTCTCCATTCTGGGTCCCCCTCCTGGTCGAAAGTACGTCTTCTTGGGAGATTTCGTCGATAGGGGAAAGATGAGCTGCGAAGTGATCATGCTCCTCCTCGCCTACAAGGTTGTTTTTTCTCTCTATTCCCACATAACCTCTTTTTTTAAGGCATTCTATCCTAAGTCGATCGTCCTGCTCCGAGGAAACCACGAATGTGCCAGAATCAACAGCCGCTATGGGTTTCTGAAGGAACTCGAGTCGAAATTCAAGGACAACCACACCCACATCTGGGCCCTTTTCCAGGTGCCTCATCTACCTCCTCTCGGTTGCATTTCTTTCTAGAAAGTGTTTGACCTCCTCCCTGTGTCTGCCCTCATTGGCACCCGTATTCTTTGTATGCATGGGGGCATTTCTCCAAGTTTGACCGACTTTGATGACCTGCGTAACCTTCCGAAGCCTATCAGGAACCCCTCTCGGGGAGTGGTCAACGACCTGCTTTGGGCTGATCCGGAGCGCAACATCACTGGGTGGAAAAAGTCGTATCGCGGCTCTGGGTTCCTCTTCGGAGCGGAGGTCAGAAGAAGGGAGAATAGACGTATTTCTGTTTTTAGGCACTGCAGGAGTTCACCGACCGAATGGGCATTGACGTGGTGGTGAGGGCCCATCAGGTGTGTCTCGATGGGTACTACATCACTCGCGACTTCCGTCTGGTCACTCTCTTCTCAGCGCCCATGTACTGCGGTCTTCTGAGGAACTGTGGAGCTGTGCTCAATGTGTCTGAGGATCTCTTCCTCAACTTTTCCGTCTTTGTGCCCGAATCGAAGGGCGTCTTCCGGAGGATCACCGAGGGCAACCGAGTGTGGGGCGATGACGTGGACCACATCAAGGACGCCGAGTAGAAGACTTCCACAGCCACAACCCAGAAACCTATGTTTGGCTTTGTGTTCTCTATATAAACGTTTTGTTCGAATATATGTATCTCTTGTCAATGTAAACATTCATTTTATTTGGTATGTGGGACGGTAGTTGGGACTTTTACCCATCACATAAGCGATAGCAATTTGATCCCCTAAATGTACGTATTTCACAGGCGCCCTTCAATGTCCCTTCCACAAAGCACAAACAATAAAAATTAGTTTGTTTATTCATCTGTAACTCACAAGTACTGTATAGTAAAACGTTTAAACATTGGTAAAATGAAATAATCGCATATCAAGGGAAGTGGATCACATGAGGCGAGCGAGGGGGCTACTCATCATCGGCTCCTCGGTGGACGAACACCTCGCCGTTGAATTTGGGAGCTTGGCCCATGTTGAACTGAGGAGAGTTGTGGAGCAGGGCTGAAAATTGGTCAATTAATGAAAAAGGGGATTGTCAATGGTATTTTCCCCCTCAAAACAATGAAATAACCCAGGTGTGATTTGCAGCTCGGTAACTAAATTAGAAGAAAATCATGAAAACACACAGTTCTGGGCGTCCTCGGCCTCCTCAATCTCGATCGGGGAGAAGATCTCGGGCAGCAGCAGGCGCGGTACAGGTCTGAATAAGTAAATGAGAAATTATTGAAAAGAAGGAAACTACCGAACATGGTCATCCGGGGCGTCGATCACGGAGTGTTCCAGGGCAGTCTCGTAGAAGGAGCCCCGTTTCTCTTAAAATTAGTCGTCTGCCTCTAAAACATTACAATATACCCTCCATTTCCTGTGGAGAGAGCGGTGTCAGGCTGGGGTAGCGGCTCACAAGCGGCATATCCTCATCTCCAGGGTTGGGACGCGTAAGTGCCAGCCATTGACGCTCCTCCTGGAAAGGAGAGGAAAATAAGAAAAAGTACTGGCTAATAGCAGGGTAAATAAACTAGTGCAATACGACACGGTTTATAGCAACCAGTGATGAGCAGCAAACGCGGGCATATGTCAGTTGGATTCGTCACGTACCCACCCTTAACATGAGAACAACGCGGCTGGTACTAAAATACATTATCAATTGCACCACAGTCGTTTAAAATACACTGACCGGGATAGTTTTCACCCGTTTTCAGCCCTATTTCTTTCTTTAATTGGCTGGCTGTGTTATCTGTTAATCGGCCGGACCGTAGCTTCGAGCAGCAACCACAAACGTGCCTCATCCAGTTTCTGCTGCTTCTTGGTCATGCGTTCCTCCCGTTTCTGTTGTCGATGCAGCTGAATTTGCTTGATGAAGAGCAAAGAGTAAATCACAAACAGAGCCCTAAAACCATATTGAACGGGAAACAGGGCTGGCTTACACGAGATTCACGTAAATGACAAAAATGACGCGGGTGGCAGAGTCCGCCTTGAGATTGGAGAAGAAGCGGAGGACGGATTTACTGGCCTCTTCCTTGCTGTCGGGGATGTTCGTACGGAATTGAATGGTCGTGCCCAAGATGCTGGTTGAGAAGGATATCTAAGGATATGCATAGAGGGTGGAAGGCGCGAGAAAAGAAAGGAAAAAATCCTCACGTCTCCGCTAAAGAAACGGGCCAATTTGCCGTAGAAGCCGCGCAAGGCGATCTTTGCCTTATCCATCCAAACAGGCAGAGTGACCTGCGTCCCGAAAATGTTGACTACGGCCGGCTGAAATAAAGTTAAGACGCTAGAACATGAAAAACA
The DNA here is from genome assembly GCA_964057215.1 of Oscheius myriophilus. Taxonomy (NCBI): domain Eukaryota; kingdom Metazoa; phylum Nematoda; class Chromadorea; order Rhabditida; family Rhabditidae; genus Oscheius; species Oscheius myriophilus. The sequence continues at coordinate 15,579,137 of OZ059905.1, forward strand.
AAGCATACCTTGTTAGCGGCTTTTCCCCTGACCTTACCCTCCGCGGGGTCCTTCGACGGGACGCAAAGGGCTATCCCGACCAAAACAAGGAAGATCAGCCACCGCATCGGCTAAAACCAGGAAATTAAGGCTTTCAAAAGAACAAACATACAGAAGAAAGATACGATAATCAAGTGAAAGTGATCCCCACTACCTTGCATGGTTGGGTTTCTACAATTGCTTGACTTTCCCCACAATATAAAATAATTTGTACACGAACACTCTTTTAAGCAATAAAAATACGGCCACCAGACTCATCAAACTGGTCAGGAAAGAAGGAAATGATAACGACGGTGGAATATCACCCAACGACACTTCAAAGAACTATACGCTAAACACAGGGCTTCCGTTAACAACAAAACGCGTTGATTCACGCTGTGATATAATCGACACCTAGGGTAAGGCCAATGTCTGAATATTGTAGCACAACTTGAATCTTGAAACCAGGGCTGGTGAATTTAAGGGCCGGCCGGCTCTCGAAAAAAAAAGGTTCGAGGTGCACCCACAGCATTTTCTACTTGGGGAGTGTTCCAGAAATAAAAAAACTTGTGAACCCCCAACCCTCGAAACCGATGTGTACGTCAGTCGCGGCCACCTAGGGTTACCAAATACAACTTATGGTAAATATTGTAAAACTTTTCGTAGTTTGGTGACCTATGTTTGACAGCAGCGCCACATGCATGGCTTGCGAGGAACGTAGCCAAGAACCTAACTGTTCCGCTAACGAAGAGCGGTGGGCCATCGTACCAACCAGCTGCCCGTATTCAACTCAGTAACAAAAAAATCACAATGTAGTTTTAATCGGATGAAATAAATCACAATAATAAACGAATAAACGGAGATCTTGAGTGGGTGGTTGGTCTTCTGGACGTCTTACAACAAAGACATGTTGCATGTCCCGTTCAGATCGGCGAACACGTCTAAAATGAACGATTATACATAATATACGAAAGAAAAGAAACCTCGCTGTGCGATCTCCCCGTCGACTTGATCGACAATCTTGCTCCAGCTAGTGATGTCCTCGGTCAGCTCTCGCTTTTTCTGCTCGTACTGGAATCACGGTGTGATTACGTGTTCAGAAGACAGCAGACTCACGCAGTGCATGTACGCCTTGTAGTTTTCGCTCAGCGTCTCCATATCCAGTCGGATACCAGCGATCCTGTCGATCTTCTGCGAGCGGAGGGCGGATACTTCGAGTTGGAGCTTGCGTTCGGCTGCCGGTTGAACGCTGCCTCCCTTCTTCAGATTGGCAATGTCCCTGAAAACCTAGCGTTAATACCCGAAACCGATGTTAAGTATTTATGTTTACAACTGTAAACGGTACTTTTCGAGTAGGACGGTCTGTCCCGCCAGCTCCTCCATCCTCTGGCTGTGCACCTTCTGCTCCTGGTTGTGGTTCTGGTCCTCCTCCACTCCTTCGAACTCCATTTCCTTTAAAAAAAATCCTGTTGAAGAAAAGACAACAGGCCGGCCATACCTTGATTCTCTCGGCTGTCTTTGTCATCTGCCGCTCGGCCTCTCGCCACATCCTCCCGACGTCAGACATTTCCATTTCCCTCGCATTCAGGCCGTCCTAAAACAACCGTAGCAACTGGAAAAGGGGCGCTTACCTTCTGTTTCACGAGAATCTGCTGCACGTCCTCCTCGACCTTGTCGATGAGTTTGTCGACCGACGGTGCCATGGCGATCTGAGCCATAATGTCTCTGTGCTTGTTCCTACAAACGTCACATGATTTGCAATAAAAAAAGAGGAAGGGTTACCTTTCGAAGTCGCACTGTTCCCTGCACTCGAGGAGTTCCTGCCTGAACTGGTCCCTCTCTTTGAGTACTCTCTCTGGAGAAGAGACCAGCTGCATCGAGACCTGCTCCAGCTGCAGCTCCTGCGTGTCCCTCTCCATCAACAACTCGCTCTTCCTGAACTTCTCGTCTTCGATGGCCTTGTTGATGACCGCTCTCTGCGCCTCCTGCTCCTCCAGTTTCGCGTACAGTTTGGAGAATTCCGTCTGTTTCTGCCCTAGCTCAGCCAGCAGCTAAAACTTTCAAGGTTACATCTATGAAAATCTTCAGTCGAAAGTCAGAAAAGCCAACTGACCCCATTTTCCCTCCTCTTCTGGCTGTCATGGTCGGCGGATGCCTGCTCCCGCTTCCGTTCTGCGTCTTCAAGCTGAAACCCGTTAAATTAGTTAAATATTCAATTTTCATCTAACCCGCTGCTGGTAATCTTCCAGTTGAGCCCTCTGGTCGTTGTAGAATGCGCAAGTCTCCGCCCACACCGGTACAGTAGTCTGGAAATGATCTTGAAAAGTAAAACACAACAAGATAAAGGAACGTGATATTCACTTTGTCAATCACTAAAAAAACTACCTCGAAGAATCTTATGTAGTCGGCTATTAGCTGGGCCCACATGCGAAATTTCCGTGGATCGGGGGTGATGAGATCGCACATGCTGAATTCCATTTCCACTTGTAGATCAGACACAAAAGCGTTCCTGAAAACCTCGAATTATCGGAAAATAGAGGCTTCTTACATAGTCTGATGGAGGATGATGAGGGGAGCTGCTCGGAATGTCATCTCGGCGTCGTCGTCGTTCGAAAGGCAGTCGAGTGGCAGATGGGACAGGGTACTTTCAGGGATGCCGAATATGTGCATCAGGAAACATCGGAACAGTGCCTGGATCCTCTCGGACTGAAAAGGGGTAGTTTTAGGGCAAACCCGAAGAACAAACCGATGGAGAAGCAAAGTCTGCGGGCACGAGGTCCGTATGGAGAGCCGAGTTTATCGACTCACACATGCTTCTGACTTCCATTTCTAAAGAACTGTATAAAGATAGGAAAAGAACAGAATGAGGTTTGAAAGTCATAACCTGACGGAAGGGGTTGGGAGGGGTTAACGAAAGAACAAAATAACCATTATATTTTGTAATTTAACCACATGCTTTGTTCACTAAATTAAATACAACAAAAAACGCAAAACACTAAACCTATTGATTTATAATTAAAAAAACCAATTCTTAATGCAACAAAATTTAAAAACTCCGCTTTCGCGCCGTTTGGCAATGGGACACGTAAACAGCGGACGCGTGCTTTTTCCCCCAAACAGTCAGCTGTCACGATAAGTTTACTTTCAAGGCTTAATTGGCTTCAACAAGACAACAAGTGTAGGGCATTTTTCGGATTTCCCGTGTCCGGATCTTTATTTTACATCTCGAAACATAAATACATGCATAATAATCTGCGCAATAGTGGCGAACCTCACAATCTTATGAATCACCAAACTCTAGCCTGAATAAGTCGTTACATCTTTTTATTCTCCGTATCTGAACACTTCTGACTCACTCTACCGCTAATTCAAAACACTGTGCGCGGTAGTCTAATCGTCTTTGTTCCGTAATCCGTCCTGCGCTATCGACCGTCCCTTCGCTGCTTTCCCCACTCGACAGTTACATTCCTTCTCTTTTTAAGAAATGGCCACTATTTCCCTGGATTCCGGGGTTCTCTCCCTATCCGCCATGGAGAAGAATCTCGTGGTACTAAACGATCAGATGCAGTCCACCAAGGAGGCTCAGGCCGCTCTCAACAAAAACGCAGCCTCCTTGGCTCAGGTCTGTAGCCCGCTCACAAAAAGTTCAGCGGTCCTCGCTTCTTGATGTGTCTTATGTAGATACTTTGTTCATTCAGTACCTACACGACTTCAATGAGACCGAAGCGTCGTACGACCTCCAGCCGGCCACCTCAAAACTCCAGGACGTAGCCATTCGGATGAAAAATGTGGATACGGTAGCCAACTTTTATACTGTTGCAACATTTCGTAGATCATGAACGACGTTCACGACCGTCTGAGTGCTCTCCAACGACAAATCGCCAGAGAAGTCTTCAAATACAAAAAGGAGATCAGGACGGGATACGGTGACGTAGTCATTCCGGAGCCTCCCACCCACTAATAGGTTAATTTATGTCTATGCTGTTGCTTTACCATCTGCCTTAATTAATGGGTTTATTCCTTCACCAATTATAGTGCCTTTTAAAACCTGTGATAAACACTTTTTGTGATCTACCACTGCTCAAAAATAAAAGGCTGTTCATTTGTGTTGTCATAAATGTAAATCCTGTTGTGGATTCTCAATGTGCATCCTCTAGCATCGTCTACGATCTTTAAACTAGACGTTCTGTACACTTTTAGTTTAACGTCGGGGAATGAATCAGTCATTTTTATTGCCGACGGATATTAATAAGCATGCACTTTCCTATTGATGACAAAGGACACTTTTGTAATATGCGCTCGAATTAGACAACAGTGAAAGTTCGGCTTAAGTTACCTTATTTTTCATTTATGATCTTGTAAGAGCGGGACTAAGCTAACATAACACAAAGCAAAAAGTAAAAGTGAATATAGAGGACTTGGAGAAAAAACACAACATCCAAGCCTGCGCAGCTGCATGCATGTTGTTTACACATGTACGGTGTTTACCTGTTGGGACATTTTGTTAACTATCGTGACAGGACTCTTTTCTTCCGTAAGTTATTGATTAACAACCTTCTCTTCGCGATCGCGAAAAAAAGCTTTGTTTTTCATCCTGCGGTTTCACCCTGCTCATAGGTTTCACCCTGCGATATCGGGTTGCCGTTATTCTGTTGCAAAATCGAACAATCTGCCCACTTGCACGCCCGTTCAATGGCTAATTGGGAGATGTGCGGATAAATCCCCGTTCTTCGTTTTCTCCTGAAACCTCTTGAGATGTTCTTTTTATTTCTCCCCTCTTTTATTTTGCACCTGATCCTCATGGTGCTTTTTACATTGTGGGAAACGTTTGCGTGTCAACTTTTCATATCCATTTTCCTGTTTAATGGTGCGTTGAAGAAGGGCCTTTAATCATGTAAGTCCAGACGTCTAGACGGCTAAACTATCGAATGAGCTCGAGCATTCGGGAAGGGCCCTTTTTATGTAGAATGTAGAGTCTAAAACGGTTTACTTAGCTACATACGAATTGATAAATTAATAAAGACGAACGGGGAATCTTTCGAATCTTAAGAATTCTAATCCGTTTCCGGCGGAAGTACCCATCCAACCTCTGCGGAATCGTCCCGTTCTCAATTGATCTCTCCGCTCGCTTTGACCTCCGTCCTCTCAGCTGTCGTCGGCTGGCAACAGGAGGATCTGTCGCCAGCCGCGTGGAGCAAACCGCCCAAGTCGCACGTGGTTCGATGTGACGTTGCAACGCTCGGCCGCCTCCCGCCGTCTTTTCTGCCAGCCATTTGGTGTTTGCCCTTTTCGTCGCCGCGTCTTTCCCCGAATTGACTGATAGCCACTTTTCCGACTGCGCAGCTCTTCTTTTTAGCCCCTTGTCTCATAACACGGCTATTAATAATTGCAAAAACAACCACCGTTCCAGACACCTCTCTTCACATATAAACGGCCGCCATTTTGCACTTTCAAGCGACTGACATGTGGTTCTTGCACTCTTTCTGTCATTTTCCAGTTAGCCCAACCGTGGTTTCTTGAAAATGTATCCAGTTTTGAAATTGATTATGTTTCATCTCTTTTTGTTCAACTAGTATCCGATAATATTTTTAGACCGTTACGGGTCATGATTTATTTATCAAAAATTCTGAATGCTGTGTTGCTTCTACGCGTGGTTATCACCTAAGTAATTCTTTTAGTGTTTGTTTTCTTAGTGTTTGTTTTCTTAGTGTTTGCTCATCTGTCCCCATTTTCACATTTGTTTCTATGTTTCAGATGGCCTTGTCCAGTTTCCTCCGCAGTGTGGCTCCCCGTGCCACCTCGGTCCGCAAAATGTCCGCTTACCCCATCCCCGACGCCGTTTTTGGTCTCAACGATGAGGAAATTGCTGTACGTTACCTCTCTTTTTCTCAGACAATTGTATTCTTAGCTGCGACAGTCGATCCGCACATTTGCCGACAAGGAGCTGGCGCCTCACGCCAATAACATCGACAAGGACAACGGATGGAGCGGACTGCGCCAGTTCTGGAAGAAACTTGGAGACCAGGGACTCCTCGGCATCACCGCTCCCAGTAAGTATCTTGGAATGTTCACGAAAATCCGCCAGTGAAGGGTATTTTGGTGTGGCTTTGAATGGATTTGGCTCAGTTTTTAAAAGATTTTACTTTGCAGCCGAGTACGGAGGGTCTGCGATGAACTACTTCTCCCACGTGATCGCAATGGAGGAGCTGTCCCGTGCCTCTGGAGCCATCGCCCTCTCCTACGGAGCCCACTCCAACTTGTGTATTAACCAGATCGTCCGCAATGCCAATGAGAAGCAGAGGGAGAAGTACCTTCCCAAGGTAATTTTCACTTTCTTTGATTGAAACCTCATTTAATCAGCTGATCAGCGGAGAGCACATTGGAGCCCTGGCCATGTCCGAGACGGGCGCCGGATCTGACGTAGTCAGCATGAAGCTCAAGGCTGAGAAGAAGGGAGGAAAGTGAGTTTTATTAGGAAATTGGGTGAAATGGTCCTTTAGGTACATTCTGAATGGAACCAAGTTCTGGATTACCAATGGACCGGATGCCGATGTTCTGGTCGTCTACGCTAAGACCGACCCCAGCAAGCACCAGCACGGAATCACCTGCTTCTTGGTTGAGAAGGTAGGCCTTTCTTTCTTCAATTTGAACGATACTATTTGAAATCACTTGCATTTAAAACGAGATACTTTGCTCTGTGAGTCTGGAATCGTTTTTAGGGAATGCCTGGTTTCTCTACTTCTCAGAAGCTGAACAAACTGGGAATGCGTGGATCTAACACCTGCGAGTTGGTCTTCGAGAACTGCGAAATCCCCGGTATTTTTCCTTCCTTTTTGTTATTCCCAATTTCAGAGGAGAACGTGATGGGTGGAATCGGCAAAGGAGTGTACGTGTTGATGACCGGACTCGACTACGAGAGACTCGTCCTCTCCGGAGGTCCTCTTGGGTACCTTCTTACCTTTACATGCAAATATATTGGATTTTAGTCTGATGCAGGCTGCCTGCGACATTGCCTTCGAGTACGCTCACCAGAGGGAGGCCTTCGGCACGAAGATCGGAACCTTCCAGTTGATGCAGGGAAAGATGGCCGACATGTACACCACCCTCAATGCCTCCAGGGCTTACCTCTACGCTGTGGCCAAGGCCGCCGACAATGGACATGTTTCTAATAAGGTAAGAGTAACTGAAATGGGAGTTGTTAGAGGATTCCGTCGCCCCCCCCCCCCCAACCAGGGGTGGCTCCGGGCCAGCCCGCTTTTGGAAAATACCCTGCCCGGGCCTTCCACTAGCAGTCCCTGCCCGCAGCGAGTGGGCCAATATCGGTGTAGCCATGTTTTTGTTTACGTTTTTAATCCTAGGGCGTGCATCCAAGTGTCGTGAGGGTGTTAAACTATAAATGCCCACAAAAGATAGTTAGATTTGCGTTTCTTTCTAGTGTCACCACCGACCCTGCCATCTATCTTTAACGGCACACGTTCAGTTGTTATCTTTTCGACCTTTCGACTTTCGACGAGAAAACAAAAACATCGTTGAATGGAACGGAACATGCGGCGATCAGTAAACGACGACATTACAAACGGTTGCACTGTAAACAAAGGGACTGCTGTTCCTACTTAATCAAGGCGATGAACGCAGGGAATGGACGGTGTCTTCGTTTAAATCTTAACCGAAAAGTTGGCAAATCGGGACCCGTACGCGATCCAAATTGTTTACTGAGTTGTTCTGTTGTTTAGTGGTGTCAATTTAGCTCAGAATGTAAATTGGGGGTTTCGAGATCCGAAATTCATACCCCGTGTTAGTAATTAAAATGGGTTTTCGATAATTTGGGTGGTTCCTGATTCACACTTCCTCTTTTATCTTAAAAATCGAGATCCTGTCGCAAACATTTTGAGCATTTCGCTATTAAAGGTTCGGTTGCTAAATATCTTTCGCGTTTTCTTTTCCAAACATGCCCAGAAGCCCTTTTTTTGCTTGTTCCAGGTTTTCGTTGCTTGTGTGAGTCTAGTTGAACGGACGTTCCCCTTCGGCGGGTGATCAGTGATGTTTGGTTGTGCTTTACACATCCGCTGGTCTTATCTCCCCTGCAGCCTGACTAACAGTCAGCTGCTCTGATCGTTCATTGTACAGAAATGTGATCAGAAAATTAAGTTTTGGGATCTTTCGAACTCGTGATTTTCAGGATTGCGCCGGAGTTATCCTGTACCTGGCTGAGAAGTGCACGCAAGTGTGTCTGGATGCCATCCAGATTCTGGGAGGAAACGGCTACATCAATGATTATCCCACGGGTAGACTGCTCCGCGACGCCAAACTCTACGAGATCGGTGCCGGAACCAGCGAGGTTTGTGCCCCTTTGTGACCCTTAAAAAGTCTTTTCAGGTGAGGCGGTTGATCATCGGCCGTAGTCTGAACAAGGAGTACTCTCAGTGATTCAAATTCACATATCCGCAGTTTATCCACTGCATTTATTTTTGTTTTTACGAACCCATCGAATACATAATGCTTTATTGATATTTCTCTTCCCTGTACCTGTTGCGTTGACCCTTCTTCGATTGACCCGTCTCTCGATGCACTGAGGATGCAACCTCAGAGGGAGCTCGGGGCGGCCGATCCGTTCGAGATGAGAGTGACGCCTGACTTGCAGGCCTTGGTTCGGGGGTAGGTCTGTCTTCGGCAGACGGCGGCCATGAGACTGTCGACACTGGCACGGATGGCCTTGATTCGGAGGGTGTAGATGAAGGGGTTCGAGGCCAGCTTCAACATCACCTGCAAAAAGACAAATTGCACCCGGCGGATCCACTTTGCGTCATTGGCATTCATCTGAATGGCCGGCTAATCGCACACTGACGGACGGCTGTCACCCCAAGCACATTCACAGACAGCCGTTCTTTGCACGCGAATTCACGGAATTACAGAGGAAAACATTGCGAAAAACGGGTATGAGAATGATCTTGGGTGTTTCTCGACCGCTCCCCCGGCACAGTTTACGGCGATTTAAACGAGTGATACCATTTAGCAACATTTATTCCTACACCCTACGCATGCGAACAAATTTTTTTAATAGAACTTAAATGTTTTCGATTACTACGAGCAACAGCAATTCCACGAATTGTACAGGGTTTAGCCTTTTTCTCGCATTCGATAAATTGGGCTAATCCCCATAGTTCAACTCTTTTAGTACATATCACATCTAATGCGTAAAGATGATCTGAGAGCATGCCTTGCATTTTCAACCAGAGCGCAAAAGATTAAAAAGAAAAACTGCTAGTTAGATTTGCAGGTTGATGGACAAGTCGTGTAATTAAGTCTCGTTTCGGGAATTTCGCTTCATTCACCCTGCATTCAATGTCATTATTTGCACGGTCGAAGGACAAATCTTGAATTTCCTTCGCACGCGTGAGCAGAGAAAATAGAATTCAGAGAAAAATACAAGAGAACATGGAAAATAATATCCTACGCGTGAGATCGTGAGATTTTTTATCCATTAAGGTGTTTTTTCCAATTGGATTTGGAAAAATGACGTTTCTCTCACAGAGGTTTTCAAGGGAAAGTTCAAGAGTCGTTTTGTGTGAGAACTCTTTTTTTTTTCCAAACCTACCATTGATTGAACGCTGGAATTGAGAACGAGGCCCAGGTAGAAGTCGACGTCTACGAGGTACTCGAACACACAGCCGTCCTTACAGACGAGGACGAAGTAAAGGACACAGAGACCCCAGCTGAGGGCGAACGAAGAGACGATGAGGAGAGTCGTCCACACCAACTTTAGCTTCGAATGCACATTCGAACGACGGGTGTTCAGGCGACTGAAAGAGACGCATAATACTCCAGATGTTCTTTCTCATTATTACAAGAGTTCTTGATTGTATTGTTCTATTGAGGATAGTGACCTGGTAGAATTCATTCGATCAATTAAAGATTTAATTGATTGATAGCACAAAATCAACCTGAAGGAATTCATGCCCTTCTATGCTCTCCAACGACCTTCTTATGAGAAAAAAGTGAAAGTATACTTTTTCCAGAGTGTATTTTTCTTTTCTCGTGTTCTACCTACCGTTCTGCGTGGCAAGAACTGTCGAATTCAGCCTTTGCCTTGAGCAGTTTGACCAAAATCGTTGCGTAGATGATCAAAGTGGCCAAGAGAGGAGCCATGAAGATGAGGAAGATTGTGATTCTGAAGGGGAAGCGGTTGTAAAAGAACAGAAGACACTGCTCCTGACGAAGACCGTCATCCTTGTCAGCCCCGAACCTGGAAAAGAACAGGATTTGTGAAATTTCTCCCCCGCAGGATAAAGTTTTGGAATAATGCCTTTCAGTTGGCTTGTCTTCACATTTCCAGCAGAAAAACAGCGATTATCCAGGGGATGAAGGAACCTACACATAAACAGAAAAGGAGGAACAGAAGTGACAGACTTTGAGTAGGACAACAAGAATCTCCCTCGCCAATACAAACACACCGCGATTACTTCTTCTAGTTCCCTGTTACAGAAGAGGACAAATTACGCACGCACTACAAACAGAAGTCACGAGGACATATATCCAATTACAGCGATTTAAACAAAAACGAAATAGTTTTAAGAAAAGAAAAATATACCAAGTCAACTTTTTTTCATAGAGTGAGTGCCCTCGGGCCATGTTTCTTTTCCGAATGTGCACTTGAAGGCTCGTTCCGCTAGCAACAAGGCCACTAATCTCAGTTTACATGCTGCGCAATGACGTTTTGAAGACCCGGTTGAGTCAGAAGAAGGAACAACGAAAAGAACGGAATAAGATGAGAGAGAAAGAGAGAGATAAAGATAGATAGATAGAGAGAGAGAGAGAGAGAGAGAGAGAGAGAGAAGAGAAAGAGGGAGGGAGAGGAACATACCAGCAAAGCAGAACAAGTAGTGGAACAACCCAGAGAGTGAACATGATGAGTCGAATACGGCGAGTAGTGACCATAACCTAAAAAAGGATTCAACTGGATTTCATTAAAGTGGTCTACCTTGTACTTAAGGGGCCACATGGTTCCTAGAAATTGGTTAATAGCCAATGCAAAAAGATGGAGATCCGAAGTGAGCATCCCAGCTATTCGAAACACTTCTAACCACGCGTCTGGACACATTGAAGTCTTACGGTAGCCCAGAACCACAGGCAAGTAGGAATTCACAAGCAGCCCTGAAAATGTACCATAAACCCTTTTAGAGACCTTGGTTCATGAACCGATACTGATCCCAGGAATATTTTTGGAAACGCTCTGGAAATGACAGCTAAACGTGGAAATTTACTTGAAAGTGGGAGATTCATTTTGCAAGCAATTGAATTTTTATTGAAGACAATTTGTGAGGAAATCGTCTCTCCTCATTTCTTTCAATTTTAAATATATTTCTCTCAATGTCTCTCTCTCTCTCTCACTCTTTTTCAATTTCTTCAGCCCACCTCCTCTGTGATTTCAGAAATCAGACCATATTTGCCTCGCATTAAATTGAGTTAAACCTCGTAAATTAATCTAATTTTGAATCTACGTACCTATTTTATCTTTTGGCTTCTGAATTTAAATTTGTTTTCTCAGAATCGTGACATCACTGCTTTAAAATGTTGGTTCCCCGCCGGACAGTCCTTTAAAGCGACCATCAAATACAATTTAATTTGAGGCATGTGCGAATCAATGTAATTGCCTTGTTTTCCTGTTCGCTTGGTTTCCCTTCAACAATTCTGCAGCGAAAGATCTCAATAACACTTTCAAAGATCTTCGACAATCCCTTAAGAACTCTCTCCGTGAATAAATAAAATGATTTCTCAGAAAAAGTAAACCCCTGTGAATCACGCGTCCTTTGCTCTCAAATGCGCCGATCTTTCTTTTCACAAGAGAGTCGTCTAATTCGCCAGCGACTGATTACCTGATTGTCCCTCCGGCTGACTCAGGACTGGCCAGCCGGCTGTCCCTAATAGCAGGCAAGGACAACAAAATGAGGCAATCGCTCTGATTGCGACAGGCGAGTGTCTCTGACGGCCACCTACCCGTTTAAAGGGCGGATTCTAGTCATCTCAGTTTTTTAAAGGGCGGATTAGGGCTATGGATTACCTGTGATGAGAAGAGCTGCGGCCCAGAGGTCGGCTGCAGCGAGGGAGACGCAGAGTTTGAGGTAGGGAGACACGGGAGAGCTCATGAAGGGAGAGGCGAACACGATCACTCCGTTTCCAACGATGGCGATCTGAAAAGAGGAGGAAATGAGACAAGGAGAGATAACTGACTATTAGGACGATGATCATTAGAGGAATCAACCACTCGTAGACACTCTTGAGGAACGACAGACGCACCATGGCCGCCTCTGTCGCGTTGACTGTGGTCGTCAGCAGCAAAGGGGCTGCTGTGGAGGCCATCTGAAACACTGGAAATACACACGGCAATTGAAGCAGAAGAATCTGATATAGAGAATTTAAGGTAGGAAGTACAAAGTAGTTCATTGGGAAACGCGACTGAGACATAGTGTGTGTGTGTGTGTGTGTGTGTGTGTGTGTGTGTGTGTGTGTGTGTGTGTGTGTGTGTGTGTGTGTGTGTTTGTGTGTGTTATACAAAAGGAACGGGTTTTTGTTGTTGTTTCGTACCCTTATCTCAATTATTGAACGTGGGGGTAAATCTGACACCGTATGGATTTTTTTCCGTATGGATTTCCCCTAATAAAGTTCTTCTTAGAAACGTCACTTTCAAACATAAATAAACTGATTCGAATCGTTGTAATTTCTACACTTTTACGGTATATGGAGTTGAACTATAACAACGGCATTCACATCATTTAAGCTCATTCTGTCGTCATACAATCAAGAGTTCTTCAATCTGAAGTCTTTTCAAACAGCCTTAAAAAAGAAAAGGAAAAAAGTCTAATTAAATATCAATAGTATAAACCATGTATGGCAGTTAGGGGCCCTGCGTCAGGGTACAATTTCCCATGGGCGTCACTCATGTTCACGAGTGACAGGCAACCCGGATGGGACATGAGGAGTCTGGTATGTTCCAAGTTGGGTAATGTACTGAAAATGAGACAATAATAGTGTAATCTAAACGAAGAGGTGAAAAGGAAAAGGGGCGGGGCCGAGTACACTTTGGACAGAAATCCTGAGAATCCAAGGCTAGGAAAAACGAGAGAAAGAGAGAGAGATAGAGAGAGAGAGAGAGAGAGAGAGAGATAGAGAGAGAGAGAGATAGAGAGAGATAGATAGAGAGAGATAGAGAGAGAGAGAGAGAGGGAGAGAGGGAGAGAGGGAGAGAGGGAGAGAGAGATGGAGATCTATAATCAATGTCAAACCTTTCCTTACAGAATCCCACAACAAAGAGCTGCAGCTCCGCCCATTCAGTATTCGTTCCCGCCCCAATATTCCAACGTCAAATGAGATTAAGCGAACTCTATTTTCAGTCTGCGTCACCTCAGTTGGTAATGAGAACGCACTACATTCTGGGAACAAATGTTCCGTGGGTGTTTACCTCTGAACCCAAGGTCAAAAGGTGGATTCAGTAAAAACAACAACGATTCTCTGACTTTGAGCGCTTTTCTATCCTATAAATAAGCTGTTCTCGAAAGACAAAAGCACTGGAGAGTTTTATGTCCTCGTACGGGAGGTTTGCTTTGTTTGCGAAATTAGGTTGCGAACGGGGGCGTCGGTTTACGAGCCCAATTTACGGATCCGTACTAAGCAGACTTTCAAAGAAGAAATGGAACAATGTGGCTGACAGGGGAAGGAAAGACTGAAGGAGGCGACGGAGGGAAATTGAGGGTTGGTGACGACGAGGCGTGAAATATAGAGGCACTGGAAGACGGAGGGAAGAGAGAGAGAGAGAGAGAGAGAGAGAGAGAGAGAGAGAGCGAGGGAGAGAGAGAGAGAGAGAGAGAGAGAGAGAGAGAGAGAGAGAGAAAGTAACGAGAACCCCAGGCCCTCTCTTGGCAAAACATTCCAAATTGTTCACTGAACGTTTAGTTTTTTCAGTTCAACACCATGTACCACGGGGCCGTGGGAAAAACAAAAGTTCAAAACAATGAATTAAATTGTTCTCAAAACGTCGATTTTCCAGACATTTGGAAAGTTTTTCTTTGCTGATAAACGGCGGTATTCATGTTCATCAGACTGCAACAAATCCATTGAAGACGAAAAAAGCACATTTTCAAACGTTGCTTGGTGCGAAGAAACGTGATACTCCACAAAGACTTTCGATAAGTCGATAGGTTAAAGGCAGAGGCCCACGAAAATGAACCATGACGCAACGTAGGTGAGAGAGTGCCAATATCAATGCTGAAATGCAAAGAGTTTTAAGCAAACAATTGACAGGTCACCCTTTTTATTTTCGTCTTTAAAGAGTTTTTACATAAGAGAGAAAGAGACAGAGACAGAGAGAGAGACAGAGAGAGACAGAGAGAGAAGCCCATTTGAGTTAAAACACTTTGAAACCAGATACTTGCTCTGCAGTCAAGTTTTTAATGAACTTTGGCAGAATGCAAACAGGAAGGGCAGTGACGCTGCCAAACAACCTCGGCTAGCAGAGGGTAGTTCGGGACAGCCGGCTGTCTGATCTCCAAACCTCGTGACAAATCCACAAGTGAAGTCTGAATGGTGCGAGTGGCCATTTCCAACCGGAGATCGGCTGCCTCCGGGGATCCGTGACGCCCTGTGAATGGCTGAACGGCAACAACTCTGGGATCACAACGACCACGGCAGGATACATTTTGCTCAATTGCTAACGACCGGCAATCGGCGGCTGACCTGGCCGTCTTTGCTCCGGAAGCCATGTGGGATGTCATTTGGGAGTGAATGATACTAGTGGGACAGGAAAGAGAGAATTAAAAGAGACAGAGGGAGGTTTCTGGACAGACGATGAAAAACAAGGAATTGCAGAAAGGTACGGGGATTGGTCGGACGGCGGAATGGATTATAAAATTAAAGAAGCAAGCGTCGTCATAAAGCTCGGTCGTCGGTGAAAAACACAAGACGGAGCAGTGGTCACGAAGAGACAGAGAGAGACATAGAGAGAGAGAGAGAGAGAGAGAGAGAGAGAGAGAGAGAAATGTGTAGATAAAGAGAGTAGGAGAGAAGGAACTTCCGGTATGTGGTGTAATGTACTTTAGTTCTCATGATTCCCCCCACAATTCCTACCGTATCACCTGCACGCGAGCGTCGCTAACAATCCATCCACGCAATGTCCCTTATTCGTCAGAGTCCCGCCACGCAAAGCAGAGAAATTCCCTTGAAATGGAGAAAGCAATGAATGAGCAACGTTGTGTTAATTGGCTTCTAGTTCGTCTTTTCCTACTCACTCTGGCCAAACGATATCAAAATTCTGCCTTAAAAAACGTAAATCATGCTTAGTGGTGTTTTCTGGAATAAAAGTAGCTTTGAACAGAAGACAAAAGTCTATTTTCGCGTGACAAAGTGTCTTAGAATTGAATTGCAGCCAGGATGTCCTTCCCTAAGCTTGTTCTATCAAAACAAATTGGCCAGACCGAGTCTGGAAGAGAAATAGGAGGGCAGACTCTTCGGCGACGCCGCTTGTGTCAGTTGTTTTCGCAGTTTTCTCAAATTTCCGAGTGTCATTATGAAAAAAAGTGAATTGTTTACAAACAATGTGGAATTGCACTGCAATTAAAAACCTTGGTCTCAAAAACAAAAATGTTGGGGAGAGTGGGAAACGGGGGAATTTCAAACCATCTAGGTAGAAAAATTCTACCTTGCTGAACTTCGAGTTGAACAATAAGTTATTCGGAGATCATAAAAACTAAGTTTTCATGCATCATGGTTTGTAATCCTTTTCCTTGCTCCCCAGCTTCCAAAATAAATAAAAAATAAAAAAGTATGAGAAAGGAAAAAGGTTTTTCATAAGAACTGTCTGGAACTGTCGTGCAATGTATTTGCGGGCGCTAAGGTCGCGTTTGAAAACTTTAGCCATCTTTTGGAAAATATTGTCGAAAAATAGAAAACACGGCGTGATGTCACTTGATCTGAACTCTGATGTTCCACCGAAAGTTCTCCATGCAACCCTAACTAAGTTATTTGGGAATGCAGGGCGTGTCTCCAGAAGTCACAAAAGAAAAAAGAATGTCCAAATTGTTCTCAGTTCGCCCTCGCAATCGTCGCAATTGGCTATGATTCGCCCACAACCAAAGACTGAAAAGGCAACTGTACGGTTTTCGATGAGAACAATGCGAAAATTGTGAAATCTCGAGTTCAGACGGCGCCTTGAAGTCGCTGCCGATTGTTTTGCAAATCAAACGCTACAAATCAATTTGGGGGATTTAATATTTTCCTGTTCGACACGGCGGTTGTCTCAGAAAAATGCGAGAGTTTTCTTTAATCCTTTCAAATGTAATTGCATTACAAAATGATAGTTGTGACATCGAATGACATTCCGGTGTACCTAATATGTACAACCTGCACAATCCCTGGGAATGCCGAAGTCGAAATGTCGGCATTCGCGAGAAAAGTTCGACGGGTGAATTCTGATTTAAAAGTACACACAAGACATCATATTTCTAGCGCAAACAATAACCTCGAAAACAGGTTCAACAGATTTCTATGAAATATTCCTACATTTCCAATGGAAACCTAGCATTTGGGGTTTATGAAATCTCTCAAAAGAAGAAATTGCCTTTTTAGAAAGCCAAATTTGGAAGTGCTCAACCAAAAAGAAATGTCAAATTTCCAAATGAGCGACTCCAACCCTCGATTTTCATGAGTTACAACGAATGTGCGGGTTTCCGACACAACACCGTTTTTGGCTCGCTTAAAGGTCGTTTCACAAAATACGAACTACACAAGTATTAAAAGGGTGTAAAGGGTGACCGTTGCGAAGGAAATGTAGTTTGTCTCCCAATGACTTCAAAGACTTGTTGTCGCCGACGCCTCTTCTGCTCAGACGTCAACATTGGACTCTTGATGCGTGGGAATGTCTTCTAACTCAATGGGGTTAGCAAAAGAGCAGGGTAAGAAAAGAACTGTCTGAAGAGATCAGGTAGCCATGGAAGGGACAGAAACAATTAAGGTCTTTTGAATAGCATTAGGGCAAAAGATCTGTCGAATTAATAGATCTTGAACATTGCAAAGGGACACTGTGTGTTTTGTTCTTTATATCTCTCCCTCTCTCTCCCTCTCTCTCAATTTATTTCTCTATATTACTTCTTCTCTCAATTTTAATCTTGAATCGCCCTGGTCGAACAAGTCACATGGAAACCCTACCTTATTTGTATGCTAGTTTTTTTTTATTTACAAGGGTCAATGATCGGAGTCGTTCGCCCAGTTTGTTACCTATCTGCAGCTAATTCATGCGACACATCCCGGATTACCAGCCACGTAAGCGGCTACCTGGGAGAGACACTCGAGCATCGGACTCACGGAATGGCCTTTGGAGGGTCATCGAGACACAAAAAAACACGCAAGGGTTTAGGTTAGGAGATGGAGAGAAAATATGATGAAAAGAAAAGTAACATAGAGAGAAAGAAGGGAGAGAGAGAGAGAGAGAGAGAGAGAGAGAGAGAGAGAGAGAGAGAGATTGTCTTTCCTTCACTCTCTGTCTCAACATGAGTGAATTGCAGAGAACAGTACGTGATTGTTCAGATAAAGAGTGACAAATCTGCAGGATCGGCCTTTAATTTCCGAGTGATTCTTTTTTTGAGTGAAAGTCATGAATGCTCTCTGATTCTTTGTAAAAATAGTTACATCAATTACAGTACGCAACTGTCTAATCTTTTCCCAAAATATCCAATTACCCAAGTTCCTTGATCACGGCGTTCTTTGACGAGAAAAATACAAACGATGGTGTCTGTATCACAATGAACCAACTGATTATTAATGACGTCTTGAGGAAGTTAATGAAGGAATGGAGGAAAACAAGAAACAAAATATGGCACCGGAAGGGTACTTTAATGCGCCGTTGACCGGTTAATATTTCACGTCCGGTCATAAGGAAAAGAACAGAAATTCTTTGATAGGAAGGTCGAAGCTATGATAAAACATGGATTGACAAAGAAAATTTGGTAGATCAAATATAGCAATGGAGGTCAAAGGGAAGGAAACGCGTGGTAATCCGAGTGAGGCATCTGACGACCGACAGGGATTATCTCTTTATCCGCCTGTGTTTTTCTCGCCACGTGGCGTCCGAAGTTCTAGGGCTAGCAACTATTTAAGAAATGTGTGTGTGTGTGTGTGTGTGTGTGTGTGTGTGTGTGTGTGTGTGTTTGTGCATGTGTGCATGTGTGTGTGTGTTCGTGTGCGATATAGATAAAGAATAAAGAGTTTCATAGTTTTTTTTTCGCTGTTTATCTTTATATTGGATTTTGAAAAGACGTGTGAGACCCTAAACTCTTCAACGGCCGTCGAAAACAAGCAGAATTGCAAATTCGAGAAACACTTTCCTGCTTTTGCGTTGTTTATGTCTGAATGCTTCTAACCTCTCAGAGGTGGTCTAGGCCTTTTTTACAAAACGGAGTTTGTTGCTTTTGGAAATGAAGGCAAACCATAGGTTACGGTGATTCAAACTCTCGATAAATGGGAGTCATTCTAAGGCAAAGTACCAGTTTTGCGCTGTTGATATAAACAAAAAATCATAAAATCCGTGAAATGAAAAATCATTCCGACTGCTGCATTAAGTTCTTTTTGTGGCCGATTTGGCGACAGCATGGGCTGAGTATGGAAAGGCGTGCGCCCTCCCGTGAATGAGTGTGCTCTAAAATGTCTCCGTTTACGCACATCCTGTTTTCGTTTGATTCGTAAAATCCTTTTCAAAATCAAATTTCCTCATATTTTCAACAACAGGTCTAAATACCGGATGAGTGACTAAATTGCTAGTTAAAAGCTTCGCTGTTTACGATGAAATCGAGAAAAACAGATTACAGTAGAAGCCTACGGCAATGAAAGGCGTGAATTCGCAAATAACGGAGGACTTCAAGCGGATAAAGACAAATCTGAATTCCGCCCGAGTACAAATCGTTTTTAAAGGTCACTGCGTAAGGTTTATCGTTTTTTTTCCAGGAAATAGTTTCAAATCTCCTTCGAGAACGAAGGGGACGCAACATTTTCAACCGCATTTTTGGAGATCGTGAGTTATTAGTGGAAGGACAAATAATTTATAAAAATCTAATTTTGGCGTTTTTCGCAACAAAAGACAAATACCCGGAAGAGGACAGAATATTTAAAGGGGCATAATTGAGGTCCTAGGATCCACCCTTTCAACAACAATTCGCACGGAAATGGGAGGTCTAAGGAATGGCCAAAAAAGGCTGAGAGTGGGGCAAAAAAGATCGGAAAAGGATCAATTGATCAAAGACATTCTGCAGAAGAAAAGAGATGAGGGGAGAAGACGCGGAATCCACTTGAAACTACACTACCAGAGAGCAAACGAACAACACTCGCGAGCAGGGAGCGCAGGGCTTGGAGATCGAAAGAGGGGAGGGAGGAAGTGGAGAGGCAAAATAGAGTGAGGGTTTGGTGAGTGAGTGAGTGAGTGAGTGAGTGAGTGAGTGAGTGAGTGAGTGAGTGAGTGAGTGAGTGAGTGAGTGAGTGAGTGAGTGAGTGAGTGAGTGAGTGAGTGAGTGAGTGAGTGAGTGAGTGAGTGAGTGAGTGAGTGAGTGAGTGAGTGAGTGAGTGAGTGAGTGAGTGAGTGAGTGAGTGAGTGAGTGCAGAGAAAAAGAGAAAGAGAGAAAGTGAGAAAGAGAGAACTAGTGAGAGGGAGTATTTTATTGATTTTGCTAGAAGAGATACAGTGTTTTCAACCTTTCGCTGCCCCAAATGAGCAGCTGCGGCCGTTTTTGTCCTCTAGCAGCCGAATAACGACCGCATTGGAATTTTCTGAATCCTTAAATGGAAGAAGAAACAATCGATCGCTTATTTTCAAGAAATGTCCATCAGGTGTATTTGATATTTCACGAGTAATGGTGACAAGATTGCCTCATAATGGATGTGTGCGGCTCAACTCCCTTTATTTCTACCCCTTGCCCACATTATCTCTCACATTCACAATATGTCACTCAAATTCTGAAGCGCAAAACAGGAAGAACATGTCAATGGAGCTGAATGGGCTCCACTTGATGAAGAGGAAGGGCTGAATGACATTTGTAGAGGATAATTGAGTTTCAAAAAACAAACGAGGCCAAAAGGGTCTGCGATGACGGCATCTGAGACGCCAAGATTAAAGGGATAAACAAGGACCACCCATGGACCATGGCCTGGCCCTCCTCTAATGGGTGGTACTTAGTTGTTGTGGGGTGAGTCCATCGCTTTTACCCAAATGATGCTCTTCGGGCATAAACAACCAAACAAGCGGGGTTATATAGTGAATGGCGGAACAATTAGAGAGAGAGAAAGAGAAAGAGAGAGAGAGAGAGAGAGAGAGAGAGAGAGAGAGAGAGAGAGAGAGAGAGGAATGCTGGAGCCGTAATGAAATTGTAGGTGTCGCGGCGTGAAATGACATGTTCGCTGGATGAGGAATGGCCAAGCGAGGGTAAGCAGATGTCAGATCGGAGGGAGCCGTGTCCACGCAAAAGGGAACAGTTGTTGCAGGGAATGCAAACCTGACACTTGTTCGTCCGAAAGGGAACAGAAAGCGACCGGGAGGATCAAATATCAGGAACTACCGCTTCTCCAACCAAGTGTACATGGGAAGATTCTAATGGATTCCACAATAAATCATGCATTGAATAATTCGGGAAAGTTTGTAGTCCCTAAAGCACGCAATTCTGGCTACGGAACACAAATAGAAAAAGAGAGGGAAAGTTGCTTATTGTTAGCTGAAAAGTTCTAACACAGAGAAAGAAGATGACAAACGTTTGGGAAAATAGGAGCATAATATAAATGTAACATAATAGTGAGCTAAAAACAGATGCATTCCCTCACAAAACTGTCTCTCTCCTTTGAGAAAAAATAACGAATACCTTTTAGCGGCAAAGTATGAAAATAGTACCGAACATAGTGCGTTTGAACAATAATATAAAACATGTATGCATTTATCTCATGCCTTCATCCCAGAATAGGTCGTGGGAGAAGTGACTCAGACAGTGGGATTTCGAAACAATACAGTAATCCTATATGAATCGGTTCCAAAACACGCCCTTCGCATTGGTAACCTGTTTAGCAGTCGCTTAGAGAAGATTCCTCGGGGAATCATTAAGATCGCCATAAGTGCTAAGTATTGTGGGCGACTAAAACATCTCCACCAACATTAGATATTCACAGTCAAACTATCCTCCTGCAATACCTGTTTACGAAACCAGGAACTGACTCAGGTTAGAGACAGAATGCGCCTAAAAACCGAAGGACTTCGACGGTAGCCATCACTAATGGAAGCGTGGTGAATGATGGGAATAAGGCCAGCTTATTTTAAAGGTCTGATCGTGTTCTGATATGACGAACTAGAAGAAGAACCAAAGGACACTCTTGGAAGAACTCTTAACTGGCACTTGAGAAGAATGCGAATAGGCTGAAAAACAAGACTACAAGAGAGAAAATGCTTCGATTTGTGAAATGGGCGGTGATATTTCGCACACATAAAGCGGGCGCAGAGATTTCATTACGAACACAGCAACAAACTCTGAGATAACTATTAGAGTAACAAGAACATGGACAACAATGAAGGCAACAACGGGGAACGCAGGGACATCGCCGGGATTTCGAAAGGGATACGCGTGGGAAAGGATAATGAGGAAGATGATGGAGGGCGCCTCGGAATAAGAGGCGGTAATTGAGGAGACCCACGGCATCCGGGAAACAAAGCGATGACCCGGGGGGAGGCAGGAGGGACTAAGGGAGGGGATGGACCCGTGGAGACGATCTGCATCTATAATGAACGACGGGTAAGAACTAGGGACGGGCCCAGCGTTCGGCCAAGTCCGCCCATTGGCTGCCCTCCTCCTCCAGCGACGCCAACTCGTCCAAAAGCGCCTTGTTCGCCACCGAAACGGCCTTCTGCGGAGACTTTGAAGGCGACACAGGCTCTTTCTGAAAAAGCATGAATAAATAATTTAGGGAACAAATTTTATTTACACAAACACATTTAAAGTTGCCCCCAAAAGTCATAAACCAAAAGGCGGGTATCGCTGAAATATCAATGACAGAGCTCTGCACACATATGCTGCGAAGTTATAGTTTGAGCGCAAACTCCAAAAATCATAGAACCAAGCCGAATAAAGGAAATAACGTGCATGCTCATCGCTGAAGGTTGTTGTTGTCACTCAACTGTCACTAGATTTGCGTTTAAAACTGCTACTGATTGCCGTTTAAAAGAAATTTTAATCCGTTAATTCCCACAAAAAGCGACAAACCTTGACAATAGCGGGAACGTCTGTCCACGGGAGGGATGCCATCAGATGATGTTTGACAGCACCCATGTGGTAGACAGAGTTTTTTCCCTCACGCGACCCCAGAATTCCTCCCCGATTGGTCCCATCCTCCGTCGTTTCCAACATAACAACGCTCTAAATAAGAAATGTATAAAACTACCATAACGCCTTTTACCTCGCGCAAGTCGGCAGGAGCGGCAGCAGTGACATCCATCGACAGATCTCCAACGCGGAGGACCACACGGCCACTGTTCATAACCTTAAACTAGGGTTAGAAAAACGAGGAGCAGCCCAACCCACCATAAGCTTTCCGATTTTCTTTCCGTGCGGAAGGACAGGCATTGAGAAAGGCTTCGATTCTTCGGGTTTTCCGGTCTGAAAGAAACGTTAATAAGTGAAAGGTGATTCGTTATAGGGTGATTAGCATACAAGCTTATGCTGATTTACACGAATTCCAAAAGCTAAAATTTGATCGGCTGTGGCTTGAACATTTCTATGCTAATGAAGCCTTTACCTTAGCGGGCGCACGTCTACGCATACGTTTTCCCCTTTAAAAGAGCGCTCTCAGCCATTTCTCCCCATTCTCGTCGCTACGATGGTCGCCAAGAACCCGCCTGCGAAGGAAGACACCTGGGCCTTCCAGCCCGTCGGAGCCCCGTTCCCTCCCGGCCCCGTCAAGGTCATGGGCCAGCAGAATCTCTACGTCGCCCTCTGGTACAAGCACGGAAAGCCTATTCACGGCCGTTCCTGGAACAACGGAGGAGTGGTCGAGTGCTCTTTCCCCTACAAGAGTGCCGAACTGAAGACGAAGGAGCAGCTGGAGGGTCAGATCCAGGTGCTGCAGTACCAGGGTGGCCACAACACCCAGGGATTCTGGTACGAGTGGATCCAGTACAAGGACCGCCTCGAGAAGGCCGACGGAAGGGAGCTCGTCCGTTGCGGTGACTCTTTCCCCATCTTCTGGAAGGATTCTCCGGAAGGACCTGTGCTCGGTTACGTCGACAAGAAGACTGAAACCGCCCAGTTCTCTGCCAATGGAAAGGTGTTGGAGAAGAGCGGAGAGAAGGCGATCGGAGACATGTACATCATCATGAGGAACTTCATCGGAGGACCTCCCTTCTGCGAGTGCGCCAACTGCCCCAAGCCGCCTCCCCCGCCCCCGGTGCCCAAGCCCGGACCTCCTCCTCCCAGGTATTGGCCTCTTTTTCGCGAAATTATGTTGAAATTCAGGGTTATGCTCAACGAATGGATGGATATCCGTGTCGGAGACGCGTGGCCCACTCGCCCTCTGGTCAAGGCTTTGGACAAGACTCTGGACACGGTGGCTGGCGAGAATCCCGACCAGTACATTGCCCTTTGGTACATGGCTGGAGAGCCTGTCATGGGTCGTGTCTGGAACGAGGGAGGCAAGGTCGCCGCCAACTTTGCCTGGTTCAACAACGAGTACAAGGGCAACGTGGGATCGATCCAGCTGCTCATTCAGCTCTCGGAGCACGTCCGCGGTTTCGACTACGGATGGATTCCATTCTCCCAGGTAAAGTTCTCCTTTGGAAGGGAATAGCAATCGATTTAGGCTGCTCTGTTCGGAGAGAAGGAGTGGCACCCGGTGCACGTGAACCACCACAAGGGAGACATTTCGCCCGGAGTCGTGACCTTCAACGGCAAGCAGATTCTCGGAAAGTGCGACGTCCGCAACGAGAAGGCGTCTGCTGGATTCGCAGGAAAGGAGAACATCCTCACTGGACCCGCCGCCGCCAAGGACACCATCGTGCTCTGCAGGAAGGCCAAGCCCGGGTACAAGTTCGACTAAGAACCCAATAAAAAGTGTAACCTGGATATCTTTGTGTTGTATCCGTTTCCATTTTTGTATGTTTGCTATTTCCCGGTGTTTGTGCGAAAGTACTAGAAATTGTGTTCAATTATTAATTTCTCGGTATCAAAAAAAATAATTATACCTGTTCATCGACGATCATAGATTCGTCCCTAACTGGAACGCCGGTGAGCACGTTGACCACACTAGGCAACTGCAAGAACAAGAGAGAATCGTCAGGATCTGAAAAAAACGACTTTCTATAGAAAATGCAGGCTTTTACCGTCGAGGACCTGGCTGATTATGTGGCCGGCCTTTCTGCTCAGACGGGAGAACGGAGCCTCGTTTCTGAAATTTGTGATTATACAAATTTACATGTAAAAGGTACCTGACGGTTTTATCATCCTCGAAATCGTCTGCATCCACCTCCATTTTTGCTTGTTTATTCATGATCTGACATTTTTTTTAATATAAAAAAAACAACTTGAACCATTACCCGATCGAACTGAGTCTCATCCTGTGCGGGCAGCACAATGGGTAGTCGATCTCCCTTTTTCAAGTCACTGACGAACTGAAAAGCCTCATACTACCCAAAAAAAACCTCTCCAACCGTCTCTTTGCCAACCAGGCCTTCTAGATGAGCCTGATCCTCCTCGTCGTCGCTCTGCCACTCGGCATCCCAGCCGGCAAACGAGGCCTTTGAAGCCTCGGTATGCACGATCACCTTCTTCTCGGCCCCATTACGCGAGTTCTTCGCAAAACCTGCAAAGATGCAACATATATCCCATAATATAACAGAACTCACTGATATTGGCTTCTGACTCTTTTTTCTTCTTTGCGCCTTCGACGGTCAGTCCATCAGAGAAGATTCCCTCCGAGACGATAAGGCCAGGCTTCGCGAATCCTCCACGGCCTCCTCGCTGACCACGGCCACGTCCTCCCTGTCCTCGAGTTTTCTTCCTAAACGGCGCATTTTTAGAAATTAAAAGATTAATCACTAACCCTCTCTCGGAGTTGGAAGTGGAAGGCGAATTGTCCTCCCTCTTTCCAGCAAGGGCCAGATTGGGAAATGTGCCCCTCTTTATGGTTACATTACCTCTACCTCGGGCAGACATCGTGTCGCCTGGAAGAAGAAAATTAGACAGAAGTGGGCAAAAAAAGGTTATGAAACGTAGAAGAGTGTCTGTTTCCCACCCAGCTGTGAGTAATGAGTAGGCAACCAAATAACGAAATAAACAGGTTGATATTTTTCACTTTTACTACAAAATATACTAACAACATGCAAAAATAACCCATTTTAAAAACTAAAATAGGCAATCTGATTTTCAGCAAATCTCCGATACGCAAGACGCACTTTTGCGTATTTAGGCTGCGTTGTGAGGCCCAAGTTCGTTGCAAAACACAGCTCGCCGTCACCGGACATAGCCAGCTAAAGGACTATTTGTCCCGGTCCCGTCACAATTTTTAATTAATTTTCTTTATACAAATCCGGATAATACCGCGGATAGTAGCCGTTTTCGTTTTCAATAACCGGACCAGTCCGCGGGTGGCCCCGTGGAAGCTCCGCGCGTTGATTCACGCAGCTAAGTGCAAGCTGCACGCAGCTAATATGAACTTTTCGTTGTAGGATACCGTCATGGATAACCGTCAAGGACCGGACATAAGGATTTGGTTTCAAAATCTGCTTAACTATAAATTTTTATTTGATCCGATTATTATCATCTTAAAGAGCTCTATTTGAAACCTATAGAGCAATTCTTTGGATACCGACGAAAAATTCTTCACTGAGATAGAACTTTTCAAAAATTTCAACTGCAATTTTCTACCCTTCAGAGGAATTTGTTTGCCACCAAAGAATTGCTGTATAATCTACCGATGTAGAGCTACAAAATATTAATTGAAACCATTTTATGAAATTGGTTCCTGAGATTTTGTGACGGATAGTTTTAATTGACATAGCGCACACAGTCCTTTAAACTGTCCGCGGTCTAGTTCAAATGGCGAGCTGGGAAAATTTTGCGGATAGCTTTTTAAAAACGTGTTGTTTAATGTTTTATTTGTTTATATTTTATTTTAAAATGTAATTTTAGAATGGATGTGGACTTGGAGAGTGTAGAGATCGTTTTCGCCCAGAGACTGGCCAGTGGAGAGCCGGTCACTCGCAAAAGGGCGCTGAAGGCCTTGCAGGACTGGATTCAGGAGCAGTCTCGAACCAATCGTATGTTTCTATTTTTATTTCTTAAATATATTTATTGTAGCCTTCACCGAGGCCGATATGCTCAGACTGGCCAAGGGACTCCACTACGTCATGTGGATGCAGGACAAGATGGTCCTCCAGGTGGGATTGTTTACATTCCAGGCAAAAATCTTTTGCAGGAAGAGTTGGCCGACCGAATCAGTAGTCTGCTTCTGACTTTCAAAAGCGAGGCCGAACGAGCCCTGTTCGTGAAATGCATGTTCACCGGTCTCTCGAAGGAATGGCATTCCATCGACAGATGGCGCATGGACAAATTCCTCATGGTAAACTATTTCTCACTTGTTTGTCCATCGGTCAATTCAGTTGTTGCGTCGCATCGTGCGCGTTCTCTTCGGCCACCTCAGAAACCTCGAATGGAAGAAGGAAGCTCGTGCTCCCTACTGGCAGGCCTTCCAGGACTCTGCTATCTCCCCCGGTACCCCGTTTACTGACTTTTGTACACTTTTCCTAGATAAATCCTTCGCCGAGGGTCTCAAGTTCCATCTGGCCTCGATTTTCTTGGATGAGATGGACAACGCTGGTGGCCTCACAAAGAAGCAAATGACGGCTTGTCTGAAACCCTATGCGGACCTCCTTGGCATTAGGGGAATCAGGTATTTATTTTGGGTTTCCCTTATATATCTGACAAATAAGGTTAAAATGTTCCCTTTCCAGTGATTACTTGTTTTCCTCGATCCTCGAAGAGATCTTCATGACGATTCTCCACCAGAAGTCGGAGGAGGTTGCTGCGATGGAAGACGAATTCGCCACCGACGACGCCACACCCAACGTTTCGGTATTTTCTTATTTGACATGTTCACAAATTCATTGTCAGTTTGATTACAAAGCACTCGGAAAAATGCTGTTCGATATTGGCAAAAGGCCTGAAACCACGTCATCCAGGAGGAGGAAGCTTTACGAAGTCGTCAAATTGTAAGTTTCAATTGTTCAACCCAGCTGGTACTTATAAACATGTCTTTAAATTATCCTAATTTAAAAAAAAATGTTTTTTAAAGGTTCGAAGTGGCTGCGGCCGGTGGAGACCCGATGCATGTCGAGGAGCCAGAGCCCGAGGACAGGCTGAAAGGAGTTGATTTCTACGAGGCTGAGAAGAGAATGGAGCAGATGAATGCCAATGTCCGCAGCGAGAACAAAGCACGCCGTGAAGAAAGAAAGTGAGAAGCCATATCCCTTTGTAAAACAGCTTTGTGTTCAGAATGAAGCGCCAGACGGCTGCCGAAGACAGAAAGTCTGCGGCGGTGAAGGAGACTGAGGAGAACGACGGAAAGGAGCTGCTCAAGGCGACTAAGATAATCAAGAAGCAGAAAAAGAAGACGCGCGCCGCCGGCCAGAAGATCTCCAAGAGGGCCAGGGTGGCCAAGCAGCTGAAGAAAGCCAAGGCCTAGACAGTGCTTCGTTTGTTGTTGGTTGTTGAAGCCTCGTTGTTTTGTTGATTCGTTCGTTACACATAAATTCGCAACAAAAGGACCGAATATAAATTCGCAACAAAAGGACCGAATATTATTTATGTCACGTTAGATTTTTTTTTTCACATTTGTCTTGCCGTAGTTTCAGCCACCGCCTTCTCCCATCCTCGTTCCGCCGTCGTCGCCCTCCTTCGCCTTCGCAATCAACAGAGCAGAGGTCTTCCTGTTCTTCTGGCTCTCTGCCAATTTTATCCCCAGCAGTCTCTTCTGTTCCTCATTCAGCGGCATCCCTCCGTCCTGTGGCCTCCTCGGAGACTTGGCCGTCGACCTCAGCGAGCCAGGGGACATCCCAGCCGACCGTGCGGTTCCACGAGAGCTTGGCTGCAACTGTGCTGTGGCTTTGAGCTGTGGCCCTCCCACCTTGGCCAATCTGCTTCCCTTCCTGTCGCTGCCTTCCATCGCTCCTTTCGGAGACGCCGCCTTCGCTTTCCCCGCGGCCTGCTCTCTTTTGTGCGTCTCGATCAGCTTAGACAGCGTCGCCGGGATCCACTTTCGCTTCGCCTTCTGAAGCAGATTACCGTAATCCTCTTTCACAAGTTCCTCACCGTTTCATCGACGGCTGCAGCCTTGGAATTGCCCGGCAAGGGAGATTTCGTCGATCTGGCCGTCGGAGTTGAAGCCGTAGAAGCCATCAATCCCTCTTGCTGAGGGGTCAACTGAACATCCATAGCCCATTTCAAAAGTCTCCTCACCGGTTTCGAAGTGCCGTTGGCCCTCTGTTTTCGCCTCAACGCCTCCTGTCTCTTGTGATCCTTCTCCTCCTTGTCTCTGTCTTCCTGCTCCTTCTCCTGCTGTCTCATCCTCACCTTTTCCTTTTCCTCCGTCCATTCCAAATCCTATTAACGTTACATTCAGTTCCTATTATGGCCTTACCGGCAGTTCTTTCAATTGCACGGATCGTAGCTCTGACAGAACGAAGTCTTCCATCGCCATGGGCACGGCTTCGGCCTTGAGAGCCGCACAGAATCTGATGAAAATTTGAACAAAAGTCGGACGACTGGCCGCGGACATTTGCCTGAGGGGCTTTTAGGCAGGCTGGAGACAGATTTCTTACCAGATTTCCTTCATCAGGGCGTCTACTTCTTCGGGAGTGCCCTCAGGCATCGGAGGCATCTTGGCACGGGCGATCATCTTCATCGCCTTAAGCTCTTCACTGTCCGTATTAGCATCGGCGAAAGGCTAGAATAACAGTTTTCGGGAATTGAAGAGAGAGAGAGAGAGAGAGAGAGAGAGATGGCCAACCTTGCTTCCGTTACTGAAGACCTCGTAGACGAGTACGCCAAAGGCCCAAACGTCCGTCTTGAAGGAAAAGGCCTGTTCCCTGAGGCATTCGGGAGCCATCCACCTCAGAGGGAACTGCTTCATCATCATCTTCACCGTTTCTCCATCTGGACTGAACAGACTCAGACCGAAGTCACTGATCTTCACTTTTCCCTAGTATGAAAAGATAGTTTTTTAAAGAATGCAATAGTTACATCTGATCCGATAAGACAATTTCTAGCTGCTAAATCCCTGTGGATGCAGCCCTGCGAATGAAGATAGTGCATGCCTTGGGCTGCCTCCAAGAGGTAGAGCTTCTTTTCATACGAGGAGATCCTCTTTCCGTTCTTTCGCATGTGTTTGTCCAGACTTCCACCAGGACACATCTCCATGATCATCATGATCGGAGGACAGTCGAGCACCACTCCGATCATCTGGAATTTGGTCTCATTACCCTCTCTTTCTCTTCTCTCTCTCTCTCTCTCTCTCTCTCTCTCTCTCTTCTCTCTCTCTCCCTTACCCCTACAACATTCGGGTGTTTGTAGCAGGTCTGCATCTTTGCCTCCGCCAGAAACCTCTGTCTGCCTTTGTCCTCCGTCAGTCCATTCTCATTGTTAAAGTGAAGAACCTTAATCGCACAGTGTATCTCCCTCTCATCTCTTTTCAGAATTCCTCTGTAGACGTCGCTAAAATTTCCCGATCCCATGATGTTCTCCTAAATCTCTTTTATTTCCTTCTAAAGTTAAGTAACCTTGGCGTATTCCACATTCCTTGGAGGAATCAGCCAGTGCGGTCGATGAATTCCATTGCGCAGTCTCATCTTGTTCGGGAGAGTATGGTCCTACAACTCTTACAGTAACCTTTTCCTCTTGGGACCCACTCTGTAGTAATCGATCAATTGCATTACTTCAGAGAAGGACTTGGCGTTCTTTTCCTTTGCATTGCACCTCAGCACGTACTCGTTTCTGTTGCTGATCGCTATCTGGAAGTTGTCCACTTGCTCGTCATTCCGAATATTGATCGTCAACGAATATTTGTTTCCTTTCTGGGTCGCT
Source organism: Oscheius myriophilus (assembly GCA_964057215.1). NCBI lineage: Eukaryota > Metazoa > Nematoda > Chromadorea > Rhabditida > Rhabditidae > Oscheius > Oscheius myriophilus. The sequence continues at coordinate 15,609,289 of OZ059905.1, forward strand.
CTCACCAGGAAATCGCCTTTCTTTTGTAAGAGATTTCTAAACAAACACAGGTAATCATTGGTATAGCTAGACTTACGCGATCATGTCTCTGGTGCAGAGCCCGAAGTACCATGGCTGCTCTTGCAACCGACGGTCACTGTCCCTACTCATGTCAAATGACCATCCGAGAGACCGTAGCGAGACAGAATGAGCCAAGCGATGGCGTTAACCAACGTTGAGTAAAAAGGTGAAGTCACGCACCCAATTTATTTAGTCCTCCCATTAGGTAGTTCATTTAGCTGTATAACAAGCAGAAACATGAGGCGACACAAGGAGAAGCTCAGGCGTCCGACGTGAAACATACAGACACATAAACGCACACACACCATACGCGCGCGCAGAAGTATTCCTAATCTACCGTTAATTATAAGTGTGTGATAACCCCTCTCCAACGGCGGTTTTCTGCGGCTTTCGCGGGGGATTGTCCGGATCCGCCTACAGTGCTCGGCCGTCGTAATGTACACAAGAGAGCTCTCGGCGGCCTCAGCATCTTCAGTCCCCGCTTCTTCTGCCATTACCGCCCTCCTCAACAGTTCCATTTCAGACATGACTTTGGACATGGACCCGCCGAGATACGGAGGCCCCCAGGCCGACGACGAGGACGACGATGAGGAGGTGGGTTAGGGGGTTACGAAGGAACAAGGGGACTTCAACATACGACACTATTATTCTTTAAAGGACCCGTAAGGGGCCTTTTCTGATTGGAAATGGAATGTATGCTAATAGAGCCATTTCAATTGAAATTATTTTTCCGAACACCGCTCCAGACAACGGCCGTGCGCAAAATGCTTGCCAAGTCCTCATTAGCATACGATTTTGAAAAGGCCCCTGACGAGCCCTTTAAACTTCCTTTGGAAAAAACTGTCAGAATCAGCGATTACGTCATTACCTCAAATCCTATGGTTTTTCCATGAATTATACCGTCACGGCCCACTTCAGTCGAAGTAAGAAAATCACATTATCGCGCAATGTATACTTCTCGCCAAATCTACTTCGGCCAAAAAGCGACCCCGCCCTCTTTTTTAGCCGACTATTTTGTTGTAATAATGGGTAATTCGAATTTCAACATAAGAATAATCTCACTCATCACCAAAATCCGCCGAAGTAGGTTTGGCGGGCACTATATTGACACTACACTATATAGTAAGAAAATCTTATTATAGCGCAATACAAATGTAGACAGCAATAGCAGCGACCTCTACTCCTGAAAGATCCGATTTCAAACCAAATTGAGGTCCGCAAATCGCACCTCCGGATATATGGGTTCACTTACATATACGAATGGGAATACACTAACAGAATATCACATCTTTTCCAAGGCCTTGAAATTCCGGGTCAGAGGGCTCAACTTGGACTTTCTAAACTACCCATTCTATAATACATCTGAATTATTAATTTTCTCTTTTTGAGAAAACTTTTTGAAAAACTTCCCATTCTTCTTCGTCTGTTTTCTTTTCGACAAGAACCATTATTAGGGAAAACTCCAACAATCGGTCAGCGAAAACATTCAGTCGTATATGTTTTTCCTTGTGGGAGAGATGATCCTTCTTTGTATGACCGAAAAGTTACTCTAGACAAAAAACGCATATCTTTAATAAACGTTTCTTCACCACACAAACAACTCATTTCTCCTTTTTAACTGCTGTTTGAGAGATCAATGTGATTCCTTGGTTATTCCACGAATCACATACCATCTTCGGAGAATCTGAAACGCAGTCTATTTCTGATCCTCTGTCGTTCCTGTGGCGGGGAAAGTGTAAAATTGACAGTGCTGCCTTCGCATGACGTGTACCCACGGAATTCTCCCGAATGTGCGGCGACGCGTTGTTTGCGCCACTTGGCGGAGAGGAGGCCGGCCGGGAACAGCCGAGGAATCACGGAGCGAAGGGGATAGGGGAGAAATTAGGGAATACATCAGAAATACAATAAATCTTTAATAAAGTTACAATATCAGGTGGTTGACGATGGATTGACGGCCGAGGTGGGTTTCGATAAACTTGGTTGATACTCAGTTTCTTTTAATTTACCTCAGTTGGATGATAACTCTTGAACAGAAAATAACTTTTGTTTTTAGGCCAGGAAGGTAGCTGAGAGGGAGAGGAAGAAGGAGGAGGTGCGCAAGCGTCTGGAGGAGGCCAGCAGGATGAAGAAGGCCAAGAAGGGATTCTTGACGCCCGAAAGGAAGAAGAAACTCAGGGTTAGAGAAAGAGAGAAGGACAAAGACGCAGAGTTTAGAAACTGCTCATGATGAAGGCTGCTGAGGATCTGAAGCAGCAGCAGATGCTGAAGGAGCAGGAGAGACAACGCATCCTCCAGGAGAGGATCATCCCCCTCCCGGACCTTGATGGCTGCGGTAAGGGTGGGATGGAATAGGGGAATGTGCGCATATCGAGTGTCTGTAGTGAATTTCTTTTATACGGATTATCACTTTAAGTATATCACGAAACTTTAATGATTTTGTAAAGCACGTTTTGAGGTTAGTGTAATTCTGGGGCGCCATTTAAGAATCCTATGCTCTTACTGAACTTACAGCACTGAACCAAAGCTTTTGGCAGCCGCGGCGCCGCTTTTGAGCCACCGGCTTCCAAAAATGGTCGGCACCGCGCGCAGAAAATCGATGATTTCTCGGCGCTAAAGGCCATTCAGCAGCTAAAAAAATTTTTGTGAACTCTCCATTCGGTAACTCATCGAATATGGTATACCTCGTTCAGAATCTCCGGAGGTCGGTTGGAGCCATTCCCTAGTTAGGTGATGGATCTAAATCGCTATAAGGGAACTAAGGGTAACATTTTCACTTTTGGCAAGTATTAAAATTTGATACTAACATTTTGTTTTCATCAGAACACATCTCTCTACTTTAAAGTTCCAAAGAGTTACATAATTTTTTTGTGTAGCATTACCCAATTAATCATTAAAAGCAACATTTTCTATATAACCTTCGATTCAATCGTTTATACGTTGCATTCCGTCAAGCATTTGGTCAGGTTCATGTGAAACATTTGAACTTTTCCTTTAATTGAGTCCAAACATAATTAAGATCGCATTGAGTTTGTCAGTCTGTTTCAAATTAATTTCTTTGCTCTAAACCAATAAATCTTAAGCCGACTAATGCTCGTGTTTCAGATGACCTGTCGGACGTGTATGAGCAGATGAAGGAGCGTCTGATTGAGCTGGAGAGCGAGGTCTACGACATCTCCTACACCGTCCGCCAGAAGGACTTCGAGATCAACGAGCTCACCATCGCCGTCAACGATCTCCGTGGAAAATTGTGAGTTTGGCCAGCCCTAGCCCTCGGAAAAATCTTTGTTTTCAGCGTCAAGCCCACCCTGAAGAAGGTCTCGAAGACCGAAGGAAAGTTCGACAAGCTGAAGAAGAAGGAGGTGGCCAAGGTGGACTTCAGAAGCAACCTGAAGCAAGTCGACAAGAACCAATTCGCCCTGGACGAGGAGGAAGGCAAGGAGAAGGCGAAGGCCGACTGGGCCAAGTAAACGTCACTGTAGCAACACCCTCCATTCACTTGTCATTCGCACTTTTCACTTTGAACTTTTGAATCGCTCATTAGTCAATCCACTTCAAACGGCAGATTGTTTGTATTTTTGTAAAGTGAACCCAATAAAGAGAAAAACGTGGCGGCTGTCAGGTGCACTGCGCCGATTTCTGCCTCCCCCGCTCTTGAAACGGGACACCATGACGACTGGCACCACGACAAGCGGCTTTTGATGGAAGCAAAGATCTACGGACATTTGCAATCTAACTCGAACTTAATATAATAGTTATTACGCTGGCTAGCAACGTGCTGATACTTTATGAACAATCGGACTATGAGAAAACCCTAGATAATGATTTAACGGAGAAATAGGACTGTTGAGGGATTGACCGGCGGGGGTTCTTAAGGCTGCGTCAGATTCATACAATACTTGTTTATAGGGAACCTACGTACTCTGATATTCCCAATGCCGAATCACCTCTGGGGGCTCAGGAAGGATCTTATATGAAAATGGTTTCCCGTTGATGGTACTGAATAGTTTAGCAATGTGCTCTGCGAGAGGACTTTGGGGTCTGCATAAGGGAGTTTCATCATGGCAATCCGATGACTCGGCAACTGGCGGCGTGAAGTAAGCTTCAGTCGAATTAGTCTCAGAAGAGATATTTTGATCACCCTCGAATTTAAGGTGGGGAAAGACGACGCCTGAAAGAAAGACAGTTGGTATAATTTTGCAATGAGTATCCCCCTTGGATATTTTTGGTCAGGGCTCTCCCAATCTCAAAATTACCAACTAAACATTAAATCCAAGAATAAAAGTTAACTTCCATGCTCGAAATGCCCAGACAAGTATATTTTCTGCTTGTTTCCTCGCGCCCGTCGTGCCGTCCGTCATGCCGAATGATCGTCTGTCATTGAGGGGAGGCAGCTGTTCTCTTTTGCGAACGGTGACGTTGGCACTTCGCACCATTCACATAGCTCTCATTAATGGTTTGGAAAATGATTTGGATCTAGGAAAACTATGAGTTAAACAGCCGAACTTAGCTGAGAGAGAGGTACAATTTTCTTAATGAAGTAGTAGGAAACTGGAAGAACCAATTGTGGCCGAAAAACGGGATTCTGAGTTAGCCTGTATAAAGTCGAATTATGACGCTGTCTCTGATAAACTAGAGCACTACCTTAGGGAAAATTTGATTTTTTTTCCGGTCACAACTATGGAAAAATCAACTTCAAAGTCGATTTCGTGTTACACCCTCAGTCTCGGCCTTGTCCTAATCTATATCTTCGGGCAGATCGCCTGTTGATATCTGTTAGTCGTGTCGTGCGCAGCACCATCGCGCACCGTCCAATAAAGATCTTGGACCAATTCGTCTATTTTGGGTCGGGAAGGAACAATACGAGAAGGGGAATCTCGTATTGTTACGTGGCGACCACCGGCACTGTCAGAACGTCTGTCTCTGACACTGAGCACCGAACCGATTCCCCTGCACCCTTTTGTTGCGCACCGGTCCACCAACTTCCCCCGACAATCCCCTCCCTTCCCCCACACTTTTCGTCAGATCGTCACTATATTATTCCATCACCGATTCTGTCTGAGGAGAACTATTTTCGCGTACAAGGACTGACCGACGACGTTTACGGTGACACGTTCGTTCAAGTTTATGGAGCCAGAAGAGCCCAAGAATTCAAGCATGCCAAAGGAGCAGCAAAAGCAACCAGGTTGATCTAATTTCCGAGTTGATGTTTTGTCTATTGTTTTCGCTATTTGATCTTCTCCCCGTACAGTCTCTGTTTCTTATTTCCGACGATCTACGATTTGTGTGTTCAAACATTTATTGTTCCATCGGCTACCCTCTTATGTAATTTTAGGGTTAATAGTGTAAAGCCCCGCTAACGATTTCAGGTAGAAATTTGACTTTGTTAGCTGATGTTTGAGTAGGAAGTGTGAGGATGCCCCGCCCTTGATTGACGAATTTTAACGACTCTTGGTCCCGTAACATCTGTTTTTATTGAGGTCGAGACTGAGTCTGAATTCCATCTTTTCCCTCTTTCTCTGCAAAGTGAGGACACTTGCTTTGTTGGGAAGGGGGGATGTTACACCCTCAGTCTCGGCCTTGTCCTAATCTATATCTTCGGGCAGATCGCCTGTTGATATCTGTTAGTCGTGTCGTGCGCAGCACCATCGCGCACCGTCCAATAAAGATCTTGGACCAATTCGTCTATTTTGGGTCGGGAAGGAACAATACGAGAAGGGGAATCTCGTATTGTTACGTTCGCTCATGATGGTAACGGAGTTTTCTACACCAAAACTTTTCAAAATGTGTGCGCAAAAACTCGTGCAATTAAAATCTTATTTCCTATATTGGGCAACTTTCATGTCCCAAAACGAAAAATGCGAAAAACTGGATTTTTAACTTCAAAATTTCACTTTTTCGAGGTTTCAGGACTAATTTGTGGAAGGGCAGGCCATTTTCGCCATTGAAGCGATCGACTTGATCAAGCGAAGTTTGAGTGATTTTGACCAATTTTGAAAAAAAAAACTACTGTTCCTACCGTAACCCGAGTCGATACGATAGTTCTAAGAGTTTCAAAATGAAATGACTTTAGTAAGTATGAATGTACCTAACTAACTAAGTAACTAAAGTAACCTACACCTATACAGCAAAATTAAAATCCGAAGGAGACAGATGCTCGAACTGTTTTCTGCTATTGCTGCTTATCAGAATATTTCAGCATTGTAGAAGCCTTGTCAGCTCTAAATTCCAGTGTCAAAGAATGTCACCAAAGGTATACTTTGGCATGATCTGCACAACGGAAGGTCCTCGGGTCCGCTTAATGCTCAAACTGAATGCACAAAGAGAATATCCAGTTTTCCATTTCGATATTCAAGAAGTTCAAGACACCCTCTAAGACTAATAGGCGTTCTCATCGTATGATTAGTGTGCTGCCTTCTCCCCCATTCCCAGAACCTTTCTATCACACCGTCGCCCCCATCTCGCATCCTCTCCGCTGCCCTTTTTTACTAGTAGCGTGAGTCTATTCGCGAGAGAGCGTGGGCGCTGTTACACAGGGCCTTCCTCCGCCGCCGACGATCCGCCCAACGCCCCGCCGAAGTCCCATTTGCATATTACTCCCACACTCTCATTCTATCCTTTGTCTCAGCTGCAACTGCACCTCCTCACCTCACACTACTCACTTTACGCTACTTGTTATTCTGTTTGTATCGTCCCGTTTCTGATGATAGGCGATGTTTAAGATGTTCAGGTTTTGAGACTGCCAGGATGGTCAACAAACTAATTTAATCGTGTTTCGTATTTTTTCATCTTCGAATTCTAATTTCTCCTGGAGCAAGATTTCTGACCCAAGCCCAACTTTGTTTCCGTTTTTGGTTCTGTCTATGTCGACTCTTGTGTTGTCCCCTTCCCCTCTTCTTTCCTATTTCTCTCTCTTTCTCTCTCTCTCTCTCTCTCTCTCTCTCTCTCTCTCTCTCTTAATCTATCTCTGTCTCTCTCAATCTCTCTGATCATGTCCTCGTGTCTGCTTTCTCTGTCGTCTTTCTTGTTCTTTTTGTCTAACTCCCTTTTGTCTCTCCCAATTGTCTTTGTCGATATCACTCTGTCTCCCTTAATTGCTCTTACTAACTCTACCTTTTTGCTGTATCTCACTTTCCTAATCATGCTTGTTCTATTTTATGCACTTCCTTAGGGTTTTCCACTTCCTAACTTCACAGCCCTGATTACTGTTTCTACCTTAAACTTGCACATACTGTCAAGATGAATTCCTGCGAACCCCTCTTCACAAAGAATGTCCCCAGTAGAAGTGCCATCTCTCCCGCCGTGCTCTTCTTCCTCCTGTGTACTGTTTTTCGTGCGTCTCTCTGCCACATGTGCGGTTGCCATTACAGCGCGGCTGTCACCCTTCCCCGGCCCACTCATATCATATCTGCCCCGGGGTCTCCCCTTTCAACTTCAGGTGGCCCATTCTATTTCTACTCTCTAGAAGTCTCTGCCTGAACTTTTTGGGGTTTTTCTATCGTTGTTATTGAAAGCTAACACATAGCTGTGACTATCAGCTGCTCCATCCCCTACAATACAGTAACACGATCTCGCAATCCCGCCCACTTGCCCTTTCCGAGCCCAAAATTATTCCCCAACCTGATTAGTCGATTGATGATTTTCTCCCATGCTTCTGGCGCAAACGTCTGGCGTCGTTTTTGTTTTTACGAAACGCAGCCTCTTTTCGCTTTACAACTCTCGTTTACTTCAGCCGGGATGGCCGACTCCGAGGACCAGCTGCGCTACGGCGGACCCCAGAGCGACGATGTGAGTCTGGCACTGCCAATGGCATTGATCGGTGGAAAACACACAAAAGAAAATGCTACTTGCGAAATCTATGCTTTGGCTAAAAAAATATTATTGGCGTAAGAAACAAAATCATTTGAAAGCGTGACATCATCGTGCGCTTTTTATACCGTGGTCAGTATAATTTGCGTGTTGCCAAATTGGCAGTGAAACCTTTTGTCTTACTTAGCAATATTGTTTAGGATGCCGCTCGCAAGGCTCAGGAGCGCGAGGCCAAGAAGGCCGAAGTGAGGAAGCGCCTGGAGGAGGCCGGAAACAAGAAGAAGGCCAAGAAGGGATTCTTGACGCCTGAGAGGAAGAAGAAGCTCAGGGTTAGAGAAAGAGAGAAAGGCAAAGACGCAGAGTTTAGAAACTTCTTATGATGAAGGCCGCTGAGGACCTGAAGCAGCAGCAGCTGAAGAAGGAGCAGGAGAGACAGCGCATCCTCAAAGAGCGCACGATCCCCCTCCCCGATGTGGACAGCATCGAAGACAAGGCCAAGTTGGAGAAGATCTACGAAGACCTCTTCAGCAGGGTGAAGCAGCTCGAGGAGGAGAAGTACGACATCAACTACCTCGTCGGAACCACCGAGGGAGAGATCAACGAACTCACCATCGCTGTCAACGACCTCCGCGGAAAGTTGTAAGTTTCTACTCTCACCCTCTCTCTCTCTCTCTCTCTCTCTCTCTCTATCTCTCTCTCTCTCCCTCGATAACAGTTACGAAATGATACCTTTCAGCGTAAAGCCCAGCCTGAAGAAGGTCTCCAAGTACGAGAACAAGTTCAAGATGGCCGCTGGAAAGGCCGGAGGCGCTGGCCAGAAGGAGGACTTCCGCGCCAACCTCAAGGTCGTCAAGAAGGAGAAGACTGTCGACGAGATCATGAGCAAGGTAAGAATTGAGAAATCGGACACAGCAAACAATTAAAATTTGCAGACCAAGAAGAAGGACGACAAGCCCGACTGGTCGAAGAAGCCCGCTGTGGATGAGAAGAAGGAAGAGAAGGAGCCCGAGGAGGTGAAGCCCGAGCCCGCGGCTGAGGCAGAGCCTGTTGAGGAGCCCGAGGAGGAGGGCGGAGATGAGGAAGAGGAGGAGGAGGAAGAGGAAGAGGAGTAAAGAGCTTTAACACAACAACAATGCCCTCCTTTTTCTTCTAACACCAGCCATGGCTGTCGCTCTGCGTATTTAGTGGTACCGTAGCCCTTTTGTAATACCGGTACTCTTGTATATGCTGCGATCCGCGACCGCCTTGTTTTTTGTGTAAAAAGCTGTTGTGTGTGATCGATAGAGGATAAAGGATAAGAAATACAAATTACTGGTTTACTTGATCAACAAATGCCCAGAGAACGTGAAATTTCAGACCGGGTTCGTGAATTCATGTGTGAGAAGGTTTCTTTATTTGATATTTAACGGCTAGGACTACATAAATTACTGTTTTCCGAGTTTTTCTCAGCGTCTCTTCGAATGGCGTGATCTCTCTTTTGTGGGTCATAATTTTTGTGGGCTTTTGTGGGCCATGGGACATCGCTGTGGAACCCAATTTTCAAAAAAAAAAATAAAAATAAAGACAGGGGTTTGAAAGTTTATCCTGCGAGTGTGTTCCAACGGATCATTCGCAGAATTATTCGTGGCAGGACCTAGCAAACTTGACAAAAAAAACAGTTCCAAGTTCGACTAAACCGAATCTTGAGGTGGCCGTGTAGAACCAAGTTTTTCATGAACGTTGCCAAATTTAAGTTTTTTGCCTTTCGCATGGCTCTCCCTTGAATGCTGGATTATGTCTTAGAAACACCACCATAGATACTATATAAAAACTTTTGTTCATCTCAAAACGCACGGCCTTTCCAAATTCTGGTCCTTTCAAAAACAGAATTGGAATTTGGCGAAATCCCGGCCCTTTTCTTGATTTTGAATCAAGAGTCCCGCCACGAAAAACAGTAGAAGTTTACCAAAACCCGTGTATTCAATACACTCGAGGATTTTGGCAATTGGGAATGCTTTTCGTGGTGGGACCACATGCAACCTATAACACTTTGTTCTCGGCAGTTGACAAAGTGCCCAGGTAGTTTTTTCTAGTAAATGGAGTTCCATAAAACGTCAAGGATGTCGACGTAATAAAAAATCCATCGTTCCGCATTCTGAAAATTCACGCTACGCTCTGGGAATAGCAAGTGCCGAATGAATCATTCTCTTCTGTGTTCTTCCCCCATTCGGTGGTCCGCCTGCCATGGGCACTCCCAAATCTCCGATGAAGCTGCCAAAAGAAAACGACACCTTCAGCGACCGTCAGTCAAGGTATTGCGTCAAGAAGAAGCTGGGAGAGGGCGCCTGTGGAACCGTGTTTCTTGTCGAAGTTCACAAAAACGGAAAGGTTCCTTCGTGGTCTTCCAAGTGTACAAATTCATTCAGCCAATGGAACTGGCAGCGATGAAGGTGGAACCTCGGATGAAGCACAAAGAGGAAGAAATCTTGAAGATGGAGGTGTTTGCCTTGAAGAAACTGCAAAAGTCGAAGAACGTCTGCCGTCTGCTGGGTTCTGGTCACAACGATAACTTTACCTACATGGTGATGAGTCGACTGGGGAAGGAGTTGCCGGACATTCGGAAGAAACTCAACCAGAGGAAGATGAACCACAACAATGTTCTGCGAATCGGAATTCAACTCGTCAGGGTGCGTACGTCTTCCTTATGACGCCCACATGCAGTTGCAAGAAATTGTAACCATGACGCCTTGCTTTTTCAGGCTACAAATAGAAACGACACACCAAAGTTTCTCACTGAGTGTTTTAGGCCCTAAAGGACATCCACGAGGTAGGCTTCGTCCACCGCGACGTGAAGCCCAGCAACCTGGCAGTTGGCTACAACAACCCCTCTGTCGTTTACATCTTTGACTTTGGTCTTTGCCGTCAGATTCTGGTCGACGATCCTCGCGGAGGCAAGAGACTGCGCGATCCCAGGAACAAAGTGATGTTACGTGGAACGGTTCGTTACTGCAGTATCAACGTTCACAACTACTTGGAGCAAGGACGCCACGACGATCTGTAAGTGCGCTCTGTTGTACCCTGGGCTACTGTAGGTACAGTACCAGTGCCCTTTACTCTTTTGTCGAGTGCGCGACGGCCAGTCTGCCCTGGAAGATGAAGCAGAGGAAGGACGCCGTGAAGATTAAGCAGACGACGTCTGACGAGGTGCTCTGCAAGGGCTGTCCTCACGCCTTTCTGGAGGTAATCCCGATTAGGCTCAGTCTGAGAATCGAACTGCATGGAAAATGAACTGTGTCGAATTAGAACACCGTGGGCGAGATAGAATGCTAAGTGAGGAGACGCAGGTTCATTAGCATGAAAAAAGTTCTGATTCGTTACAGTTTCATTTGGCGCAGTTCCACTCTCGGGCTGAGCCCCCGATTAGTCTGCCTTGAATTCCATTCATTCAGATGGCCACGGTTGTTCGCAAGCTCTCTTACAAGGATGTTCCCCCGTACTCGTCGCTTATTCAGAAGATGATTCAGGAACTGGGACCGAAAGTCAAAATGTTGGTCTCAAGACAGAATATTCTACATTGATTCAGGACTGATCCTTACGAGTGGACTAAGATGGGATCTGTGCGCAAGGAGCCTCGCAAAGGAGAGACGCCTCCTCTGTCTGTCAACGAGAAGGCCGAATGCGACAAGGAGAAGGCGGCGACCGATGAGAGAACCAGCAACGATGTGGAGGACTCGGTTGTGACGGATGACAAGGGAGACGACATGAGGGACAGCGACTTTGACCAGATCAACTGGGCCAAGGAGGACACTCTCGACGGGTTGTAGACGGAGGCACACGAGATGATTAATACACGATTCCCTGAAACGTGAATGAAAATTTCCGTTGGAGTTTGTTTGGTTTTCGGGCTCCCCCCCCCCCCCAGAGAAAGTCATTTACTGAACTTTTGTGCAGAGTTCGTTTTCTCAGCAAAAAAAGAAGATAATGAGTGGTGAAGAAACTGTTGTCACATTTTCACACACTTTGTTATAAGTGTCAATTACGTAACCGTAGATTCAGTGTAACGTCAGGGATTAAACTGATATGGAATTAAATAATTGTTGTTCTATGTGAAATTACACGCTGTCGTAAGTCAAGTTTGGGAAGAAATAATATTTCGAAATCCTTTTGAACAGCGATAGCAATCGGCTAGGCCATAAACTTGAGTCCCAGCCCAATGATACAATGATATATACTCTTGGGGACCAAAGAAATAGCACGCTGTAGCAAGAGACAAAAAACTGCAAACACAGCAATTGCACTGGGTCTAGAATATAAAAAAAATTGAAATACTCAGCATTTATTTATTTAATCGCTGTTTTATCATAGATCTTAGCCGTGCAGCGCCATAACTCTCCTTTGCCAGGTCTTCTTGTCAGCTGCTTCCCGGAAAAAGTGAGGGCCGATCTTGTTGACGAACCCATCTCTCCACCGCACTCCTGGCTTTCCTCTTCCTCGTTTTGGTCCGCGTGGGTGCCACTCAGTAAGCGCTCTGGCCCATCTCCGGTCACACATTTGTGTCAGTCGCTCACACCATAAGTACTTTTTCCTGAGGCATTCGGTAACAATGTCCTTTAGCGCTGTCTTCGCCCTTACCCACTCATTGGCGCTACGGTCTAGTAGAGAAATTCCTAGCATCACCCGCAACTGCTAAATTGTTCAAGGAGGCCTTAGTAACTGCCCAAGTTTCGGCGCCATATATCAGAGCAGGGATTGAGCATTTGTCCTTTGAAAACCAACGATAATATTCCATTTTTACAACCATTGCAGTACAAATAAAATAACATGTCCTTTATGCGAAAACGGGAATTTATTGACGACAATTGAAGAAGGATGGCTGCCTTCACTTTCGACCGAAGCGAATCAACGGAGAACCCACGTCGGGTGCCCGTGTGTCACGGAATATTTGTTCATCCTCGGGGAAGGAACGACCGAAACGAATCAAAGGAGCACCCGCCGATCGGCCGAACCTAAACGAGGGTTTGGAAAGAAGGGGGAGGTAGGGCTCACCTGATGAGAGGGGCTCCAGCCGAACGTTTACCAAAACGGATCAAAGGAGAGGCGTCCGGGGCACGACCGAACCTTAAAACTTACAAATTCAAGCCATTTTAGAGCACTAAATAACTAAAACAGAGAATTTGCAGTAGTAAATCATTGTTAGAACTATTATTTCGCATACCTTATGAGAGGAGCTCCATCTCCTGGTGACCGTTTTCCAAAGCGAATCAGTGGCGAGGCTTCTGGTGCACGGCCGAATCTGAATCACAGATCCAAGATTAGATGAGTAAAGTAAAGACTTACCGTATAAGAGGAGCTCCGTCAGGAGACCTTTTGCCAAATCGGATCAAAGGACTTGAAACATCCTAAACACGCTTTTAGGAGAGAACCTTAAGAACTTACGTCTAAGGAGCGTTCCATTCTGCCAAACTCGCCTGCACTTCGTTTTGAGTTCGCATCTAAAGGGAAAGTTATTTTTACGAGACAATAGTTTTATTCAATAGAAGGATAAGACTTACAGTCACTGCCCAGCATCCTGATCTCGCTGGAGTCGAAGGCGGCAACACCCGTGAGGCCCAAGAGCAGCAGAAGGACCGGCGGAGCCATGGGGCCGAGTTTGAGGTCTGAAAGAGAACTTTTGATAAAGACGCAAGAGAAGAGAGGCAGAGAGGCAGAGAACGGAGAGAGGGTATGAGAGTGTGTGAGGGAGAGTGTGGTAAAATAGAGAGAGGCGGATATCGAGAAAGAGAGAGAGAGAGAGAGAGAGAGAGAGAGAGAGAGATAGTGCAATTGTGCTGATATAGAGCACGTTGTTATTGTGCATCTTCTCATTGTCCATTCAGCCGTAGCATCTCACAATAACACGATGCCAAATTTCTTCCAAAACACAAGTTCAAAAGAACTATAATGTAGTATTTAATGTACTCTTTATCACAGTTATACAGAAAGACTGAATTCTACCGTGTTAAGAGAAAGACTTCCTGTTGCGTGAAATAATTCGCAGAAAACGAGGAAAAGTATATGTTGCAGTCGTTTATCTCAACGCAAACTGTAATCATCTGACGAATGTTTTCTGGATGACGGAATGAACATCACTGTGCTCATGACCCAACTTCCTGGGTGGCCAACATTTGGGATAAACAGGATTTGACCCTCCGGCAATAGGATGCAGTCATCAGGTGATACTTATGGAAAAAAAACCATCCGAAACATGTTGAGTTTTCAAGAGCTTTGATTCCTATATTTAAAGCAAAATTCTATTCATTATCTTCACGAAAGTACTTAACAACAAAACGCACACTCGGCAAACAACTTCCGTTTCCAGAAATAGTCCCAAATAAGCAATTTTGAAACAGTTTCCGTTGTTGAAACGCTGTTTTCTTTGAAAGTATCGTTTCTCTTCTTGGTATCTTTGAGCATAATGGGATAAAAAAAAAGAGAGAGAGAGAGCGAGAGAGAGAGAGAGAGAGAGAGTGAGAGAGAGTGAAAGTGTGTGAGAGAGAGAGAGAGAGAGAGAGAGAATGTGCAGGTTTTTTAAGATGAGAAGGTACCCTTTTTAATAAGTGATTCAATCGCCTTTTACCAAAATACTCCATCAAAAACACAGCGATTGTCTTTGTGGGAAAACAAACAGAATAAATACAGACGACGCAGGAAAACATAGAAAACACCTAAAGCATTCTGGGACAAGGGAGCCCACACTTGTTGTTTCCAGCGACAAAAGACTTCGGAAATCGCGTTTTGCAACTTTCATACGTCACGATACACTCACATGAAAGGTGTCGGGGAAAGGTGACTTTTCGAAAACGAAATCATAGGGAACTGCTGCAGAATTCATAACCTTTATCTCATCGTTTCATTATAAATCTCTCTCTCTCTCTCTCTCTGTCTCTCTCTCTCTCTGTTTCTTATGAGCACGGTGTTTCTTAATCTCTGAACTGAAAACAACAAATGACATTTAGCTAGACTGATGTTATAATTAGACGCCATCATATTTCTCGTCCCACGAAGCCATCGTATTAATTTCAGCTTGTTTATTGTTTTTATTGTATGAAAACGTTTTAATTAGTGACATCTTACTGGCATAGTGACTTATGAATAGCAATAAAGTTTGAATATCGCTACTTTCTCTCTCTATCTATCTCTATCTCTCTATCTTTCTACCTCTATCTCTCTTTCTTTCTCACCCTCTTTCTCTTTAGGATAAGATATCACAAGAAATGGAATGTCAGGACATTTAGTCTTCGATAGGTAAAAATAGGAAAAAGATTACATGACTAAGATTGTGAGGAGGCTGTTCTTACAAATCCTGTACCCTAGGGCCGACTTGTTCTGATGTTTACCGGAGTAGTAACATCATAGTTAGGTTTCTCAAAATAGAAAAGAGCTATATATAATTTTAGGACTGTCTCGTAATCTCTCTCTGTCTCTTTCTTTCTCTCTCTCTCTCTCTCTCTCTCTGTCTCTGTCGCTGTCTCTCTCTCTTATGTAATTATGATGAACATAAAGAAAGAAGGTTTAAATGGTCTGTCGAAGGGACCGTGTCCGCCCATCAGGGAATGCGCAGAGTGGAGTGGGCGAAGGTTTGAGGCGGCGCCCCGCCCTCTTCGTAGCTCAGGAAGTGCCTCTTCTGTTTTTGTCGATCATAATTCCATGTTTAGCGCTTTTGTCTTCGTCTATGACAAAACGGAGGAACAGTCGTAGGAAAATAAAGGGACTGGCGAAGACATTGGAATTTCTCAGTGGGTTTAGCTGAAAGGACATTGAGAACACATTTGGAGGAATAACGAGGGGTCATGAGGTTGGAGAAATGAGGTCGCCAGTGATGAAAATAGCATTCACTGCTTAGATATCTATTGGAAAATGTTCGGAGAGGGGGACAGAACCGCAAACCCCCTTACATTGAAACACGGAATCTGTTTGGGCTGCAGGCGGAGTTTGGATTCATGATAGTTAACGCCCAGTCGCTAGGTATTCCAACAAGATCTGTTGATATCTTTTGTAAAATTTAAAATTCGGATTGGAAACATCGTCACCTTTCTGTTCCCATTTTCCTGATATTTTAAGTGACGGCATATTATTAGAAAATTTCTATTTTCCAGCGGAAAACTCCTAAATTCCATATAAAATATATTTGAATAGAAAGTTTTAGGAACAATTTTCTTTGTTGCGAAACCTGTTTTTTTTGTTCTGGAAAGGTCAACAGAAGCACGCACAATGTCGTCGCGAGGGAGTCAATCTTTATTATTTCTTTTAGCAACCTATAACTTGACTTGATGCTTCTTTCAGTCTGTTCGAACCTCGCTATAACGTTCTATTCCGTAGTCTAATAAGTTAGGTTGAAAAATGAAAATTCTCGAAAACGAAAGAAATTATCAGAAAAATTCCTCTACCAATCGAATAAGTATGGTTCGAATAATCATGAACACCATAAGTGATACGTACCTAAATGTTGTATGCGTCCTTCAGTCGTTTGAGATGTTTGTTGGTTAATCCCTCTTAAGGAAATCCCCCCTCTCTCTCTATTTCTTCCGTTCCGTACTTGTTGCGATCTTTGTGTCCAGTGATCTGTATGTCGCAGTGTTTCTAGACATTCCGAAGGACGTGCCCCTCCCTTTGAATGTTTTATCGTGTTGAGACCTTTCCCCATTCAGCCGCTCTCCTTTTCCTAGACCGTGTCCTTTCAGAATCCGCCAGTTCTTGTGGTTCTTTAGAATAACAGGGCCTCCCACTCGTATTCCTCCGTACAAGTGGTGGTTGTGGGGGCAAATACCCCCAGGCGTCGGAGGGCGCTTATTGGGTGGTCAGGGCCTTGTTGTGGCCAATTAGACGAAGCCAATCGCGGGATGGGCTCTTTACGAGGTAACCAGGTACTGTAGCCTACGCGCAACAATACGACAAATGGCCCCAGGGGCACAAACCAACAATAGACGGATTCAATCAGGCCGCCTACGATTTACGGGGGAATTCCCCGAAAAAGAGAGGAATGTACTTATTTATTTAAGGGTAAAACAGAGGAAGCAAGCTAAGGAGTACGAGACCCGCATTTAGAACATCTCCTGGTCGGCAAGGACAAAAAATATGGCAAGGGACGGGAGTTAGTATGCGGCGAGGCGAGGAGGCATCGGTGCCTAGACGAGGAGAGGGACAATGGCTAGTCGGCCTTGATAGGAGACGACCAGAAACACAGCGATCGAAGTGCCTGCAAAAGAAACTTCTGTGCGCGTCACTGCTGGACAGCGAATAAGGTTATATCACGGGTGCTCGCGGCCTGTTAAAGCGGTTGGGTATTTGATATCTGGTTGGTCGGTATTACTGTATGCCACCCAGAAAGTATTTCACTAAATGCAGTGTGCAAAAAAAATGATAAGGTTTGAACGGATTACGCAGGTCACATGCGTAAAAAGTCCCTCAAGTGACCAAGTCGTGCTTTTTTGCAATTTACGCCAATATGTTAACCGAAATTAGGCACATACCGATCCCGGCGCATGAAATTCTGAGTTTATCATTGTTCTCGTATGTTGGGAAGCCTCATATTTTGAGAGCGGGGTTTACATTTGTATTGAAAAAGTAGGAAGTGCAGCGGGTGTATTAAGTGAGCTTAACCGGGCATTTCGGCAGAAGACCTATGGATACGGGTCGAAACAGGGGGCAACTCTCGGGTTAGACAATAGTTTCCAAGAATTAAAGAACTTGCTTCTTTTGTTGTACTCACCGTGGCGATGCTCTTGTAAACATTGCTAGACTCGAAGGGTCCCACTCCGTAAAAGTGAAACTCCTCGTCCGCTGCGAACTTGCGCTTCATGCGACTGCGGAGGCTCATCTTGGGGTTCGTGGCGAAGTCGTACATCATGGCCACCCAGCTGTCATGTGTGGCCAGGTCTTCGTAGAACTCGGGCGCGATCTCACGTACCTGAAATAGTCAAGAATTCTCAGAAAGCGATCTTTCCTATTGCAAATCTGCCTTTTCAAGCCTGCGATCGGAATTAGGATCAGTGTTCTGCGACAGGGCTCGAATTTCCCCGAAAATCAAGTGGCCGGGGAAATATGAGAAGCTCAAATTGTGAATACAAATGCACATCTAATACGGGGCAATTGCATGGGCAAACAATGAAGGACCCAATGAGGACGGCGTCACTCGTCGTCACGAGACGAAGCAGCAGGAAATAGGCAGAAGAAGGGATTTACGTGAGCAGTTTATGGATAGACGAAACGCTGGGTTCAGAATCTACCAATGGTTCGTAAAGATAACCATCAAACGATAATGTGACTTGAACCTGCAAGCCCCGTTCTGCAAATTGGTGCCCGGAAACGGGTGTGTCAAGGCAAATTGGTTCTCTTACATATAGGAAGGAGGTCGGAAGCATGGATGGACAGGGAGCTCTGGGGGCTCGATGCGTGAACCCCCCTTATGGCGCCTCGGAGGCAACGTAAGCCTCCCTATAATTTTCGATACCATTTTCAACAAAACGCCGAATTACGTAGGTACCGCAAGTACCCGTCCACCTATGGGCGGGAGTAGGGGTAGGGTCCACATTATATAAACTTGAGACATCGTGTGCCCCAAACTTAGGGACGTTTTAGCCAGCTTCTCCGAGGTCATACATGGTCTAAAGACGGACCCATTTATGCCACATGGAAAGAAGAATTGATCAAAATGCAGATGAAGTTAAAGTTAAAGTGAAGATCACTTCCATATTTGCACCCAAATTTAAGGGTACGTCAGATCCTCCAATTGAACTCCCAAAATTTTAAGTGCAAACTACAATGGGGCAGCTCAACGGTCAGTCCCGAAAATTGCAAACACGACTATGTGCTTGAGCACTTCTCAATTACCGTACCTTGGGCAGATTGACTCCACTGATGAAGGGAAAGTCGTGGTGTTCCACGTGGTAGCCGACGTTGAAAGTGACCATGTTGATGGGTCCGTAGTAGCTGAAACATGCCATTAATTGAAGGAAGGGGATACAAAAACCTGTATGTCTCCTGTCCTGGCTTAAAAACGTAGTGTTCGGAGACGAAATGACCGGCTAGCGGATGGAGGCCCATTCCGAGGGCGAATCCAACGAAGAGAAAGACGAAGGACTTGACCCCGAAGAAGTTGAAGATGACCCAGTTGAAGGAGAACTGTAGCACGATGTTTACGATTTCAAGGTCGGTCAGGGACTGAAAGGATTACGGTACTTTAGGCTTTACTTCAAAAGACCTTGGGGTAGATCATGAAGGGGCGAATCCCGTAGAACACCGGCTGCAGGAACATCCAGATGACCTTTCCGAGCGTGTTGCGGAAAATACGTGCCTCGATCTCAGTGGGAACGTCAGTGTCGATTTTATCCTCTCCTGTAAAAATAACATGACTCGGAATAAAACAAGATTTACCCAGATTCCGGTGATGTTCCAGGTGGTATTTCTTGAAGGAAATGGACATCGGGACACACATAGGAAGATTCGCGAAGAAGCCGAAAAGACGATTCTGGGAGGAATTTGGAAGGTCTGGGTAGGGAGACTTACGGCCATGGGCCGGGTCACTCCGAAGGCCTGGTTGTGACTGATTTCATGGACGGCTAGGGTTAAAGCATGGTTGAAGGTCCCCGAAACGAAGTAGGCTTGCAGGAGCACAAGGGCCCAATCGGCGTCTGACATTTAAGGTTATAGCTCGAATGAAAATTGGTAGAGGAAATTGGTCTGAGCAGGTATGGTAAGCACTGTTTGAAAGTTTTTTTTTTCATTCAAAGCAAAAAAAAATGTGAAAGGCGCAACTTGTATAGCCGATAACTCACCGAGTATTTTTGAAAAACTTTTTTTTAAAATGTAACTATTTTCAAAGTCAATATTTTTCCGTTCTCTTTGTTGCAAAACACAATACTAATTGTGCGAAACATACCGCGTTAGTTAGGCAGAATTAGAACTACCCTATATACATTTTGTATAATTTTCATGGCCGAGTGGCTAAGAGGTCGGACTGCCAATCAGAAGTTACCCCAGTTTCATCCCCCCACCGACCAAGCTTATTTGCCTTACTTGTTTTAAACATTAGGTATGTTGATAACGCAATTTCTGTTCATAAATCGCGAACTTTTTTTTCAACTTTCAGAAATTTTGACCTGGTCGGCCACTAGGCGGCCCGTAGCCACCCTTGGATACGGGACGCCTAAAACTTCCCAAACAAAATAAAGAGGCGATTTGCATGCATTAAATATTTCAAACACAAAAACGAATACATAAACCTCGGCTCCAGCACTGTTAAAACACCCCCATGTGGTGTGTGATAGTGCAATATCAGGTCAATGACAGCTGACTGGCAGCTACGTCCAGCCGTTAAAGGGAAGCGAACCTCTGAGCAGCCATGCGAATACGATCTGTGCAATGACCATGAAGAAGACGACTGGTTTAAAGGCGGGGTCCTGTCCGAAGAGTTCCTTTATCTGCGGGTACTTCTTCAACATCTCCACTCGCCTGAAGCACTTCTACCGTAACACTGGGAGTACTGTACCTGGAGGCGTGTGGTTCCTCGGTGTAGGACCAAGAAAAGTCCGCCTTGGCCACCGATTGACCCATCTGGAAAAGAGAAAGTTAAAAGGGCTTCAGGAGAAAATGAAGAGCCCCGCCGGAGATATGCGATCGTTATCTCGGCCGAGACGATAAGGTGATCACAAAATGCACGTAGGGCAGGGATTTCACGGAAACCCGGATGAAAATCGGACAGAGGGGAAAAATAACGATTTATAAAGAATAACAACGAACAATAACCTGCTAGAACACTAAAACTAGGGAAATTAGGCAACGACGGCCTGGAGCTCCTCGTCCTCGTCCACCTTCTTCTCCTCCTTCTTCTTGCTCTTCTTGTTCCTCCTCTTCTCCAACTGAAAAATGAACTATTATATTGAACAAGTAGAGGTGAGAACACCCGAAGGCCCTTTTAAATAAAATTGTTATTATCATGTCATTTTAGCCTTATTGACACCCGGCTGGTAGGTATTACATCCACGAGTATTTTATGGCAAAAAGACGGCGTATCGGCTGTACCGCAGTATAATGATTACGAAAAGGGCAGGGCTGGGAAAAAGCCCGTTTCGGCCCGGTCTATAAACTTGTCAAATTAATTTTTTTTATAAAGCGTGATTTCAGCTTACATATTTTTAAACCTTCTAAACATACATTGTCAAGCTCCGCCAAAAGCGGCGGTAGAGGCGTTGCAATTTAAAGTTTTCCGCAAATTTTGTAAAAGAAGGGGGCCCGTCGCATATTTTCGAATGTTTCGATAATTGAGGGGGCTATCGCAAAATTGTCCCCCGCGGTGGGTTGCCCATGTATGCTTCTAAATTCCTTTGTAACACTTCTATTACATATTTGAACAATTCTAAGTTAACACAAATTGAATGCCCTGACAGGGGTCCAAAATGGTCGGGTGAATGACAGTTAGGTCCGAGTAGACGGGCCATTTTTTTCAATTCGGCACGGCCCAGCCCGTGAGAACTATGCCAAGGGTCACTATGCCAATTTCAAAAATTGTTTAGTTTTTCCATTTAGAGACCGATCTTCATTGCGGGAATATATCCTTACCTTCTCGATCTCCTCTTCGCTGGCGACCGGCAGCCACTGCTTTACGTCGATGGCATAGTGAGCCTCACCGGGAATAGTCATCAAAAGAGCCCTGAGGCAATTGCGAGTTTAATACAAAGACAATCCAACCTGTTGACAAAGGAGCCGAGGGCTGCATTCCTGTGGGCGCAGGCCGCCTGAATCACAGCACCAATGTTCGCTTCGAGTTCCTCATCTGGCATTCCCAGCTGAAAACCCTATATTTAAAAAGACACGAGATAGACACACCCTTCCGATGACAGAGTCGCTGAGGCCCCACGCCGGGTACACGGGGTCTCCCTTGATGTTCAGCTTCACTCCGTTCTTGAACTTTTCGATCAAATGGGGAATATCCTCTCCCAAACCACCTAACAAACTAATTAATCAGCACATAAAGTGAGTAAATTACCGTTGCTTCTGGTAGGGAAACGGGTCTTCAGAATTCCGCGGAGAGGCAGAATGAAGGAGGCCATGTCCATGTGGGCGATGCAGAAATCGTAGTCGTCTGTACGCAGCTGGCCTTTTACGATCTGAAACCAGCTTAATTGTGGGCGCTGATGTGAAACAACGAGGTGCCCGAATACATAAATAAACACGGATAATATATTCCGCGTGGAGAACTTCACCCAAACATGTATAAACTACTGTTTACCTTCTTGATGACGTCCTGGCCGAGAGCCATTTCAGCGCCACTTTCCACGGCCAGATCTTGCAGCTTCGGGTCGTTGACAAAGGCCAGGATAGAGCGTTTCTCGTTATGAGAGAACGGGAAGGGCACCGGAACGATCTCGTCCGAATTCGTCACCATTTTCGTCTAAACAACAGTTGAATAACCACAAAATATAAGCAAACCTGTCGCTCCGTGCCCATGTTGAGTTCCAATCGCAGACGGATCGGGGCATTTGGAGAATTGTAAATGGCACTGTCATGAAGTTCTCGGTGCATTTTCAAGGCCTCTGCGACGGGGTAAAATTGGGTTTTCACTGTCGATCTAGGAATTAATGAGAATATAAGATAAACCATTACAACCTTATGAAAATGTTGGTGAGAGGCGTGTCCGGTCGGTTAACCTCCTCTTCCATGCTGTATCTACCCGGGAATTGCTGCGACGGAGACAACCTGCATAAATAAATCAACTTAGAGTAAAACATGCACACTTACAGGCTCTTCATGCGCCTAATGTTGATCCTCTCCATGAAAGTGTATTGTTTGCGGGCAGCCTCCTTCTCTTCTCGCTTCACCCTTCTCTCCAGCTTCTGTTGACGGGTCAGTGTTTGTTTAAGCGCTCGCTTACGACCTAAAAACATCCAAATATACACTTAAAAACAATACCCACCCCGGAACTGGAGAACGTCGACGGCCGCCGGGCGGAGCAGCTCATTCCCGGCAACAGAGCTCCCGGGTCCGGCGAACTGCCGGAGTAAGGAAAACATGAGCTGAAATAGAAGAATAACATGAGTTCTCCGTTCTAGAAAATAAAAAAAAACTAAAACCTTGTTTTTAAATGTTATAAAAATAAAAATCCAAAAGTGGTCGCGAAGGACTAACATTTTGGGTCCCGCGCGGATCCGGTGCTGCCAGCTGCGAAGCGGTCAGCGGCTGCCATTATCGATGACGAATTCTTTTAAAGTTTAATTGTTTGCTTTAAAGAGGCATGTTTTGCTCTTTGGTGCTTATTGTGTTACGATTCTAAATAACTCATCTGAATTAAGTAGTTACGTCGAACTTCTCACAATTGTTAGCCGAGGGTCGGAGGTATTTTCTTGTTTATCTGTTGTTTATTTTTATTGTAACCCCTACCCACATAGAATATACTTCGTTACACAAATTTAATATAGATTGTGAAAAATATAGTTGGTTTTTCATAGTTTCGTAAGAAGATAGGTGCCTCTGTTGTCTATCCGTTTTCTAAATCGATTTCGCTGTTCTAATTCTTATTATTTGGTGTATGTTTACACCACTTTTTGTTTAATACTATATTAAACCTTTTTTTCAGAATGGCTGGAGAGAACGGTCTTCCCGATGCTGAGAAGGTGAGGATCGGTTCTGATTTCCTCCGCCATGCGCCTCCCGGTGAATTCAACGAGGTTGGTCTCTCCTACTCGATGTTCTCAGTTTCTCTTTGAAGGTCTTTAACTCTGTGCGTATGCTGGTAAACAACGATTCCCTGATCAAGGAAGGTTGTGCCTCTGCAATCGCCGAGTACAACAAGCAGCAGTTTGTCCCCGTTAAGCTCGATGGTGTCGAGCGTCAGGTACTGCCTTTTAAGAAATTATCTGAAAATATGTGTAGACTTTGATTACCCCTCACAACGACCTTGGTAATGGGCGCTTCTTCGACGACAACTTGAAGAAGAGCTTCAAGTACGACCACCTGCGCAAGGAGGCCAGCGACATTCAGCCGTACGCGGGCGAGTCTGGCAGCGTCGAGCAATGGCGCAGCGTGCTCCAGAAGGTTTTTGCACATTTATTTACCTTTTCAAGTTTGTTGTTAGCACCTCGACGCCTACATTGAAAATCACTACACCAAGTCTGGTGTCGGTTGCGTCTTTGCCAAGGACGGTGTGCTCACTGTGTACATCGAGTCCCACCTCTTCCAGTCCAAGAACTTTGTGTAAGTTTTGTCTTTCTATTTATTTTAATTTGGCTTTTCTACAGAAATGGGCGCTGGCGCTCAGAGTGGACTGTCCCTATCGGTGAGGGAAAGACTGGATCTCAGGAATTGACAGGAAAGGTGAAAGTGCAGGTTAGGAAACTATGTTCTCTATAATTATTTTTGCTCAGGTTCATTATTACGAAGATGGAAATGTGCAGCTTTTCTCGGAGAAGGAAATTCAGGTCAAGATCAATGCCACGGTTGGTTGTTTTCTTGAACGTCTTTTGTAATTTGAGTCATGAGTATGCCCTTCTCAAATGGGGTCGGTCCATTTCCGGGGCGCGTCCTTGGCTACAGTTTCGTTGAGATGATTGATCTTTGCTAACGTACTAATATCTTTGTCTCATTTTCATTTTTAGAACGACGCTGAAAAGACGGCAAAAGAAGCGATTACGGCGATTTGCAACGAGGAGGCCAAGTACCAGCAGGCAGTGCAGGAGAACTACGCCTCCATGTCTGAGGTTACCTTCAAGGCCCTCAGGAGACAGCTGCCTGTCATCAGAGCCAAGATGGACTGGAGTAAGGTGGGTCATTTTCATTTTATTACCTTCAACTTTGTCTTTGCAGGTGCAGTCTTACCGAATTGGCCACGACATGAAGTCGCAGTGATTGCCCATTGAACCCGTTGTTACCCTGCTTTACCCTATTCCTACCCTCCTTAAAAATGGTTCTAGGAATGATTTCCCGCCTTTCGACTACCGTAAGCAGCAAATGGTACTATTGCCTTCTTCAGTTTTGACGCTGCTTGCACACTGTACAATACCGTTTATATATTGATGGAGTGTCGATAAGTTGTATAATAAAACTACCGTATCTCTTCTTTTTTGTTCTTCAATCAATACGCATCTCGATCAATACCTGGTTCAGTCTCACCCAACTGGTGCAATTCCACCCTCCTTAGATGACGGACAACTCTACGACGACCCTTCCGACCACGCGATCCCCGTAAGTTGTTGTTTCGATGAATTGCGAGGAAACCAAAAAGTTTTTGTGAACAGTCGTACCGGGCTGGTTAACTGCCCTGACAATTGGTCTAAACTATCAGTGCAATACGATACCGTAATCGGAAACCCGCGCTTCTATTAGCCCCTCCTGCAACCAACGGCGAAAAATATTTCATCCATGCAAATCAGTTTTCGACTTTATGGGAGGGGAGAAACATTGCGATTCTCTCATTCCGGATGATATACGCGGCATTCCGCTTATACAAACACGGATGAATCGAAAGAATCGGCATTTTACGACTTGTGCCTCAAATAGCCGTCGATTTTCATTTCCGTATCCAATCCCGCATTCAACCTTTTCCCTCCGAGATTGACTCATCTCACAAATATCTTTGGTTTCAGTGACCCCACTACAACTCTGTTGAATGTGACTACAACTCTACTTCAAAACGTCACAACCACGCTTAAAACAACAACTCTTCCGTTGACTTCTACCACAACTAATGTTGGTTTTTTTCACTCTCGATCTAACCCTTCCTTTAGACCGTCACGAGCACAACTTCCATGCCCACTACGGTTACCACCACCTCCACTGCTTTCCCTTCGACGGCAATTCCTACGACCGCCGTGCCGGATGTCCAGAGCTCTCCCGGGATGATCTTCTTTTCCTGCGTTATTTTCGTGGTTGCTGTCGCCCTCGTGCTCAAGATTATCATCAGCAACCGCAAAAAGTAGGTTTTTGGTAAATTTATTTTATAATTTATCTTCAGAAGGTCTGATTTGATCGGCGGAAGTGCCAGGTGGCGGTTGGCCGCGTCGGAACAGTCGGGAGCCGGTCCTTCTAGGACCGCCGCCTCCTACGCCCCCATGAACTCGCGCGATCGGCCAGGAGCCGGGGGACTGGATTCGGCCGGACCGGACAGGACCCTCGACTGGGAAAGACAATTCTTCGACGACACCGAACCCACCGTTAGTTTTTGTGCTTTTTTAAATCTTCGGAAGTTTTTACTGCGACAGAGAAAACAAGTTATCGAAGCAACCACCTGGCTGCTGTTTTGACTTTCTGTGCAAAGTATAAATCCTCAGAGGGAGAGAAAAATTATCCTCTATAGTATTCACATTCAGGTTAACGTCACCCTTTGAGTTCCCATGGTAAATATTTGTAGTGTTGTGACTGTTTGTGACCGCCTCTAACCTTATTTCTTTGTGAAATGAATCCTTTCAGTTGCCTTCTCGTCTGCAGCTGGACTTCAACCGTGCGTACTAGCGGAGACAACAAGTGTTCAACTGGCCGTATTTCCTCATTGCCATGCTATCTCTCGTCAATTTCCTTGTTATTATGGGTTAGCTTCGGCTTTTCTTGTCATTCCCTAGTTCCGGAACAACATCACTTAGCTTTACTTTCGGTGGCTGTATATATTCTGGATGGATAAAATGTTTCAATGTTTGTATTGCGAATCATAAGAATGGACAGCCCTGCCGAACACAGCCTCTTGGGGGAGGCCGAAAGTGTCGCGGCGGATGAAAATCTTGCGGTGATGGGGGTCCGCTCGGGGGGTTACGGTAGGGGTGGCTGGCAAGCGGCGTGGCGTACGGTAGATCAGGACCTCATCTGTGGTCTCCGGCGCAGAGGAGAATCGTCGGTTGACCATGTCCGCCCTAGTTGGTCGGTTGTGGCTATTCGCTCTAATGGATGGCTCCTTTTTCGTGATTCGGAGGGAGGTGCCTGTGGGTTTCGGACGACTGGGACTGTCTCGGCGGGGAAGTCGCCCAGTTGGAGGGGCTGAAAGAAGAAGATGGTGACAGCGCAGAGATGGAGTGACTCACCGCTGTTCGTATGACGCACCCGACGACGGGGATCGGGGCGACGGCTGCTCTGCGAATGAGAGGAACCCATCAAGACCTGAAATCGAATGTGTGTTTGTAGATAATTGAATGAACTATCGACGGCTGCTATTTTCAATTTAGGGTCTTCACAATTGTTCTCACGGGTCGGGTTAACTAACGAGTAAACTATGGGTCCCTTTTCGAAACTTGTGAGAAAAGCATTTTAAGTTAAAATTTAGCTATACATGATTCCGTCCGGCCTACGAGTTCGTTCACGTTGTGATACTATTTGACTCTAATAATCTCGAAGTCTGCGATAATAAATGGGTACAAGTTTCAAAAGAAGTGAGTATCAGAAGAACGAAAATTGATGCAGGGAATCCCTCCAAAATTCAGAAGTCTACAAGGGAATAATTCCCACAGTACTCCGCAAATGAATGTGTTAATTCGGGGGAATGTGAGAACCGAAGGACTACTCCAGACGGATGGCCGGAGCGAGTGCCCAACTTGCGATGTTCCTTGGCTGATTCGTTTCAATCTGGATAAAGGGATTTTATATCAGACGGATCGGAGTCTATAATCACGTCAGAATTAGTTAGTAGGCTCTTTCGAAACAAATACTCAAAGATGACAGCTTCAACGGTTTTTTGTCTATCAGGAGATTTGCGCCTATTTGCTGCGGAGAGCCTCGTCTGAGTGGCCTCATTCTGCGCTTACTGCTACTTCCTTTGCATGTGAATCTATAATACGTGCAATGTTCCACTGATTTATACAATACTACCACGGCACTTGGGAATATCACAGATTATAGGCCTGGGGCACAAAATACAAAGGCTATGGGAAAGTGAAAGAGACCCTAGTCGGGTTGGTAGCTACACGGCTATATACAGGACTCGTAGTCTACATGAAAAGCATCCTAAAGGACCGAAAGGACCAAGAGAGAACCGTGAAAGGGATTATGCTCATAGGGTGGATGGGCGGGCAGATTTCCGAAAGAAACGGAAATCTGGCTTATCTTATTCATTTCCGTCGATGGTGGCATGACGAAAACAGCGGTTATTCAGCGGAAAAGCGTGTTTGTCGGTATCTGAAAAGAAAGAACACCTGTGCCCATTATTAGAGAAAAGACTGACTTGGCAATGAGCGGCTCCAGAGGATAGCGTCTTTCAAAGAACTCGGCCAGCGGGGATTCGCTCAGAAGAGAGGCCAGGATCTGCTCGAAGTTTATGCCCCAGTCGCCATTCGCGACTCTAAACAACGGAGATTTCCCTGTTCTCTCTCTCTCTCTCTTACCCCTGTTGTTGGCCAATCCTCCGCAGTTGTGCCGTGAGAGCATCGATCACCTCGTCCTCGTCATCTGTCTCCTTCCCGGATTCGTCCTCTTTCATAGCTGAAGCCAACTCCTCCTCCAATTTCTCCTGCAGTTTCCTCCGCGTCTCTCCCAATTGCAAAAGCAGTGTTCCTAAACAATCATTATATCGCCTCAATATCCCTCCCTACCGACGACTGCGAGTGAATGGAAGGGGTTCTGTTCGGCATCCGCCGTGTTCAGCATGTCGTAGAAAGTCTTCCAAAGTTGAATAAATTGTACCTGCAGTCATCTATTTTCTCCATATTCCCCTAATTTCCCCGCCTGTCCCATTTCCGGAAGAGCCTTAATCTCCGACCGGGTGGAGGTGATGTCAGGCGACAGTTTGGCCGTGGTCAGAGTGGCGCTTTCCTCTTCTGGCAGTCCGGTTACACAGAAGGAGTCTTCGCTGGCCTCTCCAGCCAACTCAGGCTCAGGACCGTGACCGGACGAAGAACTGGTGATCGATTTGGCTGTGATCATTTCGATCAGGGAACACGCTTCGGAGGGAGGAACGTCGTAGCTGGCGGAGGTTTCGCTGCGTATCTAAACGAGAGGGTTTAAAAGAGAGAGAGAGGGAGAGGGAGAGAGAGAGAGAGAGAGAGAGAAAGAGAGAGAAATAAAGAGAGAGAGAGAGAAAGAGATAGAGAGAGATAGAGATAGAGATAGATAGATAGAGAGAGAGAGATAGAGATAGAGAGAGAGAGAGAGAGAGAGAGAGAGAGAGAGAGCAAAAAGTACCCGATTGGCTGAGGAAGATGCTGACAATTGAGTGCTTGATCGAGATCTGATGGGATCCTTAGAGAGGAGGTCCGTGGCCTCTACTGCCACCTCTGGTTCATTTCCTAAACTTCGTTCTACAACATTCGACTACTCCGCTACCTCTAGAGTGCGATGATGCTGCTTCGTCGGAAATGTCGTCCAAGTCGTCGAGATTGAAGGCAGGGGCGAGATGCGCCTTGTAAACCAAGGCTAGCCGTTCGACGCTGTCGCCAAAGAGGAGCATTGAGAGGGCGAGTGCGAGGTCACGGAAAGTGAGCAATCCACTCTCACTCACATCGAACAGCTAAAATGAGGGGATATGTTTTGGAGATCATGTTGACTCACTCGGAAGACACGAACCACGAAGACATTGGACACCGGCCACGGAAGGAGACGCGGGAAGATCTGCGAGAAGAGGTCAAAGTCGAGCCTAAAAGAGACTTTTCTTGGGGAAATGGGGCTAATTACCTGTATTGAGACTGGGCACAGGGGTCGGGACGGGGACGCTCCGTGAGGGTAGCCGCTTTCCCGCGAGCAGTCACTCCGAGACGTTGTCTCCACGAGAGCAAGTGTTCCTCCTGAATAAACAAAAATCATAACAATGACACTTCCCGGAAATATGACTCATCTAAGCAACGGATTGCGGATAAAAATACCATCGCTAAGGACGATGAAACAATCGGCCAAGAACCCGCTTTGATATCGCGCTAATCGGGTCAGCGTCTTTGAACTTTCTTCAGTAATCGCGCATCTCCCTTTTCGCTCTCGTCGGCCAGATGTACATTCTCTGTATTCTCATAGTAATTCCCCTCGCGTCGAGCTGTCTACGCACTGTCACCACGAGCAATGAATTCCTTCCAACGCCGAAGACAGCAGCTGCCACGGGAACCAACAGAGCAAGCGCAAGTACTTCTACTGCAAGTGAAACGGTAGCTAGAGACGACAGTCCCCGAGCAACTCCTTCCTTCGACGACCATGTCAGGTTATTCCACAGAGCGTACCATGCGAAGCTATTCTCGCCATATACGGAGACCGAGAGACAAGCACTGACGGGGAACAACGACAAGAGAGTGGAAGAGAGACAGCAGCAAAGGAAACACTCACACGAAGGATCACTGGAGGTCAAGATTGAGGAAGTTAAGCAGCCGACTCCTACTGAGACATCAGGTAAGGAGAGTGAGACGCATTTTGAGTACAAAACAGGAGACAATTGATGGCAATTAGGCATTTGTTTCGTTGTTTTTCGTAGAGTCACAATTACGAGCGATAACTTAGATGTACTTACAAAACTGGAATCGGGAGACGAAAAGATTCCAAACAACTTTATGACTTCATGACTTCACAAAAATACTCAAAAATATAAAGGGTGATGACTTAAGACGCCGTCTCTGTAAGACTCGAGCAGCCTTCATAAGGCCAGTGACATGGAAAAAATCGAAATTTCTGAAAACTCGTGTGGGACCTTCCTAAGATCCAAATATGAAGTCCTGAAACTTTTGGGCTCATATGATTTTTTATTCCCGGGCTACGGTAATTTAAAGTTGGGTAGGGTGAAAAATCAAAATGCACCAAAAAGGTGACTTATATATGTTTTCTGAAGGCAAATGTAATTTCAAAAACATCTGTAACAAAATAATTTCCAAAATCGTAGCAAATAAAAAAATTATCGTCAAAAAAGTTCTCCGAAAATTTTTCAATTGGTGTAAGAAAATAACAATTATATTTCAATTTTAGACATCATTTGGCACAACTTTTCTTTTAACACCAAAAAAATCCGTAGGTACTCATGTTCTCAAAAATGCGTTTGAAAAAGTATCACTTTTTTCGGTTCACCATGTTCAAGACCAGATTTTGCTCGAACGTGATTGGCAGGCACCAGAAACGCGTAATCATTGACTGTGAAGTTGGTTGAACGTAGGCAAAACAAAATATCGGAGGGCGGATTCGAACCCGGGTCGCGAGATTTGTAAGTGTGGACGTTACCGCTCTGCCGCGGTGTCAATCCCGCTCTGTCTGCAAGTTAATTACAAAACGTGCCCACGATGGCACAGAGTTACACTTACAAATCTCGCTACCCGGGTTCGAATCCGCCCTCCGATATTTTGTTTTGCCTACGTTCAACCAACTTCACAGTCAATGATTACGCGTTTCTGGTGCCTGCCAATCACGTTCGAGCAAAATCTGGTCTTGAACATGGTGAACCGAAAAAAGTGATACTTTTTCAAACGCATTTTTGAGAACATGAGTACCTACGGATTTTTTTGGTGTTAAAAGATAAGTTGTGCCAAATGATGTCTAAAATTGAAATATAATTGTTATTTTCTTACACCAATTGAAAAATTTTCGGAGAAGTTGAAAAAACTTCAAAATTTTGCATTTTTTGACGATAATTTTTTTATTTGCTACGATTTTGGAAATTATTTTGTTACAGATGTTTTTGAAATTACATTTGCCTTCAGAAAACATATATAAGTCACCTTTTTGGTGCATTTTGATTTTTCACCCTACCCAACTTTAAACTACCGTAGCCGGGGAATAAAAAATCATATGAGCCCAAAAGTTTCAGGACTTCATATTTGGGTCTTAGGAAGGTCCTACACGAGTTTTCAGAAATTTCGATTTTTTCCATGTCACTGGTCTGCTCGAGTCTTACAGAAATGGCGTCTTAAATGCTCGCAGTTAACTACGCAATTAAGCCCTAGTACGCCAGCCGACAAAGTATAAAAAAATTGAACTTCTTGATTTTTGATGCGGAATTCTCGGATGTTTTGGTGATCCATAGTCTTACTGGATCGACAAAAATACTTTCAGAAATGTGTGGAAACTGCCCAAATCTTTTGATGTCAACGACGGATCACATGCATGAAATGTGTGAAAATTGGAAATCGATTTCGGATAATTTTTCCCTGAGCATGGATACGAAACAGCCGAAGATGAGTGACAAGACGACGGTGACCGAGTGCAAAAGGACCATCACGTGCAGGGAGCCAAAGGCCATCATAAGGTGGGCTTAGAAAAAAAAAGAATAAATCAGATATTCAGGTGGCTGAATTTCTCGATGTGCGACGTACACACGGCCTGGGAGAACACGGACTTCAATCTAAGCTGCAATGGAACCCACTGGACCATGCACGGATTCCCAGTGGATGCAGTCACTTGCGCACAGAAACACGACTAGAAGACGGGGAAAGGAAGAGATTCCACGGGTTTAGCAATAGCAGGACACCCACCTTGACGAGGTTGTACAGCATCTCCAGCTCAGGCTGGCTGAATTTACACGCCTTGCCCACGCTTCTGATAATACTCTTCATCTGACTGTCCTCCAACGACTAAAATAATAAATATTATAATCTATCAATGGAAACATGCTCACTTGAACCACTTTCAGGCGATATTTCAGACGGAGGGTCTCGATACCAGCGTTGGTAAAAGTTTGACCGAAGCTTCTGTAAGAGTTGTGCAGGAGGTGGCCTATTAAGACCTGAAAGAGAGAGATGTAAGGGCATCAGAGACGTCTAACCTTGTCCTCCGTGTCCTCGTCTCCCTCGTAGATCTTCTGCGTGTATTGGCTGAGTGCCACCATGGTCTCTCCCTCCTCCTTCGACCTGCAGATGGTCGTCTCGTTCTGCTTCAGAATCTCCAGCGCCACTTGGAACATCAACTGAAACTATACACTTTCTAACTAGAAACTATACAAACCCTGGAGCCTTCGAAAAAGAACAAGTCGAGGATTCGAACGGCAGCGTCAAACTTGACATCGGAAAGGAAGATTGTGAGGAACCAGGAGACGGCCACCATGTCCTCCACGCCTTGTTTTGCCAGTTTCTGGGCCACACTTGGCATGACCTGCTGCAGAAGGTCTGCGAAGACACCTAAGGGAAACATGAAGAGGGCTGGGTTCAGGAATACCTTGATCTACCAGGGCACCGACGACTTTCGTGTTGTAGTAATCGGGGAGAAGACGTTCGCAGACGGAAACTAGGAGCCAGAAGGCCTCCTCTTCGGGAGCGAAAAGCAACAGAACAGAGGTTACGATGTTCATCGCTTGGCAGTACCCTGAAAATTCAGAGTTTTGTAAGGCTTTTGCAGCTAACGGCTGCTTAACCTACCAATGTTGGGATTCCTGAAGGAGTAGGCGGTGAGTACTCGTCGAAGGGCGTCTATTCCAATAGAAGATTGGAAAGCCGGGTGTTCTGGCAGACTCCTAAAACAACTGTCCTCAACGGAAGATTACCGCGGTTTACCTGTGCAGATCCCTCTCAATCTCCTCCAAAGCAATGGAGAACACTCCCTCATGCTTCCGTAGCAACTCATCGTAGTACCCAGGATGCAGGGACATCTCCAATCTGGCTCCAGAACAAATCATCCAGATCTGAGATTAGGGCAATGCTGGGTTTAATGAGAGCCAACCTCTCCCCTCAGGTGAAGGGGCGCTCCTTCCAACAGAAGACGGTGTAGTTCGATGGTACGGTACATGGCTACATCCCTACCGTACTCCTCCAAATGACGATCCCATCTAAAAGAAATCAACTAAGCGTCATTTCAGACGACTCACTTCTTCCGACAAGCTTCTGAAACATCTATTCCGAAGGGGTAAATGTCGACGAGAGGCGCCGTCAGTTTCTTCGCGGACGGCTGTCCTACCTAAAAAAAAATATGAATAAATGAAGCCTAAAAGGAACTAGCCTTGGACGATGCGTTGAACATGGTCCGTTCGATCTTGGCTTTTTCCATGAAAGTGATAATCTTCGAGAGTACCCGGTCCCTGTCCGGAACAGAGGAAAACACGATGGCCGCTCCGCTCTTCATACAGATGATCAGAGGCCGTCCCTTGGAACGGTCGTCTCCCACGAGGGAGTGGCACTCCTCGGCCGACGTCATCTCCAACATGGGCAGAATAATCGAAACTTGCCTTTCTATCTGTAACAGGCGGTGTATTGACTAGAAATAAATGGAGACTTACTCTGCTGGAAAAGCAGAGAAAGTTCGGAGAGAGATAGAGATGGCCAGCAACGTGGCGCCGGTCGTAGGGAGTGAAGAGACAGCACTCCGTGTCGCCATCGAGCCGCTCTGACAGAGGGAGACTGAAGCGGCATCTGGAAGAGGAGTAGATTAGATGTCAAAAATTGTACAAGGTGGTTCAATTCGACTTTGCCACAAAAAATTACGGAATACCGAAGCTCTAACACCCCCTATTTCTAAGATTTTCACTTGGGGTGAACTGAGTTCTAGAGGTGGGTTTTGATCCGGAGGATCTTTATCAGAAGGGGGTGTTAGTAGGTTTTCCATTCGGCAGAATGAAAGTACCGTCTGTGGCCCAATGCCAGAACTCAGCCAATGCATGCCTCAGGAGGGCTTAGTTAACTAAACCGAGGTTGGAGGAGGCAGACCTCAAAAAAGGAGTCGGCGTTTAATTAGTTTCGGAATTACTTTCGTAAATATTAAAATCGCACGGCAATAAGCTGAAGGCGCACTCATTTTTTTGGCTCATGTATATATGACGTATTTGCGAAGGCCCCATATGGGTCCGTCGTTTGAGGTGTGATAGGGCACTTTGTATACATACTGTAATATTACAAGGTATTTTCGGCGGAACCGTCAGAACCAGATGAGCCTCAATAATTCCCTCGATTTACTTCCATCCTCCCGTTTCTTTCCTCCCTTGCACAGTCACAATATCGACTGTCGACTGAAACAACAAAGGTATTACAAAGGCAATCCCAAAATGGCCTCATATGTTATGCAGTGCCCTCCTCCATCATGCGCATAGTTCATTCTGCCTTCACTTCTCATAAATTAAAGTAATCTTTGCTGCTTTAATGCAAAGATCTCGCCAAGCAAAATTCCTTCGTTAATTATTGCAAAAATGCAACGGATTGCGAGGAAAGCACACATCTTTAAAGGAGCAATCAATGGCGGAAGTGTCAATTGTCTCGATGCGCCTGCAACCAAATGGCACATTCTGCGATCACTTTAAACGATAAAAGGAAGGGCGACGCGGACACAACCAGTTCCACAGCCAACAATCAACTACCCACTGTAAAACGGGGGAAAACATGCTGACCCCCAGTTGCCGCAGTCGAGAGAGATAACCACATTCAGCCATCATCATGTTCTACGCGTGCAGGGACGACATGGATCTGGAGGAACCCGAGCCCTCTCCCCTCTTCGAAATATCCTACAACGACGATTTCCCATTAGGTAGGCGAAGAAGGAGGATGGAGGAAGGTTTCAGCGAGGAGGAAGGTCTCGAGACGAAGAGCCGACACAATTCACGAATTCCCCGAGAACCACCTGCCAAATGACTTATCTTTCGATAGGTAGGTTCTATAGAACCACTCTTTGAATAGGTTTTCAGTGTTTGTTCTTACGGTGAAGACGAAAACCTTCATCTGAACCACGGGTTTCCGAGCAGTTCCAGTAATTTAACGACATCCGATTTCCATGGGGTTTTAGTAGACAAAATCAAGCCGATTTACGACAACATTTTCGACAAAGAAAGCATGGTGGGTTGAGAGAGAATGGGAGAGCAGTGATCTTCAGATGATGCACTACAATCTGTTGGGACAGAACCCAGTTCGCCACAAGTACCAGAAGACAGCCAGAGATCTACAGATTGTAGACCCAGCCACAGCCAATGAGGAACAGAGACTGGCCTTCTTCGTCAATGTCTACAATATGATGATGATGCATATGACGCACAAATACGGACCGCCGCAGGATTTGTGGCAGAGAAGAAAGGTGAGACAAGATTTGAAAAGGATTCGAAAGGTGTTCAGTTTGTGAACACTACGTACTACCAGATATACGAACACAAATACTCCTTACATTCAATTTTAAATGGAATTCTGAGAAGTAATCGAAAACGACACGGAATGTTGTGGAAACCGTTTGGCAAAGAGGATCTACGGCTACCGGTGAAAAATCCGAATATCTCCTACAAATATTTCAGTTAATCCTTTCAAAATGTGAGCCCCTCGTTCATTTTGCCATCATATCCGGCACAAAATCCTCGCCCGCTCTGCGTCTCTACGACCACCAGGTGAGCCCCATGAATAGCCTTGATTAATAGAACAGAATGTGCGTGAGCAAATGAAGGAAAACGCAGTGTGGTATTTGTTGGACGATAGGAACCTCGTTGTGGATACCAAACGACAGACACTCTATCTGCCAAAGGTCTTCAAATGGTACGCCGTGGATTTCGGAAACTCTCAGAATGCGGTAGGATGTAGGAATATGTCAAAATGAGCAATTTATAGAGTGTGGAATGGATTTTGAATCTACTAGAAGAGGATGAGAGCGACAAGAGCAAGGCTTTGAGGGAAATGTGCTACAATTGCGATTATTCGGTGGATTACACGCCCTACGACTGGGAATTCAACGGGATAGATGCCAATCACGAGTAGATTTTATGAATAAAGCTATTTAGCATGAATTCAATAAATATGGCTGACCATAAAACTATTCCAAACCCCACGAAAAGTTGGAATCGACCCGATCACTAAAGCACCCACGATACTGTTTTCAGTTGTTTTACCTTTCTGAATAAGATAAAATGTTACCTGAAAGCCTCGCTGCGTTGTCTGGCATCGAGGTCCCTCTTGAGGAATGAGCTGGATGTCTTCCTGGCCCTCTTTCGGTGGTTCTCCATTAAAGCCTTCTTCCGCAGGGTGTTGTCCTCACTGAATCCTTCCTCCTCAATCAGTCTGAACATGCCGTTTTCCAAATCCCCTCGCAACCAACTGTTTCATGGCAATGTTGGCCAGTTGGGAGGCCAGGGCGAAGGTGTCGTTGAAACTGGCAAACATGGAGAAGGAAAAGTTCTCACTGCGGGTGTGGATGATCAAACTCGCAGAGAATAGGAACGAACTCTCCTTTTCCAAGCGCTGAAGATAACTGTAATAGAGAAAAAGAAGCAATTTACCACAACGTCGGTCCATTTGAACTTGAGGTTCACTTCGTTTCCCATGATAAAGGAGTAGAAGCAGACAAAGTTCACGGAGAGGAACATTTCCCCCGAAACGGGCACTTTTCCATTCCAGTAGCAACATTTGTAATCTGAACAAAAGGGTTTGGCTAAAAAGGGGAAGAACACTCACAATTCACGAGTTTTTCATCCGGGGGAAGGGAGAATAAGCTGTGAAAGCGGGTGCCGATTGCACGGGCATTCAAGGAGTCCAATTCCTCTGCAAAATCAAAATTCTGTTTTAAAGGAAGAAAAAAAAAACCAACCATTGGAGCCAACGGTTGCAGCTTCTTCGATGTTCCCCACACTCTCCACCTTACACAAAATGAATCTCCTAGCCTCCTTTTCACTCACAAGTGATTCTGAAAAATAAATGAAAGGATGCATATAAAACCGAACCTATCGTCGGAAGGACATTTTTCTGAAGCCATGAGAAGTGCTCGTCTATTTCCGTTCTCTCAATGGCGACCGCCAGAACTGAAAGTAAATCGATATTCAATGAAAACAAAAAATAGTAAACAAGTAGAAAGCATGGCGAATTTGGAGTCGAGTGAGGTCGAAAAAAAGGATGGGTCGGTTCGTTTAGAAATTGGGGGGTTTCATTCAAAAAAATGGCAGCCCCGTTTCCATGGATGGTTCAAAGGGCCAAAAGGTTACTGGGTTGGTAACATGACTGTCAATAAAATATTAGTAAAAAAACAAAAATCTTGAAGACTGGCCTATGCAAATATGTATGTCGTCGTCGGAAAAGTCGTAGATGATTCTGTAAGGCGGAGGCCTTGTGTCGAGCACAGAATCGAGAGTGGCCACCAGAAGAGAGGACAGACCCCTCGTGCCATGGCCCTTCCGTCGCTGAAGTTTCAAACAAGCCGATGAGAGTTCCGTCTTCCTTAAAATACACTTTTCATCAACAAACGCAACATTTTTCAACCCTTGTTTACCCATAAACCCCTCCAAAACCAACCAAAATGTCTCGCTGAAGACGACGTGTTCCGGTTTGATCCAGACCATCCCTGTTTCCTTTGAAAAATCAGCAATCGAGGCACATCTGAATCAAGAGAACCTCTTCGCGACAATTACAAGAAAAGGCGTCGCCCCGGACAATAATTGTGCGTCACCAACAGAGCGCGTACGCAAACAAGAGGCCCTGTTATTTCTGCAGCAAAAGAGAGCAAATATTGGAATTAAACCAGTTCGAGCACTGACAATTGGGTGAAATAAAATATTTATGAGGTACTTGTCAAATTGCAATCATGAAAAGTGAAGGAGATCCCTAAACACGTAATGAAATCACAGGAACGCTGAGAAATGGGACTACAACTCGGTCTTCTTGGCTTCGACCGAAGGAAAGAACACGTTGGGGATGTGGTTGCCGTAGAAGATTTTGTTGTTCTGGGCGATGGCATCGATCCTCTTCAGCTCCAGGTACTCGCTACAAATGGGTTGCACAAAATGAGGGAGACACACCTGGTAAGCAACATCTTGTTGGATTCGGCCTCCTTCGCAGCTTGGTAGTGCAGAGCGTCTGATCTGGCCTTTTCTCGCGCTGAAAACAGCCATGGGCTACATCTTGTTTTTTCAAACTTTTATTACAAAGGGAAGGTGCGTTAAGGGTTATAATGACGTCATTATAGTCCCTTTTGACACCCGGATGATACGAATTACGGTAGAACACCGACAAAGTACCACTTTTTTTTTTACGAAAGAGGGGTGCGTTCTGGATATAGCGCAAACGTTTGGCCCATGACTGGCTGAAAATGAACAATGAAGATATCTAGCTTATATGTCAGAGATGGCACAGGAACATTCAAAAGTATGCTACGGAAACTACGAACGCGTTTAATGATAAGCCTTTCCTCAATGCATGCACAGCTGACAGCCCCTTTCACGAACAACCAGCTGCCCGTGATCCCCGCTAATCGAACATGACACAGCTATCGATTATTCTACTCCCACAAGCACATGTAACGTAGAAAGCGCAAAATGTATTACGCGGAGAAGCAGGTGGTTTTTTTGCTTGGTTAAACGGGGGGAAAATCTCCCCAGTCTTTTAGAGTCCCCATGAACTCACCCAAATGGCTTTCGTCCTCCAGCTGGCTGATCTTCTTCTGCGCCTCCTTCTCGGCGATTGTCTGCTGATGAACAATTGCTGCCACCTGGGCCTGTTTCTCAGCTTCTGAAAGAAACCATTTACGCACTGTCCTTCCTTTTCCAAACCGATGACAGCCTTCTTCCTCTCAGTCTCCGCCTCCTTTTCCACCACCTTCTGATGCTGAATCGCCACCAGAAGCTTCGTCTTCTCAGCCTCCATTGCTTCGTAGTTGTGGCGGATAGTCTCCGGAATCTTGGGTTTCGTAACCCGAACCGCCAGAACCTTCAACCCAGGTGCCATCAGAGTGAGATCCTCTTGAAGGGCTGCCTTCAGGTTCTCGTCGATCTGGTCTGAATAATTTTGTAAATAAATTACTCGATATACTCGAACAAACCGAAGAGATCGATGTAGACTTCCTGGAGGGAGTGGCCGCTGCAGAACTGGTTCATCTCGTGGTGGATTTTATTGAAGATCAGGGGTTTGTCGTAGTCGGTTGTGTAGTTTCGCACAATATCATGAACTGAAAAAATCACGTTTACGAATAAAAATATAGCGAACCGGCTTCAGGACTGAGAATGTTGACGACCTCTATGCGGTCGAAGTAGATCATCACTCCTCCACTCGTTCCACACGCCACATTCTTCACTTCGTCCGCTTGCAAAGTGACCTGAAAACAATTTCAGAAAAGAAGACAAATCATGGAATAAGAGCGGTCACGGATTAGATGTTTCCACTATCATTAAAAGTTCGGCAGTACGCAGAGCACATTAACAAACGATAAGAGGGCGTCTTTAAAGATAAACGCAGGTAGTCCCACGGTGGTAGAGTGACTAAAACTGTAAAACTGCGATTACAGTTCATCAATAAATGCTTAAACAGGAATGAGCCACGAACCGCAACTTGAAACATGATCTGAGATAGGAAGTTCTTGTTAGGACATAACGGGCATCTCACGAGCCGGGCCATTTGGAAAATGTTGGTCGGCCCGTTTACCCTAGACCACCTAGTCAGATTGCCACCCACACGACCAAGGTTCGATCCCGGTCGGTGAAAATCTTTTTGTACAACTAATATCTTCTTATATAACAAAACGCTATGGTGTGTGTGTTGTCTATCAGCGGAACCCGACGTACATTTCCACCGAGTGCGAGGGTGTGATCGGCCGTAGGCCGACTTTCACGTGCCTTACGTGATTTGCAAGGCCGAAGGCCGAGCAATGAGTGGCCGTAGGCCAGGAATCTTTGCGGCCGCAGGCCGCGTAACTGAGCGGGCAAAGGCCGCATGTTGTTGCGGCCGCAAGCCAGGAGGGTGCGCGCCGTAGGCGCGCGTACCCGACTGGTTGATTAATATGTTACTAGCTAGCGCATTTTGTACCGACTTATACAAAATTAAGTTTTTCCCATTCACGGGCGTCCCAGAAAATCCCTCGGCCCGGCATTTGAGAACCCCGGGATCAAGCATGGCAACGGGCCGGCCCGCTCCAAAATTTTTCACGGCCCGGCCCGAGCTGGCCCGGCCCGACTCAACCGAAAATAGATGCCTTTTTTCAATGTAAAAATCAAAGAAAACGAAAAAAAAATTTCGGGGGCCCGGTTTTCAAATTTTCTCGCCCAGCCCGGCCCGAACCCAAATTTTGCCATGCTTGCCCGGGATACAACCAGAGAAACTCAATTTCCACTACGCTTACCTGAACGCTCCTGACGGAAGTGATGAAGGGCAACATGAGGTGGTAGCCGGGGCGGGAAACGTCGGTCAACAGGGCACCTCCCTGAATGATCCATTTACACAGAAGACACAGGAGAATTACTCTGAAGTAGACGCCCACGTGACCTTCCTCGATGTTGTGGATGGTGAAGAAGAAGACAGAACCCAGGATGCCAATCAGCACCCCCACAAGATTGTAAATCATCTGAAACAAAGGGGTGGAAGTGACAGCCAGCTCGGTAAAACTGAGGTAATGAACTTGACGGAAATCAGAAAATGTCGGAAAAGGAAATACAGTGAAACAATGTTATTAATTATCGACCAGGTATCACAGAACGAACTATGGCAAGAGTGAAAGGCTGCAAACAAAAATTATCGATAATAGAAATCTGAGTGAAAAAGGATATGCTTTAGTCGTCTTTGGGCTTTGTGGTCATTCGGATGGGCAGACGGAGGGCGACGACGCAGAGAAAAAGGACGATTTCCGTTGCGAAGAAGGGGAGGAACACAGAGTAGCCGTAGAGGGAGACCAGATGGGCCAACGGAGACCCGCCGATGATGGGACCGACTGAAACGATGCTTTCAATTAGGCATTTGAGAGAATGAAGGCGAATTTGGTGATACCCACAAGTTCCGACGAACGAAATAAAGGCGCTA
Organism: Oscheius myriophilus; assembly: GCA_964057215.1. Classification (NCBI taxonomy): domain Eukaryota; kingdom Metazoa; phylum Nematoda; class Chromadorea; order Rhabditida; family Rhabditidae; genus Oscheius; species Oscheius myriophilus. Next base: position 15,650,703 of record OZ059905.1, read on the forward strand.
CAGGAGCCTGCAAAATGAGCCTCTCCAGCCTGTGACGAAATGAGACTCCACATGTTGACGGATGAGTTCATGAATCCACCACACAGCGCTCCAAACACCATGTAGTGTGTCTGCAAAACATGAAATGCAATTATTTAAAGGACTGCCTACGGGGAAAGAAGTGGCCAGCATAAGAGAGATCAACATGGAGATTGTGCAGAAGACTGCGAGGCCTTTACGAGCCGTGTCGAGAGGAAGGACACGGCAGAGTCTCTCCAGAACAACACCTGAGAAGAGGGTGGCCAGGATTCTGAAGTACGGAGCAATATAAAAACACAAATATCGAATACCCGGCACATTCGTAGACGACGAGGTAGGTAGAGGTTGAGATCTTATTGTCATGAAGATACATCGGAAGCCATGTTTCACACACCGTTCGGCACTGAAAAAAGATTAACTCCAAGATGGGACAACTTTTGCTCCTGTATGTGGGAAATTGAGATACCAAGATAAAAACTCAGCTTACCTGCAGGGACAGTAGATTGCCACAGGCGATTCCCCACACGACCTTGGAAGAGACAATCTGTCTGAAGGGAGAGGGACCCTCTTTCGGCTTGTGAACGGCCATCGGAGCCACTCCGTCAGCCCTCAGAATAAAGGCACTGACTGCGCAAAAAACGAGGGAGGCGCCACCTAGAAAAGCGAATTCAGCCTTCCAAACACGGAACTAACCTAGGGTTACACAAGCATCCCTCCAGTAGACATCCTTGAGTGTGGTTATGTAGAGGCCAGCAATGGTGGTTCCACAGCCGAGAAGGGAGAACATGGTGCTGTAGGAGGCACCCTTGTACCACTGAAAGGACAGATTTATGCTAGGGAAAAGGAGAGCAACTGACCTGACCAACCAGTCGGGTGGACGGACACCAGCCTCCTCCCTGCATCGCTCCGATACAGACGACTGCCAGGAGCACGGAGGCGAAGGAATCCGCATAGCCTGAAAGAGGTATACAACGGAGAAATTGACATGTTCATGAGAAGGTTTCAATTCTGGCTAAAACACCCACTTAGACCGATAATTGAAGCGGAGACGGCGGTCAGTCCCGAGAGAAGGAGAATGACGCAGGAGAACTTGTCGGTGGCGATGCCGAAGGCGAGTTTACTGAAGGTGAAGCACAGAGAGTGCAGGGAGATAAGGTAGCCTGGAAAGCGGTTAGATATTAAACGTTGGCAGTATCAGGGGGTACACAATAAAAACCAAATATTTATTAACTAAATATAAAATTATTATTATATTGACCCTTCTTCATCAAAATAAAAACAACAACCTAAACGAAATCTCACAGATGACTTACATGGGTAGTCGTTTGGGTCTGGGTGGTCAAATCAAACGAGACCCACAAATTTGTATAGTCTATCCCATGGGTATTAAGGGATAGAAGTCCAAATTTGCTGTGCGTTCACCATATTCGGGAAAATCGCATTTCAAAATTGAGGTTTTAGCGTACTGGGCGCCGCGGTCGTATATAGCGGCTGCGACGGCAAACTGTAAGCAGTGGTCCGGTGGCCAAGTGGTGAGGGCGCCGCTCTGTCGCCCTGGAGCTAACTAGATCGAATCCCGGTATGCCTAATTTTCTTTTGCTTGTTAAGTTTTACATGTTTTCGAGTTTTGAGATTTTTTCCAAGTTTTCAAAAAAAAACTTTTTTGACTACTTTTTTTTCATAAGAGGTTAAGTGTCCAGAAAAGATATTTTGAATAATTACGGTTATTGACTTGTTATTACACCACATTCAGATACCCTTGCGGCAGAACAGCTACGACGTTTTTCAACAAAAAAAAATTTTTTTATATTGAAAACTTGGAAAAAATCTCGAAACTCGAAAACATGTAAAACTTAACAAGCAAAAGAAAATTAGGCATACCGGGATTCGATCTAGTTAGCTCCAGGGCGACAGACCGGCGCCCTCACCACTTGGCCACCGGACCACTGCTTACAGTTGGCCGTCGCAGCCGCTATATACGACCGCGGCGCCCAGTACGCTAAAACCTCAATTTTGAAATGCGATTTTCCCGAATATGGTGAACGCACAGCAAATTTGGACTTCTATCCCTTAATACCCATGGGATAGGCTATGCAAATTTGTGGGTCTCGTTTGATTTGGCCACCCAGACCCAAACGACTACCCATGTTAGTCTTGGCACAATCGATTGATATATGACTATGTGAGCAAGCCAGTACCCGGAAAACTAAAGCAAACACGACATGGACTATTATGAAATCGGGAAAGATGGCAGCCGGCTGTCACGAGCGAAGGGGTCTAGGCCTTGTGCGACCGAATGAGTTCGCAGAAAAGTTCGTAGAAGAGGAAGGCACAGCCGGAATTGGCCGCCGCTTTGATCTGACTGGGCCACAGTCCTTTAAACAGACCGTAGACCGACTCGTTCTTCATTACGGCTGCCATCGCGTGCAGCATGCCCTGGTGGTAACGGGACGCCTTGCCGAAGCCCTTCCGCTCGAACCCGTTCATTTGCAACCGGTGACGGACCATATCCAGAGGGTAGAGTAGCTGAAAAGAAGAGATGACAGAATAACAAAAGAACATCGTAACTCGAAAAAAACCTACAGTTTTGGCCACAGTACCAGCCGTGGCTCCGGCAAACAAGACTCCTGTAGTATTGTGGTTTGGTGTGACCATAGATGACCATAGCTCGATGAGCATGTTGTAGAAGGCAAACTGCAGGCCAGTGAAGGGCGCTATCTGCATCAAACTGGGCACCCATCCGCGGAAGTAACCGACGACGCCTTCTCGTTTCCATATGTGTGTCACTGCGTGCAAAGTACCTACACTGACCAATAAAATAAATAAATAAAAGGGAAACGCACCCCGGTAGACGACGCCCTGGTTACCTTGAGCCACCAGCCGTGTTCGAATCACATCCAGAGGCATTGCGGCGGTCATGGCGATACAGCCGGCGAGACTTCCACAAACGAAGTCGGAGGAAGAGGAGGGCAGCCGATTCGCCACCTGGAGAAAAAGAGAGGTACCACTGCACTCAACAGAAGAGAAATATCAAGAGATCATATGAACCAGGCCATTAGAAAGGAAGGGTGGACGTACCATTGAGGAAAGCCATTCAAACGAAGAGAATTGTACAAGGCCGTACATGGCCGATAATCCCTGCGCAGGCACGTGTCCCTTCCACAGAGCTGCGCCGCCCTCTTCCTTAAGAATCAGCCGAATCGATTGAATAACTCCCTAAACACCAAAAAAGATGCGCATTTAGTAAGCAATACCATACCTTGGGAGAGGCCGGTCACGGAGGGACCCCCCATCACTTTTTGACGGAAAAACTGGGTTACCCCCCTCACTTTTTGGCTGAGAAACGGAATACCCCCCTCACTTCTTGTGAACAAAAAAGGTTACCCCTCAATTTTCTATGAAATACTAGACTAACCCCCCTCACTTTTCAAACTCCGTTCATTTGCTTCCCAAGGTATGAGCAATACCTTGTATTTCCCAGACGTGACCCCTCTGATTGGCTCCTCCTGCAGTTGAAACCTAATTTTGAGTACATCCAGTGGCTGAATGATCAATCTAGTGGCAATGCCGCTTGCCAGACCAGCTTCACTGAACCGAAACAAATGAAAGAAGGAAGAGAATCTCACCTGTACTCGGCAGACGTCAGCTCCTTGCCGTTAATTGCTTCATGTCCGTATCCTACCATACTCTAGCGTACCTTAATAAAAAAAATGTGACAGGATAATAAAAGGAAAGAAAGAACAACACAGGGAAAGCGAAACAATACAATATAAAGGGATACAACATAGGCAAACCAGTTCAGTTAATAGAGAAATACAACTGCAAACAAAAAAACAAAAAAGAGTGTTGAATGGTAATTAAAAGAACAATTTCCGAACTGCCAGCGGTTTCTACAGGCGATAAGACGACAAAAACCGACCTAGATGTTCCTTAGTCATTGGAATTTCCTTCGAAATCGCGGAGAAAGCCCAAATCGGGAACCGTCGGAACAGCACGTACAATACGTAAATAGCAAGAACTATTATAAACTTTAAGGTCCGCATTCTGAAACAAAATCTTCAGAGAAACTAACAAAAAAACGAGGAATGAAGGGAATGTCAGAAACAAACTATGAAGTAGCCCGGAAATGTACTCGTAAAAAGATAAAGAGCAAACACGGAAGAGAAAACCTTCAAAATAGATCAAAAAACATTTGCAAAAGTTAAACTGAAATATACGTGAAAGTTCGTTCGCTCTTGGCTACGTAACACATTTCAAATCTCACGATTCACCGTAATTTTCAAACGCTCTTCAGCTTTGTATTTCTAGAATGACCCTCTTTGTTATATTTTTTGATTTTTTTTTGTTTAATTTTGTTGCATGAATAGACTTGTATTTAGTTCAACAAATTATCAATGTTTGCTTCTGTCTAAAGACTGAAATTAAGTAATTTTGAACCAGCTGGCTGCCCTCGTAATGAAAACTCGTTGTTATAGAAAATCCATACATTGTGAGGAGTGAGTTGAACATTAACTTTCTTTTTTTTACAGAAATAATGAGCTCTGAAGACCATCGCCGGGTCGTTCCAGTCGCACCCGACCTCTCAGTCACAGTTCAACAGGTTCGTTTAAGCGAGTGTCATATTTCCCGGATGATTTTTTGAGAAAAGAAATCTTCGTTAATCGGAATTGTCGCAGATTAATTGCAAATATAAAAAAAGTTAGAGCTATAGCATAAATTATGTCGTAGGGCCCTATTTGGCTTTGGTTCTGTATTTGGTTATTTTTGTTTTCCTTTAGTACAGATCCCGAAAACTTTATGCATAAGAAAAGACATGAACAGTGGGAACCAAATTGTGCAGTCTGCTAATCTTATCGTGTACTAATCTGCGTCTTTCAGGAGTTCGTGGGAGACGTCAATTGCGTAGTTTGGGACAGTGCCCTGGTAGCCGTGCATTCCTTCATACACCAGGGAAGGCCAATTTGGGAAGGAAAGAAGGTTAGCCCTAACCTGCGCATCTAATTGCCCACAGGTCCTGGAACTGGGAGCGGGAACCGGTATCTGTGGTCTGATCCTGGCTGCCCTTGGGGCAGAGGTCATGTTGACGGACCTGCCGGAGTACTTGCCTCTTTTGGAAGCTAATGTCGACCTGAATCCCTCTCTCCGCAATGTCTCGGTTCAGCCGTTGGATTGGCTCAATCCCTCTCAAAACCCCCTTTTGACTTCGAAATTCGATTGTATTCTCATGGTTGATTGTATTTACTACAAAAGTAGCATTTCCCCTCTGATCTCTTTGTTAAAATCCCTGCAAAGTGATGTAATTCTGTGTATTTTCGAGGAACGGGACGTGGGGGAACCCGTTGACGCCCAGAAGACTTTCCTACAGTTGATTTCCGATTGTTTCAATGTTGTTCCAGTGCCTTCTGACCAATTGGACCCAGAATTCTCCTGTCCGGAGATTCTTGTGTTGTCATTGACTAAGAAATGAAGATTCACCTCCAGACGCTTTTCCCTCTGTTTATTTGTCTTGTCTGACTGATACTTTATCACTTTGCCCCCGTCTCACCCGCCGAAATGGCGGCAAATTGTGCACTGGTTACACTGTAACCAACGTTACCCTTTAGACGGTTAAAATTTCTGGCTTGCATATCGCTGTTACTTTGGCGAACGGGCAGCTACGTACTTTGGCGAACGGGCAGCTATGTAAATCCTGTCTTTCTTTCGCGATTTTCCTTGAAAGAAGCGTCTTTTCTCTCACAATTATTTCCAGATCGAATGTCTTCCGATCCAGCTACATTTTCGAACTACGCCGATGTGGCTGTGTCACATTACGACATCGACTGGAACGTTAACTTTGAAGCCAGGCGACTGGAGGGAACAGCCGTGTTGACCTGTCAGGTGCTTAATCAGGCACACAACGTGGTACAGTTCGCCAATATATTTCCATAATTTATTCACCACAGATCCTGGATGGCCGCGAACTGGAAATCGATAGAATTTCCCTTGGAGACAAGGAGGTGCCGTTCAAAGTGGAGGAAGAAGAGGCGCGCGGAACCAAGATCACCGTGCAGACGGGACTTCTCGAGAAGGGACAGGCCATGTGAGATTGGTTGTTAACTTTTGAACTATCAACGGTTTAGAAAGCTGACTGCGAAGTACCGCACTGCTGCCGACGCCCGCGCCCTTCAGTTTCTCGACAAGGAACAAACCACCGATAAAAAGGCTAGTGACTGGAGAGTTTTTGGGGAGAATTGGACAGTGATGCCATGGCGGAAAGAACTTTCGATACCTATGTGAACTGATATTTAAACAAAATTCTGGTTTTATTAGCAGAAGCTCTATAGGTTCCCATAGAGAAATGGAGAATGAATCACCTGGCAGGATTTCATAAACACTTTTTGGCCTTTAAAAAAAACAATCGCAAACTTGCTCAAAATCACTTTTAACATAAACAAACCTACTTTAAAAGTAATTAGTACGTTGCAACTGAATTAGTTTGAATCTTGCTAGCTTCCAGTCCAGCTTTGAGTTATTTGGAATAGTTGGCAAATGTCTTTATTTCAGGCGCCGTACCTTTTCTCCCAGTGCCAGGCAATCCACGCCCGTTCCATCCTGCCTTGCATGGATACTCCCTCTGTGAAGGCTACCTACCACGCCAAGGTATTCCTCTTTTTAACCCCCCAATAACCCTTTATTTAGGTGTCTGTCCCCAAGGGATTGACTTGTCTTATGAGTGCCATTGGAGAGGAACCCGTGACCAATGGTGACCTCACCACCTTCTCCTTCAGGCAAAACGTCTGCATTCCCTCCTATCTCATCGCCGTCGTTGTGGGCCGTCTCGAGAAGCGCGTTATTAGTGACAGGTAGCCATAAAAGACTCATAATCGCAAGAAAACATTCAGATGCGCCGTTTGGGCCGAGCCCTCTATCGTGGACTCTGCGCTGTGGGAATTTGAGGACACTGAGAAGATCCTCAAGGTGGCTGAGGACGTGGCTGGACCATACGTTTGGGGACGGTAAGCTTTATTCCGTACATCTATACAGGGGAAGCAACGTTCATTGTGGGCATGTCTTCTACGAGAAATCGACCTCCAGTTCGCTGGGCGGGAAAGAGCATACGGAGAGCGTCTGCACGGCCGTGTCCTCCGCCTCCGGTGCGTCGAGGAAACCGGGGCCGAAGGAGACGGGCACCAGGGGCAGATAGTCGACATAGTCCATGAGATAGAGCGAGTCAACCACGTGGAGGGATCCAATCTGGGAGGTCGGCGGCATCTCCACCTCGTTCACGGATTCAGGGATGGAGTAACACGAGGCGGTGGCCGACAGAGCAGTGCTGCCGTCGAAACTCTCTGGAAAGTGAGATTTAGAGAGAAAAAGAAAGAGAGAAAGAGAGAGAGAGAGAGAGAGAAACTGACCGGAGTCGGAGAAGAGATCTCCGTTGGCGGTGAGTGCGAGGGAGGAGAGGGCAGTGTTCAGCGAAGAGTGGGAGAGCGCAGTGAGCATCGACTGAATCTCCACCTCGATCTCGGAGGGCAGCTGTTGATACTCCGTCATGGCACCGGCCGTCAGGCACTCGATACTCTCAGCACAAGCCATTGGAACCGCACAGGAGACGGCGAACGAGCACAATGACTGCAGAGAGCACGAGATGGAACTATTAGGCATAGGCTAATCAAGCAGTTTTTTACGGGAAATTCATATTTGTGCTGTTGCGTGCAGCTTGGGGTCCTAAATTTGAGTTATAGTTGTATCCTAATATGTAGGAACTTGTCAATTTGCAGAGTTATACAACAATATTGCAAATACTTTGTAGTTAATGCAAATCCCATAGCAAATGATATTTGTGTGTTCCAGGTATGACATGGTCGTTCTGCCCGCCACATTCCCCTTCGGCGGAATGGAGAACCCCTGTCTGACCTTCATCACCCCCACCCTTCTCGCCGGCGACCGTTCCCTCGTCAACGTCGTTGCCCACGAGATCTCTCACAGTTGGACCGGAAACCTTGTCACCAACGCCACCTGGGAGCACTTCTGGTACTTACCCCATTTTTTGTAAGAAAATCTTTGTCTTCAGGCTTAATGAGGGCTTCACGGTGTTCCTGGAGCGAAAGATCCACGGCCGAATGTACGGAGAGTTGGAGAGACAATTCGAGAGCGAATGTGGTTGGGAGGTATTTTTTCTTTTGAACTATCTATTTTGCTGATTGAGGACGCCCTTGTGCCCACAGTGAACAAGATCTTCGGCCCCACCCACGAGTTTACGAAGCTAGTTCAGAACCAGAAGGGGATCGACCCCGACGATGCCTTCAGTTCCGTACCCTATGAGAAGGTGAGCTCTTTCCATTTGTAGATTATCCACATTTTAGGGATCCGCCCTGCTGTTCTACCTGGAACAGGCTCTTGGAGAGCCTGCGAGATTTGAGCAATTCCTCAAGTTCTACATCTCCAAGTACGCCCATAAGACGCTGACGACCGACGTCTGGAAACAGGAGCTGTACCAGTTCTTCTCCGACAGAAAGGCCGTTCTCGACGGAATCGACTGGGACCGCTGGCTCCACCAGCCGGGACTCCCGCCGAGGCCCAAGTGAGTGCGGGATAACCGTTTACATCTGTTAAAGAGGAGTAGGGTTGCGAATTGTGTAATGCCGAAGTACATGTCATACAAGTGGCTGATTGTGATCATTGTCTGCAACCACCATTTCAGTTTTGACCGCAATGTTGGGTATGATGCATATTTCCAATTGAAGACTAACAATTTTTGTTAACAACTGTCAAATTTTCATTCGTTTAGCTACGATTCGACTCTGATGAAGGCGTGTCGCGCCCTGTCCGACCAGTGGCTGTCCGCCGACCCTCCCGCCGACGACTCTGCCTTTTCGAAGATGTCCGCCACTCAGAAGGTCGCCGTCCTCAGCTGCATCCGTGCGGGAGCCTTTGAACAGGCCAAGGTTGTTTATTTCATGTCCTCTGAAAACTCGAGATTCAGATGCCGAAGCGCTGACGGAGCAGTACAAGCTGGCGGACGCGAAGAACTGCGAAATGCGCTTCAACTGGCTGATGTTGGGTCTCGAAACGAAGTGGGAGCCGATTGTGGCGCCGGCGATGGCTTTTGTGCTCACCGTGGGCAGGATGAAATACTGCAAGCCGATCTACAAGTGGGGTTTAATTCCTGATAACGCTGATTGACGACCACGCGAAGCCACGTGTACGTTTCGGAGAGACGTTTCCGGAATAAGGAAGTGGCTGCAGACTGTAGTCTACTTCCTACGAAGTGGTTTGAGATTGACAACTCCTTTAAAGCCTAAGCTATCTATCTAGAACTGTTGGGCACATTTCACAGCGCCTGGTTTCATCGAAACCAACTTGCAGAGCCATTAGCCATAAATACCTTTAGCCCTAAATAACCAGAAAACACGCCAATCACAAGTTTTCAGGGCGTTGTTCGAGTGGCCTGTCACCTCATCCCGCGCGATCGAGCAGTTCAAGAAAAACGTGCCCTTCATGCACCCGATCACTGCCACCGTTGTCGGAAAGCTCATTCCCAAGTGATATCTCCTGGAATATTTGTTGTCCCTTATGCGCATAATATAAATAGCTTCTGATTCCTCCGTCTTCTGTGTTCGTACAGTAGCGGCTGTCACAAGGGGGTTCGGACAAAGGCGCCTCGTGATGGCTTTTTAGTCGTCTAGCCTTTTCTAATAAATTATCAGCACCGTCAATCCTTCAGATAAGGCCCTTGTTCCAGCTGAATTTGGAGAGTCCAGGCTGACGTGGCGGGGGAGGAGCCAAGCGACCGTCGGAGACGCCATTCCCTGCAGAAGCAGCTCCAGGGACACACGCTCTGCAAGGACTTTCTTTTTATCTCTCCTTCTACAACTCTCTTCTCTCTCTCTCTCTCTCTCTCTCTCTCTCTCTCTCTCTCTCTCTCTCTCTCTAATTTCCTCCTTCCATTGCTCTCTTTCCCTCATTGTTTGTGCTCTGCTTCACTTACCAGAAGATGTAAATTCCCAGAATCTCCGAATGTGTCTTTGCCACCGCCGTCCTCGCCGTGACCCCTGCTCCGCAGCCAACAACCACGACATCTCCCTGTCCCACATCGCCATCAAATGGGATGTGATATTCCAGCTGAAAATGCTTATGGGCTCAGCCACCCTCTCCTGCAAGATGATCAACAAAACGGACAAGATTGTAAGTTTTCTAGAGTTACAAAGATTCTTCTACAAACAACCCGTCGCCAAGAGTGATTTCTGACGGTTTAAAAAAACTAAACCAAAAATAATGGCCTTATTCTCATAACGACCATGATCTGTCTCTTTTTCAATAAGCCCTTTTTACTTGCATGGAAACTGCTGTATCCTTCGTTTGAAATTTCAAGCATCGATGTTTATTAATTTGCGTTTAAATGCCACAACGATGATGTAAGCTAAAAGCCAATGTTTGAATTCGTGTGCCTGTGTCACATGTCCTCCCTATCTTAGAATGACGCAATCTGCTCCCACGATTTCGTCCAAATCACAACTTTATTCAAATTCCTACAATGGTGTTCAGGTGCTGGATGTGCGAGATCTCTCCATCCGTTCCGTCTCTGTCAACCAACGTGATGTCGATTTCCGCATCGCCCCTAACGTCTACACCTTCTTTGGGTCCAAGATGACCATCTACCTTCCCTCGGATTTGCAGAAGGAAGGCCTCGATCTGTAAGATCCCTTCGAATTTCATTTAGAATCACTTATCTAGGTCTGTAACAGTGAACTACACAACTTCTCCTGAAGCTACAGCTCTTCAGTGGATGAAGAAGGAACAGACGGCCGACAAAAAGGCGCCCTACCTGTTCTCCCAGTGCCAGGCAATCCACGCCCGTTCCATCGTGCCTTGCATGGACACTCCTTCTGTGAAGACCACCTATGAAGCTGAGGTAAGACACAACAATGGGTTATTTCCAAACGAAAATATACAATTCTCCACAATTGCAACGTTTCTTCAACAGATTACAAACATATCAAAACTACGGTATTTTAGGTCCGCGTCCCCGTTGGACTGACCTGTCTCATGTCTGCCATCGGCGAAGGATCAAAGAGTGACGACGAGTTCACCACCTTCTTCTACAAACAGCCCGTCGCCGTTCCCTCCTATTTGATCGCCATCGTCGTCGGTCTTCTGGAGAAGAGAGACATCAGCGACAGGTATGTGGCACCTATTGACATCGGCTGTCACGAGCCTTCCCCCGGCTGTCAGCACTTCCGTCGCCCTCTTACCCGCTCTTTCGTCGCTGTTTCCCCCACGTGTCGAACCACGCGCCGTGTCAATCCCCAGATAGCGAGAGAATTTCCAGATGTGCTGTTTGGTCGGAGCCCTCGACGGTGGAAAAAGCTCATTGGGAATTCTCCGAGACGGAGGACATTCTGGCTTCAGCCGAAGAAATTGTGGGAAAATATATCTGGGGAAGGTAGAAAAACGGGTAAAATGAGAAAAAAAGACGGTTAAGGTACGACATGGTGTGTCTGCCGCCGACATTCCCATTCGGAGGAATGGAGAACCCCTGCCTCACTTTCCTCACTCCTACACTCATCGTAAGTCGTTTTCTCTCTTTTTACCTTAATAACCTCAACTCTGTCTGTCTGTTTCTCTCCCCTCTCTCTCTCTCTCTCTCTCTCTTACTCTCTCTCTCTCTCTCTACATCTCACTCTCTCCCTCTATCTATTTTTTCTCGTTCGTAATTCCAGTCTCCTCTTCAGGCCGGAGACCGTTCTTTGGTAAGCGTCGTTGCCCATGAGATCGCCCACAGTTGGTCTGGTAACCTGGTCACAAATAGCAGTTGGGAGCACTTTTGGTTGAACGAAGGATTCACAATGTTCATCGAGAGAAAGATCTGTGGCCGTCTGGTCAATGAACAGTACCGTCAGTTCATGTCCTACAACGGATGGACGAACAACCTCATCCCGACCGTAAGATCCCCTCTTAAGCACATTATAAGTGACGTTTAGGTGCACGAACAGTTCACTCCCACCCACCAGTTCACCAAATTGATTCAAGATCACACAAATGTCGACCCAGACGTTGCCTTTTCCTGCATTCCCTACGAGAAGGGGTCCGCCTTCCTTCTCTATCTGGAGCAGCTGCTCGGAGGACCCGGTGGGAATTTACGGGTCTTTTCTTTATCAGCCGCCGCCTTTCGTGCCAGCAGACGACACGTTCTAAAGTACACGGATACAGCCCTAATCGGCTTTATCAGCATTGTTTCTTTCGATCCGAAGATAGATAGAGAGAACCGAGATAGAAAGACAGGTGAAACTGGAGCCGCGGGGGTTAGGGACAGAGGAAATGTGCTTACGCGTTGATGGGAAACTAACTTTTACTTCGCATATCTGCTCTTATGAGGGACCTTTCTAAACGACAACAGTAATGGTAAGATGATTTAAAAAATCGAATACCATATAGTAATTAAAAGTTAGACCATAATACGGCGACAATAAATTTTATTCCTCGCACAAAAGATGCAACGTTCATTGTGGGCATGTCTTCTACGAGAAATCGACCTCCAGTTCGCTGGGCGGGAAAGAGCATACGGAGAGCGTCTGCACGGCCGTGTCCTCCGCCTCCGGTGCGTCGAGGAAACCGGGGCCGAAGGAGACGGGCACCAGGGGCAGATAGTCGACATAGTCCATGAGATAGAGCGAGTCAACCACGTGGAGGGATCCAATCTGGGAGGTCGGCGGCATCTCCACCTCGTTCACGGATTCAGGGATGGAGTAACACGAGGCGGTGGCCGACAGAGCAGTGCTGCCGTCGAAACTCTCTGGAAAGTGAGATTTAGAGAGAAAAAGAAAGAGAGAAAGAGAGAGAGAGAGAGAGAGAGAGAGAGAGAGAGAGAAACTGACCGGAGTCGGAGAAGAGATCTCCGTTGGCGGTGAGTGCGAGGGAGGAGAGGGCAGTGTTCAGCGAAGAGTGGGAGAGCGCAGTGAGCATCGACTGAATCTCCACCTCGATCTCGGAGGGCAGCTGTTGATACTCCGTCATGGCACCGGCCGTCAGGCACTCGATACTCTCAGCACAAGCCATTGGAACCGCACAGGAGACGGCGAACGAGCACAATGACTGCAGAGAGCACGAGATGGAATTAGGCATAGGCTAATCAAATACTCCTTTACGTGAAATTCTTATTTGTGAATCGAACGACGAAATATTATACTTGGGAATTGAACGACGAAAACCTACAAAGCATTTTAGTTAGCCGGTTCATATAGAAAGACTTACGCATGCCAAAACAGCAAAACCTGTTTCGTTGTCCTAAATGCGTGCGATTTCCAATTGCCTTTTATTGTAACAAAATGTAAATAACCAAAAGTAGTAAAAGATCCAACTCTCTTAAAAAGATAATTTGTTTAGCAAAAACTAATGTAACTGTGTTTTCAGAGGTGTTCGAGGCCTACTTGCGCAACTACCTATCGACGTTCGCCCATCAAGCCATCGACAGCCATCAGTGGAAGGACCACTTGTACACATACTTCAGTGTTAGTACATCTCTATTAACCCTTCATTTTCCTTTGATTTCAGGATAAGAAAGAACTTCTTGACACCGTGGAATTCGATGTTTGGTTCAATGGAGTAGGAATGCCACCTGCTAAGCCAACGTTAGTTTCTCTTTTTATTATTTTCCGTTTTCAACAGATTTGTATGTGTAAATCAAAAATTCCTTGCAACAGTTTTTTCTCAAATGAAATCTTTCAGATACGACGAAACCATGGCCAAAGCGTGCGACGCGCTCTACCACCAATGGATTGAGGCAACTGAGGAAGAGGCCGATAAAATCTCTGCGGAGGAGTATTTCCAGATGCAGCCCCTTCAACAAATCGAATTCCTGGCTCAGTTGTGGGCTCATGAACCAGCTCTCCCCCATTGGAAATTGGAAAAACTTAGCAAGGTCTACAAATTGACGGAGAGTGAGAACTGCGAGATTCTGTTGAAATGGATCCGATTGTGCATCAAGGCCAAGTGGGAGCCTATTATCGACCTAGCCCTGAACTTTGTCGATCGCCAGGGAAGACTCAAATACTGCCGCCCTGTGTACAGGTAATACTCAATCGAAACATGAAAAAAATTAATTGTTTAGGGATCTGGCCGCTTGGCAACCAGCTGCAGCAAAGGCTCGTAAGACGTACTTGGCAGGAAGACACAGCATGCACCCGATTACGGCTGAGATGATCGCCAAGGACCTCCATCTGAGACATTCCACACACACCGTCTGCTTCTAGACAATGTACATAATGAATGCTTTTCACTCTGAGGGAAAAATGACCTACTAACGCAACGACAAAGAAAGAAAGACAGATAGAGATAGAGATAGAGAGAGAGAGAGATAGAGAGAGAGAGAGAGAGGGACAGAGAGAGAGAGAGAGAGAGAGAGAGAGAGAGAGAGAGAAATAACAGGGACACAGGTAAAGGCCATCATAGTTATTAGGTTTGTTTAGACTCCTTGGTACCATGGGAATGACAAGAGCGTCCTGAGCCGTTCCAGCGTCACACGCAAACCAATACTTTTAGTTTCGTAAAGGATTTAGACATCTCTTTAACCTTTATTGTATCCGTAAAATTTCAATCTCGTATCGAAGAGTATTTCTAAGCGCGCACGACGGGGGGCGACATTTCACTGGTGGCGGTGCTCATCGGTCGGTCGTAGCTCATTGAAACGGCTGTCCTCTCCAGGACCTTCAGGTTCAGCTCACCCGCCTTAAAACGATAAATGGATAAGGATCTGATCAAACCTTCTCAGCGTCGTACTCAGGCATGACTTTGGGAACGTCTCGGAGAGTGTCCTCCTCCACATTCCTCGTCCTTCTCAACATCTTCTCCGCGTGAATCTTCAAAAGAATTGCTTCTGAACCACTGATCTCAGCCTACCCTCTGCAGTTTGATGGGATCCATAGGAGGCAGGTCCCTTGAAGAGTCCTGAAAAGGTTTGACTAAGAGAAGCGCAACATTTAAAAAAGAGGCATTTCACGGGCATACTTACATAGTTGCAAGATTGAGATGTCTTGTCTTTCTTCCGATTGACGCACATTTCCCAGAACGACTGACCACCGGCAGCGAACTCTGGAAATGCAGAGGAATTGCAACTTTTTGCATAGAGTGACTTAACGTAAACTTCTCTCTCTCTCTCTCTCTCTCTCTCTCTCTCTCTCTCTCTCTCTCTCTCAATCTCTGTATCTTGGTCTCTGTATGCCTATAGTCCCCGCCATCCCTACTTCGGCGGTTTTTAGAAATTAGTGAGATTATTCTGATGTTGATATTCGAATAAAACCATTACTACATCATAATATTCGGCTACAAAAGGAGCGTGACCGCTTTTCGACCGAAGTAGGATTGGCGAGCATACCTTTATGGGACTTTCAAATACGCAAAGTTACGTAATGTTTGTGCGTTGCGCTCGACCTGCGTTAAAGGAAAAGAAACTCCTTCATTCTATTCGTCTACGCCTAAGTGAGCGGTCAGCATGGGCCGAGGCTACCTCACTCGCTTCAAGCGCCAAACCAAGCTTAACAAACTCGTCAAAGAAGCCGTCACTGCGTTCAACAATCTGCTGGAATATGACATCGAAAGTGCAACGGAGAAAGATATGACCGAAACCTTCGAATTCTTGTCAGATGTGAAGGACGACGTGGACGAGGACCCGAAGATTGAGGCACGCCGCAACCGTTTTCTGAGGATTATCGAGGAAATTGTGAACAACGAAGAACCCGGAGAGAGTGACGAAGAGGAGGAAAATGAAGAAGAGGAGATCGAAGAAGGAGAAGAAGAAGAAGAAGAAGAGAAGCCCGTGGAGACTGACGAGGAAGAGGAAGAAGAGAGTGAGGAACCGGTCGATTCCGAGGTAAATAGCTGTAGAGACTACCCTCTAGCCTTCAGGAGCCTGTCGAGACCTTGAGCAACACGGAGGAAAACGCCCGCAACGAGTCTTTGGCCAACTTGGCCGACACCTCCGTCACTGCGGCCAATCGGACCTTCACCCAGGCCGTCAAGGAGTTGGAGATTGAGGCCAACGAGGTTGCGATGACACAGGAGAGCCCCTCAAATCTCTCGATGAACGCCTCCCTCTTGGCTCCGGATTGCGTTGCGCAGACTTCGGTCACTGCCGCTAACATCAGCCAGATGATGAAGGAACTGAGGACCCCAAAGTCCCTTCGCAACTCCAACTTGCCCGAAGACTTTCGTGAATCGGAAACTCGCAAGTCTCTGGCTTCTCTTCTGACCTCTGCCCCTGCCACCCCTCTCCGCAGCATCCACAGTGCCTCCGCCCACTCGATGTTCGCCGAAGAGACCCTCAGTCGCCGTGCGAGGCGCAGTTCTCAGGATCTGGCCCAGATGATTCTTTACAGCGATCGAGGACAGGTGAATGATTTTCAGAAGAGGCAGAGAATATCTGTTTCAGAAGACTCCTTGCAACACTTTGAGTATTTTCGACACCAGTGTTGTGTGTCTGGGGTCTGTGAAGAAGCCCACTCCTCCCCTGATCACCATCTACGACTCTCCCCGTCGGACAATGGCCCCGGTGCCCAACGAGACTCCCAAGACGACCTGCGAGTTCACCAATGCCCGCGCGAGGCTCCGTCGAGTGATCGATTCTCCTGTGGAGAAGGAGGTCGGAAGGCTTCAGACGCTGCCGGAGTCTCCAGAGTCGCCTCGTGTGACGACCGACTACCGCAATGTGTCCATGGACATCTGCAGTCCTTCTCCGCCTAGTTCGTTTTAGAGCTTATATGGATTAGAAATTGTTCAGGGCCTGCCGCTCGCACCCGTCATGGAACCCCGATGCCGATGTTCGGAAGGAAGTAGTCAGGAATCTCCATTAAAGATAATCAAGGGAGACAGCCTAGTAAATAAAGGCGTTGTCTTTTTCTGTTTAAAACCTTTTGTCTCTTGTTGTCTTTCCTTTACCATGTTTTGTAACCTAAATATTGTAATATCAGGGGAAACGATAGTGGAATGAAGTGAATGCATTCGTTTATAACTGGTTCTTTCTCCCTCATTTATGATGAATGTCCTAATGTCCTTTGCCCGTTGTTTAGCAGTCGGTCATTTTCAAAGCGACCACAGTAGCCGTTGGGCTGCGAGCTGTGTCCCTTGGTTTCTATCACTGATTTTTCACATAAGCTGATATCAAGTAGGGAGGTTACCGATGAGTGAATTCGCGTACTGTCCCCGCCCGCAGTTTGATTTTAAGGAATGACAATCTATGAGCTTTTGCAATACTTACCGGAATAATGAGGTCATATTTCACTTGTATTGTTTTCGGATACTCATGGGTTGATAAGAAGCCGCAGAGCCAAATGAGACGCTTTGGTGAACGCTCACACACACACACACACACACACACACACACACACACACACATACACACACACATACACACACACACATACACACACACACATACACACACACACACTCAAAATGTATGTACGTGGAGTACTCACTGAAACTAAGCATCCACTTCTGTTGCAAATGTTGCAGGAATTCCGCTTTATGTGAAGGTAGTATAAACTCCAATTTTGACCGGACCATCAACAGTTGGAGAAGTGTGGAAATTAGCAAATTTGTATATCTTACGCAGCGTTTCCATTTTTCGTCATTATTCCGGTGGTGATCGACCTAGTCGGTTGGTTTCAATTGTTTCCCTAAATTAATATATATTTCAGGCACATATCACCGAAGAAGGCAAGCCTTACGAAACGCACAACGATGCAAAGCGCTCAGGGAAAGAAGGAGGAAAAGGAGAAGGAAATCGTGGATAGGAAGAAGGAAGAAAAGGAGAAAGTGGCCAAGGAGCCGGTGGCCGGACAGGCAATGAAAGAAACGAAGAAAGAAGGAAAGGGAGTGAAGAAGGACGACGTGGCGATGGAGGTGGAGGTGGCGGGACGAAAGAGGAAGACGGATGACGAGACGGAGTGTCCCCCGAAGAAGGCGAAGGAGGGAAAGTCGACCCTTAACAAGATTCTCGGAGTCTTCAGCTGTGTGGTAAGGTCAATCGATTGATATTATTTATGTTTTCTTTTCAGCGGAAGAATGAGATGAGTGAGGATGACCCCATGGAGGGAGAGACCACTGACGGAGAGGAGGCGAAGAGGAAGAAGAAGAAGGACAAGAAGAAGAAGAACTCCCCTCGGGGTGGCTTCATCCGGAAAGGCTGGAGGAACGTGAAGAACAAGTTCAAGAACATGTTCTCGAAGGCCAAGCCCACTTCTTCCTCGGATGTAAGTTTTCTCCATCTCTCTTTTCTCCATCTCTTTCTGTGTTCTAATATTTGCCTTTAGTCGGTCGCTCCCAGCAACACGACGACTTCCGTCTCGACTACCAAGGCCTCTACCATCAGGGCCAAGTCCAAGTTCTCCCCTGCTCCCAGGCCCCTTCCCAACCTGGTAATTGACCAATGCGATACAAAGTTTACATAAAATTAGGTCAAGTCGACGGTGTCTTCTGGCAAGATCAAGAAGAAGTCCCATGCCCTCTCGACTGAAGACGAAGACCTGGCGAGGAAGATCAGATCCGTGAGAATTCGCATTCTCAGCGATCTTGACGACGGAGATGACGAGACCAGTGGAGAGAAGACGAAGAAGGAGAAGAAAAAGAAGCTGACTAAGAAGAAGAAGGGAAAGAAGGAGAATGTGTTCGACATTCACACCACAGATCCCACCTACTCGGTCAGTTTTTACAACTTCGTGTCAAAAACTACCGCTACGAGGGAAATCGTTTGGAAAATGATAGAGTCACTGCATTTCCTTTTTCGTAATGTTTGAGCGGGGGTTAAACTACAAAGTGCGAAAACTATTTCGCGACAATGTGCCAATGTTTTGCTGTCACTCGTAGATTAAGTAAGTGATTAGATTAAGTAAGTTCAATGTAGGATACTCAGGCCGTGTACGCAAAGTAGATTTGGTTCCCGAGTATCCTACATACAACGCAAAACTCAAAACACAACATGACACGTTGTGACGAAGTGACAAGGACAATAGTTAACTTTATGTCAGAATGGGAGATATGGAAGTACCAGAAGCCAAAGCCCCGCTGCGCGGGTCTTCGCTTTCTGGTTTCGGCGGCCTTCGGCCGCCTCAATCTGTGATCGCGGCCTGCGGCCGCTTAGGTACGCAGCCTTCGGCTGTCTTTGGACGCTTAGATTTGCAGCATTCGATTGCTCAGGAAGGCGGCCCGCGGGCGGATAGGTACGCAGCCTTTGGCTACTCATGTAGGCGGCCTTCGGCCGCTCATGTATACAGCCTGCGGCCTCTTTCTTCTACCCAATTCAATGAAATGTTCCCCATGGTTGTGTTGGGGGAAATGAAGGGGTGTACCTCTTTGCATAAAACGTTGCGCTGCTAACGGACAGAATGACAACCCTCTAATGTTATGGAAGTATAAGTATAAATATAATGTGTTTTTATAGAGTCCTGAGGAAGTGGGAGAGATCAGGCGCTTCTACTCGCAATCTATGGAGCGTCTCATGAATGTGACCCAGGAGGGAGATAGTGTGAGACAGAGACGGACTCAGGAGGATGCCTCTGGACCTGAAAGAACACAGGAGTCCATCAGCCCTCGGTCCACCCAGCGCTCCCTCTCGATCCGCCGTTCTCTCTCTATTCAGTCGACAGTAAATAATTCTAGTTTAAAGAAAATAACCTTGCGTTTAGATGAATTCGGAAGACAGACAGGGCGCCGGCTGGTCCGACCACGACCAGATGACTCACTCGGGAGAGTCGGATATTTTCAACAACGCGTTCCTCGTCAGAAGCAGATCCGCCACTCCTGTCACTGATCGCACTGTAAGCAAAAATATTTTCATTAAAAAAATGTTTCTAGGTGTCCTCCTCATCGACCACCTCGGTCGTCTCCATCAATGCCGGAAATCCCGAAGACGTGGTGGACCAGGCACCTCGCAACGCCATTGTGATCCCAGTTGCTCCTGCTCCTCTCAACCAGGCGGTCCCGGTCATTCTCAACCCCCCGGCCGTTCCCATCATGATGATCCCTATGCCTCCCATTCCCCAGGCACCGGTGGCTCCCGTCCCTCAGAATATTCTCCAGGTATGAAGCCTTGTCGCGAAAGATTGAGTTTATTTCAGTCGATTCTCGATGGCGAACAGAAAGTCGCTAAGGCCTTCGAGCATGTGCTCGCTCTCTCCCGTGCCTCCGTCCATTATAGCATATTGGACATGATCAATACTCTTAAAAGGAACAGAACGTCGTTGGCAACGTTGAAGAAGGCCACTCAGAACGGGCAGGATGTGACAGATAAAGTGGCCAAGGTCACTGCCCGGATAAACACAGTCCACAGGAAGATAACGGAAATTAAATAAAGTAAGTTTTTGAGCGATAAAGAGAGAGAGAGAGAGAGAGAGATAAAAAAATAAGAGAACCAGGTAGTAGCAAAAAGCACCTGTAGGTGAACGAGATAAAGAGAGAGAGAGAGAGAGAGAGAGAGAGAGAGAGAGAGAGAGAGGGAGGGACAGAGATAGAGGGGAGAGAGATTGGGAAGAGAGGGGGTGAGAGGAAGAAGGAGAAGGAGAGAGAGAGAGAGAGAGAGATGACCCAGACCTGTTTTCGTTCACATTATAAGATCTCGTAAAAGCTCTTCATACATCAAACTCCAAAATCGCAACAAAGCGCTTTAGCTCTTTTAAATATGAATTTTCAGCTACGGACCCCTCCCTCTCACACTCTTACTTTGCATCGTGGTTTGTATATCGTCGTCGTTTCTTTTGTAATCGGTGGTTATCACAATTTCACTGCTTTTCAGTGGTACCGTATTATGTTTCGGTGTTTCGCAGGTGAATTCTTTTCTTTGTCTTTCTCCAACCATCTCCTTTCAGGGCACACGGAAGTCATTATTTTCATCCTCGTCGGCTCTGTGATTCTATTCATTTCCCGTTAGTCTTACCTTACGAAAAACTTAAGCAATAACACACAAAGATGGCTGTTGAGACGAAGACTCAAGAATAGTACGAAACCAATAATTACCCATGTGTGCAGAATATTTTTTGGATCCAACGAGTGACGATTTCATAGGGTAGACTGGAGGTTTTTGCAAGGTTAGTAACCCAAAATATTCTATTTCTGACGAAAACCGTCGAATTACAGTTTTCGAACAAAAATACACGTTTCTTCGAAAAACTTCTGTACGTGTAATATGTACGATCATGCCTAAAAAGTCAAAATCGAAACAAAGCGCATCATCTCTTAACATGAATTTTCAGTCTCCGACCCCCTATCTCATCTTACTACTGCGGTTTAAATTGATGCTTGGTAGTAGTTACTCATACTCTCCTCTCTTCATTCTGGTTGATCAAGTGTTACTTATACACCAGTTGTCACGCGAGTTCCCTCTGATGGCAAGTTCAGTTTCACACTTCTCTGACCATCACCTTTCAGGGTTTACTCTCGGCTAGCTCTTTTTATCTTCCTCTTCTCTCCATATTAGTCTCAACTCCCGCAAGAGAATTAGCAGATGAGACTAAGGAATGATAGGAAATCAATACTTCCTGTGTGTGGCGAATCGTTTATGGATTAGCTCATAATATCCGACGAGTGACGATTCCCATTCAATTGACTCAATGAGGCGTTTGTAAGGTTAGTAGCTTTTAAAGTTGAGAAATCTTCTGATTACCCCCCCCCCCACCAAAAACAAATATACTCGAAACTTCAGCGGTTTCACGAATAACCTTAAGCTTATGCTGCATTTTTCTTCACAAAAAGGGACAATTTCCATAGAGGAGCTAGAAATTTTCAAACTAGGGTTTTCAAATTGTATTTAATGAATGACAGACTGGCATCGAGCCACAAGAGTCCCTTCATACCTTTTAATATAATTGCTAGCTTGTTTGGAAACATTGGCTGGGTGATGTAATGCGTAATGGCGCGACCAGTACGAAAATATTCCTCGGTTCTACCATCCTTCTTAAAGAATGATTAGCATATGACAGGAAGTTGCTGTTTTTGGTTTCCAACTGGAAGATTCGAATTAGAATCAGTTTATTTAGAGGGGAATTAGAATATTTACACTAGCCAGCGCTTTTCCAATTTCTTAACCATCTGTTTTACCTCTTTAATATTTTATAAAAACAAGTTGCAACATCCACATTTGGTTATTTTCAGTAGAAACTGGTGATATGAGATCAGTTGAGTTCGATCAGCAGGAAACAACACGCATATCTGTCATAGTGAGAGTCTCTTGACACTAGAATATGATGATCAGGATAATTCCAAGGCCTGATACGACGAGATTCAGTCAAAAAAAGGTAGCAGTTTTTTAATAAGATGAATTCATTATCGATTCAGGTTTACTCCTTTTGAAGCATTCTAATTACTCTAATTGACATGGAATGGAAAGTGAGCCGATTAGGAGATGATCTGACACGATATGTTCTACAAAGAGGCTCCCACGAATAGGAAGAGTTCTACTGAGAGAGGCTTCCCAAAAGCCCAAGACTTACAGTGAGAAGGCGACTTTGGTAGGTTGTTTCCTGGTTTCTTGTAATCCTCTCATTCTAGATTGTTCTGGAGATATAAATGATGCCATCTCCTTTTATTATCCCTAAATCACGACTAGGACAGAAAAACTCGCCATTGTAGCATCTCCATGGCATTCAAAGGAAAAATTCACCTACGCCGTTTTCTCAAGGCGGACCATGGCGTGTGTGGTAGGAGGAGCAAAAGTCAAGATATGCGATGCCTTGAGTACAAGTGCGGCCTCTAAGCCTTTAAGTCAGACGGTAGTATTTTATATTCAATTCCAATCAAATTTTCCGTTTACAGAATGATAGAAACAGCGGTTATATAAACCCATCCTCAGACAACGCAAAATTGATCTTGGCAAAATTGGTCAAAATTGGAAAATACTTGGGATCGAAATCGATAGGAGCCGAATAACTGACAGGAGAGGGAAACAGTTAGTTCTTTATCTCTCTCTCTCTCTTTCTCTCTCTTTCTCTCTCTCTCTCTTTCTCTCTCTCTCTCTCTCTCTCTCTCTCTCTCTCTATGTGCTAATATCTAAGATCTAATTTCGTTTCCTCTGTGTCTCAATCTAAATTTGCAAATACACCAAGAATTGTTTTTTTAGCCGAACTGCAACTCTCCTCAAACATCATTGCTTCGCTCTAAGACCAAATAACCACCACAATTATAGAAAAAAAAAGAAAAAAAAGAAAAAAATTTTAAAAAAAAATACAAACAAATCCCCAAAAAAATAAAAAGACACCAAAAAGGTCAAACCCTTCCCTAATTTGAAACTCTCAGAATTTGACGGTATTTTTTCCAAAACTCATAGAATTTGACGGTTAATTTGAAACTTTAAAAGAATTTGACGGTATTCCCCACCCCCTTCGGCCAACAAATGCAGTCGTTGTGGAAAGAAGGCCACTTTCGCTGGAGACAAGGCTCAATCTAAGAGAGGTATTAGCTTTCTTAGGTGATGATACAATATTGGATTTAGGTATTATGACTATGCAGTACCATATTGAGCACAAAATCACAATTTGAAACAAATGGACTGCTCATCACTCTTTATACAACGAACTCCGTCTTTTCCGAGGAGAATCCAGCTCATCTGACCGAACCTTCCTCAAAACAAGCCTTGCATGAAGATGAACCAGGTACATTGATGTCTATATTGTAGCAATCAACCTATTTCAGATCACTCTCGCTATGCTATTTACGTAGCCATCTAGTCCGACCTTTCCCTCTCTGAATACACAACAGGAGCTATTTTGAGCCTACTATTCCTCTACACTCTTTCTCTACGAGTGTTGTCCCCACGCCATCATTCCACTCGACAAGGCCGAACTCTACGACTACCTCATGAAGATCCTTACAGAACGTGGTTACTCCTTCACCACCGGTAAGGGTGCTAATTTGAGGTAGCTCATGAGTAGATTTCAGATAAACGCCATATAATCCGTGACAACAAGGAGCAACCGGGCTCTGTCGCCCTCGACTTTGGCATTCATTCCTGAGGCGAACAGTACCAGCACTAGACTGGTTTTATCGCCGAGAACTTCCGCAATTCCCTTCTAGGTGTGTTTTATCTCTAGTTACCGAAACTTTATTGGTTCAGATAATATACACACAAAATGAAGGAGGAAACAGTTCTCAAGTACACATATAACAATCGAAAAGTATCATGTATATACTCCGAGTTTACAAATTGGAACCAAAGCTAGACAACTGCTTGTTCAAAGAAAAGTTTGGCCCAAGAATCTTCGATGGCTTAATTAATTTACTAAAACACAAGTGTTTTCTTTGGATAGAAGGATCACCATGCACTCTGGTAAGGCCTTAACTTGATCACTAAGGCAATTTGTTTTAGGCATAACTTATCGCATGCAAAAGGATCACCGCCTACGCTCGACGCTCTATCAAGAGCATTCATTTCCTATATTTCTCCCAAGAATAGCTAATAAGTGACCTATTAGAAGTTCGAACCTTTGGCTTAAAGTATGTTTAGTGGCATTTCTGTTAGCTCTAGTATGGGTAGACATCGGGCAATTTTGATTTTTCAGCCTTCTTTCCTATGAATAGAGTGTGTTGGTATCGCTGACTTTATGATGAAATCCAAGATATTCTAAGGATTTAAACTATGAGAACCAATCTCCGGAGAAACTATTCTAAAACTATTCTGGTAAGGTCTTAACGTCATCGCTTAAGGAATGTGTGCTCAGGTAACTATGATCTATCAATACACTAGGAAATCACCGCCCTCGCCTTAAGAAGATCAAGAGAATCGCTCCTTTTGAGCACAAAATCTGGCTAGAGCAACACTTTGGCCTGAATTATGCTGCTAATAAGGTATTTTAAAGCACATTTGAATCAAATTTCTTTTTTAGATTGGAACTAAAGTATTACGATTATTGCGGTCCTTCTATTGTCAACCGCAAGAGCTTATTAAATTCTTCAGCACCCGAACAATCTGTGGAATTAGGGCGAATGAAAGATAACATGTAAGTTTTTTTTCTATTTTCTCTAAACCTCTCTCTCCGTGCATCTCTTTTCTATTTTTTAACTGATATCAACAAAGAAATATTTTCCAGATCTTCGCGGATTCACATCTCATCTTGGCTTTAACTTCATCACCCTCCCCTGTTAAAAAAAAAGAAAAAAAGTTTAAAAAATAAAAGAAAAAAAGAGAAGAGTCTAATAAAAGGCCAACCCCGAGATTCTGAGAGTTGCCGAAGCGGAGAGTCAGGTAAACACAATTTCCGATTTAAGTTACTGAAAATTTTCAGGTTGACTACTACATCTTCAACAGAACAATATTGGAACAATAGCTGCATGGAACAAACTTTTTAAAACCTGACAAAGCTCCTCCCTTCGAAGTTTAAAAGGCCTTGCGAACTGGTGAGTTCTCTCTCTCTCTCTCTCTCTCTCTCTCTCTCTCTCTCTCGGTCTCTCGGTCTCTCCCTCCGTCTATCTCTCTCTCTCTCTCTCTCTCTCTCTCTCTCTCTCTCTATCTCTCTCTCTGTTTCTCTGTCTCTCTGTCTCTTTCTCTCTCTCTCTCTCTCTCTCTCTCTCTCTCTCTCTCTTTCTCTCTCTCTCTCTTTCTCTCTTTCTCTCTCGTTTTCCACCGCTCTCTGTGTAGTAACCATTTGAAAAACTCGTCTTTCCAGGTTCATACCACTGGCAGCCCCAGTTTGCGCAGAAGGCCGCGCAGCCCAACCGCGTCAGAGGTAATCATTTCCCCTCTCTCCCGACCTCATTCCTCTCTTTTCAGGAGAACCTTCCCCTCCTCTGGCCGAACCCTTCCATCCAATCAGAGTCCCCCAGCCGTCGTTCCATGGGACTCTGGGGTTCGCGGTTGTACTGTCGCCAGCAGCTGTTCCCCGACCCCGTGTCGTTCTCTGTTCTGAAGTTTCTTCAGTTCAGGGTTCGGCCTGGCTCGCCCGTGGGACCTCGCTCACCCCACGGGCTTGGGTCGGGATGGTACCTTCGGGGAGCATGGGTTCCCTCCTGGCGTGAGAGTGTGAGACAGACAGGTCCTTCCATTTATGGAATTCAACAACTCCCACCTTTTTTCCAGAATGTGGGCCACACTCGTCAAAGGAAAGACTGCTTCGCGGAGCCTGTGTAAATTGCATTCTGAGCTATATGGCAAAAATGAGAAGGTGAGTGAAATGGCAGCCAGAGATTTATTGTGGGAGGGCTCACAACACGACGGGAAGCGGTCGAATTCCTTTGTTTTTCAGAGAAACGACTATTCCCTTATTGGCTCTCAAGAGGAGCTTCATAAGAAGGTCTGCAAGATTGTGCTTTCACTCACTCACTCTCTCACACTCTCAATCTCAATCTGAAACTGTATTTAACCGCTCCATTTTAGACGGAGAGGAGATCAAAACCGCACTGAATTGTACACCCGTCGAACTACCACGACAAAAAAACAAAGACTTTCGAGAAGACTTCTGTCAATAGTCTGTTAAAGGAGAAACCGTTCAAGACAATTGAAGAATCACATCAGCTGTGAATTGGACGAACAGGGATAAAAAGGTGACTTCATAAAATCCAAGCAAAACGGGTGATGCTGCAAGTGGAAAAGTGATAAAGTGCGTGAATGGAAGCCAGAGATTGTCTTGAGAGTAAAATATTACAAACACTTCAGGAAAACTGGCTTACTATTTTGTTTTCAGAAAACGTGCACACCCCGCATTGGATCCGTTCAAGCGAATGGCCTAGGAGTGACTAGTGTCTTCTCAAAAGACACAAAAAACCTTATATTTGGTGATCTACCACGACAAGAAATACTGATAGTCAGCAAGACCAGGATCAAGTGAGTCAGCACTAGACAGAGTAGCAGTTTTGCACACCATGTTTTTGTATTTTCCATCTGATACCTCAGTCAGTCGCATATGACTAAGTCACCCTAAGTTGTAGAAACTATCACTTTTACTATCTGATTCGCAAATAAGTCCTACCTAAATCGCCCCCAAAGTCGCACCTAAGTCTTATGACAATCTGTGGGACAGACAGATCTTGCCACTCCTTTGTCCATTGCTAGGTTTCGTTTCAGACAGTCGATGATTGGGATGCCTTCAACTTGTTATGGCATGTTTTGGTGGAAGATTATTTATTGGCAAGGTTTTGGATCTTTTCTCACACAGTTTATGCAAATATTTAGACATTTCCCTTGAGTAAAGACTTTTGAGATGGGTTGCCCTACTTCTACTTCATTAAACCAAGCAGACGTCTATGGATTTAGAGACGTTACGATGATCTTTTGAGTGAATGTATTCTGAGTGAAATGTACGTTAGTTTTAGGAGGGCTGCGTCTGATTTTGAGTTTAGGGAGAAACCATCTTCGGACCGTCGTCGGAGACACAACCGAGCACTGCTAGGAAAATGGAGAAAGCTACGGAAATGTGGCAAAAAGAAAAAGTGAGTAAAACGGTAGCCGAAGATTTATCGTGGAGAGGTGATCACAAACACGGCAAAATGGGTTCAATTCTTTTGTTTTTTCAGAAAACGTACTTGCCTTGGGTCAGACCATGAGCATGACGGAGGACTGACTAGTTTCTTCTCAAAGGAAGCTTCACAGACAAAAGAAATTCTATACTTGTCTTGTCTGTCGACCTACGAAGACGAAAAACAAAGAAGGTCAAATTTTGGGCGAATACCCACTGAGAGTCAGCATAAAGGAATCGAGTGAGTCGATACTAAACAAAGTAGCAGATTCGTACAGTATATCTGTATTTTCCGGCTTTTGTTTAAGTTAGTCGCATCTATGTCGCATCAAAGCCTTATCCAAACCGTTGTAATTATTATGTTTATGTTCCCTAATCCCACAAGGCACACCTAAGTCGTATGACGGACCTTGCCATGGTTATGCTTCCAGGTTGTCCTCCGGTGGTTGAGGAGTCTTTAACTTTTGATGGCGGTTTTTTGTTGAACGTTGATTCATAGGTAACATTTCGATCTTTCTTACATAGTTTATGATTTAGCCAATTCCCATTAGTGATGTTTTCGATGACCAGTCCGATGGCTTCGTGGCTGATCCTACTTCTGCTT
This sequence comes from Oscheius myriophilus, assembly GCA_964057215.1. Taxonomy (NCBI): domain Eukaryota; kingdom Metazoa; phylum Nematoda; class Chromadorea; order Rhabditida; family Rhabditidae; genus Oscheius; species Oscheius myriophilus. The sequence continues at coordinate 15,678,735 of OZ059905.1, forward strand.
CATCGGCCACCTAACCAGAAGTTGACGGGACCTTTTACTGGAGTTCATCAGACGCTCTATTCAGAGCGAAATGTAAGTTATTTGAAGTGAATTTCTGCTGATCTTCCGTTTAGGGAGAAACCATTGTCTCCAGAAATCATTGAAAATTACAAGCGAAGTTTCATCTATATGGTGAATTAATCCATCTGTCATACAATTAACCTTTGTTTTTAGACGTCCCTCAACTTTATATGGGAGACCATTTCGACTCAATATGACGGGCTTCTGTAAGCACCAACTGAGTGAAAAAGAATGAGGCTGTCCTGGATGTTCTGTTGCCCCCGTGTACCTACCAAAGGCTCTCAAGTAATAACGGCAACGTCGGACTAAAAACGAGATCCCACCGAGAATGTCCACAAAGCAAACAAGTGAGTAGATTGAAAAGTTAGTTATGAAACACTCGAAAATTATACAGAAGAACAAGTTAGATCATTTCTAATTTAAATTTAAGGCAAATCGGCGACTTCAGCTTCTGGGACATGCCTCAAAATAATTGGAAACGCCAGAATGAAAACAAAAGTGAGTTCCTCCTTCTTTTCTGGGGAATCGGGTTCATTTTCTTTAAAAACTCATCAACGTCTTCTTTTAGATTCGATTGTCTCTCCAAAGTATGGAAACATTTGTTCATTTTACTGCATATGCGAGTGTCTCCAATCCTAACCGAGAAATCACCAAACACCGCTTCTGAAGTATTCAAGAGAAGATTCATCGCCAAGGTGGTTTTCTCTATTTGTTAAACTTCGATCCTTCGTGTTTAGATGTCAGGTTTAAAGCATTTGCACGGAGTCTGGTTCAAAGAGAAGAAGATTCTATCCATAATAGAAGTCTTTCAACCCCCAGAAGTACATTATGTACAGTCCGAGTGTCACAATGGGCTTCTGAAAGACATCATTCTGAGCCAAAATGTAGGTCATTATGAGATGAATGTGATTGATCTTAAATTTAGAGAAGAAGCATCGTCGAAAGTGAAACCAGATACATCATCGAGCAGTGCTTCTAAAGCATTGAAGCGAAGTTTCATCTTAAAGGTGAGACTTCTTTGATTCGCGACACAGGTGCGGAAAATCTGTAAGCGAGTCAGTGAAACACGACGAATTTCAGCTGATGGAAAAGAAAAACGATATACAGATATACGTGGATACTACGTTCCGACAGACCCAGGGCTGCTAGCTAGACCAACTCGTCGAAAGGCGTATATACATGAACCATTTCTACGAGAAAAGCCACGACCGAAACTTACTTCGAGGGATCAAAACGAACGAGACCCCACTTGATATTCAGAATGTACAAAAGCCAAGAAGCGGGTGAGTAGACTTTCTATGAAAGACTCTAAAAGAAGAGTTTGTTCCTCAGAAAATGACAAAGTTTAAAAGGTTAAAATATACAATTTAAGGCAAACCGGCAACTGTGTGCAGCTTCTGAAACATGCTCTATTTGAGAAGAAACGCCACGATAGAAACAAAGGTTAGTTTGTCTCCTTTGATTTGAAAAATCGGGTGGTTTTGCTCCACAACTCATTCGTCAGTCTTTAGGTTCGGATGTCTCCAAAAAAAAAGTTGCCTATTGTATTCCGTATGCATGTATACTCCTCGCCCACGGACCTTTCCTATAGTTTCGATGGCCTGCACATCTAACGCGCGAAATAGTGTGCAAGTCGTGGAGACGCAGACAAAAAGCCGCTTGTTTCCCGCTGCCGGCTAGGAAAGCTCGCTGGGCGACGAGTATATCTACAATAATATGTTTTGCTATGGCACCTGTCAAGTGTCCTTCCTGTATCTTGAGCAAAACAGCACCTTGGTGAGACTTCATTGGCGTATTTTGCAAAACAAAAAGGTTTAGATCTTTTGAATGAAGAGTCTGGATACGACTAAGCTCTTCGACCCCTCAGAGGCACGACGAAGTTCTTAGAGTTCGACATATGGTCCTCATAAGGACGTAAAACATGCAGGAGGAGAACATTCACTCTCCTGTGAGTTCTCTCTTACACATCACTTGATTTCCCCCTTTCACAATGATATTTTTAGAGGGCATCAAAATTCCAACTAAAATTCCGCGCAAGAGTTTTTCTAGTTTACGGATGTCTCCATCGACAAAACACTGGTTTCGTATAATCATCAGATTTTAGCTAGAAACGCAAGTGAGTTGGAGAGAGATATGATACCCAAGGTTCACAAAACTTTTTTACGACTCTATTTTCAGTTGTGTGAGATCATCTTTGCGAATTCTCAAATTCTCAAAAATCTGTTACTCCTATCTTGCAAGTATTGGAAAATTGGAAATTTTTCTACACAGTGACCTATTGTTCATATCGAAGGTCGGTTATTCCAAGACATTCGTTTTCATACTCAGTGAAGAGGAAACCTTGTCAAAAAATTTCGTTGGACAGTGTACAAGGGGGACTTTGTCGAATTTTTTTTCTGAAAAATGGCCAAGGTGGAACCAGGCGCGTCAATTTTTCAAAATTAATTTTTAAAATACTAAAACTCCCCTAGTTTCCCACTTGGTAATTCCTCCCGCGTTTAATCATTCTCATATCACAGAGAGAGATCCAGAGAGGGATCGAACCCGGGACGTTTGCGCAGAGCGAACTCTTTTGCACTACTCCATTCGGAACATAAAATTTTTAGAGATCGGTGCATTTATCCCCCGCCTTCGCCGCTCGGTCACGTTCACTGCTCTCCTAATGCTAATTAGCCTCATTGGAATGTTCATCTTTTTGTATATCCGTCTAAAACTAAATCTGAAACGATTATTCAACGATTTTCTATCGTTCGTCGATAATTTTTTCGTCTCACGAGGGAAGTCGGTAATGGTACCCCCGGACTTTGGAACGACACTTATACCATTGGATAGAACATAAAAAGTTGTCCCTAAAAGTGGTCTCCAATTTTGCTGCGGACACATGGGAGACGAGAAATGTCGGTTTTCGTTTTTATGCTAAACTATGCATTTACGCAAATGTAGCTTATCTTGGGAAGAAATCGACCGCTAAAATGTGAAAGCGTGGTAAAGTGGTTAAGTGAACTGTCAAAGATGAGCTATGCTGGATCTATCCCCGGCGGTACTCTTTTTTTAAAATTTTTTATTTTTTCAACTTTAACTTTTTTGTGACATCTTTTGTTTTTGAAAATTTTGTTTTTGTCGGACAATTTATTCTTTGTTTTTAGAATTTTAGGAGAATCCGAAAGTCTTCCCTTCCCATGTTCCCCATTTTTAAAAAGTTTCAAAAACAAAAGATGTCACAAAAAAGTTAAAGTTGAAAAAATAAAAAATTTTAAAAAAAGAGTACCGCCGGGGATAGATCCAGCATAGCTCATCTTTGACAGTTCACTTAACCACTTTACCACGCTTTCACATTTTAGCGGTCGATTTCTTCCCAAGATAAGCTACATTTGCGTAAATGCATAGTTTAGCATAAAAACGAAAACCGACATTTCTCGGCTCCCAGGTGTCCGCAGCAAAATTGGAGACCACTTTTAGGGACAACTTTTTATGCTCTATCCAATGGTATAGGTCTCGTTTCGAACTCCGGGGGTACCATTACGGACTTCCCTCGTCAGGTTCGACTGTTTATAATTCCTCTCTGTTGGTAAAAAAACATCACCAAGTACTCAAAAGGACTTCATTCTGCTGATTTGTCAATTCAGTCTACAACTCTTCTCTTCCAAGTTTCGTTCCAATTTTCGTGAACCTCTGCCTGTAATCCCTTTTCAGGTAGTAAAAATTTACTATCTCCGATGAGGCGCTCAATCAGTAATATACACACCTACATGAAACCAAGCGGCCCGTTAATTTTTAAAAATTTCTAACAAAAACTATGCCTGCCGCCTCAAGAAACAAGATTGCCGAGGCTCCAGATGACAGGAACAACTAGAAACGCATGTGGCCATGAAAAAAATACAGTGGAACGAGAGGCACAGTGGGAAACAACAAAGCACTGTGGCAATCGACGTCCGATGTGTTCTTCTATCCTGTCATTGAGCACCAGACACTTGAGATGCTAGCAACAGTCGCTCTCGTCCTCCATCATTCCTCCTCCACTGCAGCCTTCGCCGCGGCGTCCATGAAGCCAAAAGTGGCACCACCGCCCCGGAGAGAAGGAGAGCCGTAGTGTGTTTCTTTGGGTGTGGTGAAGGCGCTTCTGCTTTGTTTGCTTCTGCAACAGAAAGGTTGTTAACCTGACCGTAGAAGAATTAAGAACTATTTGTTGAAAAAAAAAACAAAGCCTATTTGTTGCAAAACGCTTCCTGTGAGGGCTCATTTAAAGGCCAGCGTGAAATTAGCATATCTTTTAAAGGCGAGCGTGAAATTAGCATATCTTTTAAAGGCGAGCGTGAAATTAGCATATCTTTTAAAGGCGAGCGTGAAATTAGCATATCTTTTAAAGGTCGGCGTGAAATTAGCATATCTGTTAAAGGTCGGCGTGAAATTAGCATATCTGTTAAAGGTCGGCGTGAAATTAGCATATCTGTTAAAGGTCGGCGTGAATTTAGCATATGCACAAAACTCACCGGCAGCTTCAGCTTCATCTTCTCTTCCAAAAATTCCGTTTTCACCGTGAAAGAAAGGACCGAAACTTCCGTTGGTTTTGGAGCAAACGACGTTTTTTCTCCTCTTCAGGAACTGAAATGCACTCATACATCGACCGTCAATCAACACATCGATGGTGATTTTCGGCTGAGGGGGTCGCGCCAAGCCAAATTTCCTATTTGGGGGACTCGCGCCATACGTCTCATTTGTATTGTGGGGTTTGGGCCAAACGGATTCCACCGGATGCTTTTTCAGATTATGCTTGTTCATGCAGTGAATGAGTAACTTAAAGAATGTAATCCTTTCTTAGCAAGTTACCCTTTGTTTCCCATTATACAAGGGGAAGGCCCAAAAATCAAGGGCCCACATTTTACAAGGCCCCATTATTGATAGCCTCCCAAAAACCAGATCTAGCAAACATCACTAACCCAACGGGCAGAACTCAATTATAACGCGCGGCTTTGTCCAATCTCAATCCAGCATGTAAGTCGCATACTTCCAGCATACGGTAGCTAAAAACACATTTCTGAGCGAAACCTTAGCGAAACGAGCTGATGCGACATTCATTTTCCTGGGTTCTCTCGAGAGGAGTGACAAAAACCCAAGATTTAGAGTCTAGACACGCCCCCTGAAAACGCCTGTAACTACTGTAAGCTAAGTTCTCCGAAATAGCTCTATGAGGGATGATTTTTAAAGGGTGGCGTGAAATTAGCATATATTTAAAAAGGCAGCGTGAAATTAGGTTATGCGCATAACTAACTCACCGGCAGCTTCAGCTTCATCTTCCATTCCAAAAATGGTGTTCTCATCGTGAACGGACCGAATTGAAACTGACGGAAACTTCCGTTGGTTTTGGAGCAAACAACGTTTTTTCTCCTCTTCGGGCTTTCGTAGGAACTGAAATGAAGTCATACATGGACCGTCATTAAACGTGAAATACATCGATGGTGATTTTCGGCTGAGGGGGTCGCGCCAAGCCAAATTTCCTATTTGGGGGACTCGCGCCATACGTCTCATTTGTATTGTGGGGTTTGGGCCAAACGGATTCCACCGGATGCTTTTTCAGATTATGCTTGTTCATGCAGTGAATGAGTAACTTAAAGAATGTAATCCTTTCTTAGCAAGTTACCCTTTGTTTCCCATTATACAAGGGGAAGGCCCAAAAATCAAGGGCCCACATTTTACAAGGCCCCATTATTGATAGCCTCCCAAAAACCAGATCTAGCAAACATCACTAACCCAACGGGCAGAACTCAATTATAACGCGCGGCTTTGTCCAATCTCAATCCAGCATGTAAGTCGCATACTTCCAGCATACGGTAGCTAAAAACACATTTCTGAGCGAAACCTTAGCGAAACGAGCTGATGCGACATTCATTTTCCTGGGTTCTCTCGAGAGGGGTGACAAAAACCCAAGATTTAGAGTCTAGACACGCCCCCTGAAAACGCCTGTAACTACTGTAAGCTAAGTTCTCCGAAATAGCTCTATGAGGGATGACTTTTAAAGGGTGGCGTGAAATTAGCATATATTTTAAAGGAGGCGTGAAATAAGAATATCTTTCAAAGGGTGGAGTGAAATTAGCATATGCACAAAACTCACCCGTAGCCCCAGTAGTGCTTCCTCCACAAATTGGCGTTCCCTCGGATAAAGAACGGACCGAATTGCTCCTGGCTTCCGTGGCCTTCTTGATCTCGTCTGTTGCTTTTGGAGCATCGTCACAACTCAATTCGGCTTCCTTCATTTTATCCTTTGCGACGTAGGAACAACTGAAAAGCAGCGAATAAGTAATTTAAAGATTGCCTAAAGTCGTCCCCAAAATCCTTTTGTCCATTCTATCTATCTAAGGCGCATAGTCTCACAGCATACGGTAGCTAGTTGAAGCCAAAACCACTTCTGAACAGCGTGCCAATGTTTTGATGTTGTACGAAGAGTAGTGTGTGCAACATAGGATACACAGGCCGCGTATACAGCCAAATCGGCCGATGTAGTTTTCATAAATTTCTGGGCGAAACCTTAGCGAAACGAGGCTGCAGGTTTGCGACATTCATTTTCAGTGATTCCCTCGAGTGGAGTGACTAAAACCCAAAAATTTAGGAACATACCCTAAGAGGCGACTTCTGCATACAATTGGTCCAGCTGTACAGAGCGTTTAAAGAGTCTTTCCATCCAGATGTCTGGCTCAAAGTCGGAATTCTTGCTCTGGTCGTTGATGACTTCGCAACTTCGGTGCTATTCACTTTCTTTGCTGCTGAATCCGACAGATTCGCGCTGAAATTAAATAGAATCCTACGGTGCGGAGAAAAAAAAAACTAACTGTGCCTAGAACACTCAAAATCCCAGCCATTGAACATTCTGGACCAGTTGGTAGATCGGGAGGGAGCTCAGCTGCATTCAAACTAAAAAATACTCAATCAAAGGAAATAGTTGGGAAATCGAACCGTTTTCGAGGGAATGATGCTCCTTTCATCTGAACCAACACAGATTCTCTTCTGCGTCCATGCAGATCCTTCAGCTGCTTCAACACATGTGGGAATTCGGGTAATTGGAGCAGATTGGAGCTGACTGAAGACTTCACGGACTAGAAGTTCTAAATCAGCGAATTTGATTTTCGAAGAATATTTGCCGTTACCTGATTCTGCGCTCTAAAGACAGCCGGCTGGTTCTTCGGAATCCACACAGATTTGTGGATTCCCGGCAAAAACGAAAAATACCGAAACACGGCTTCTAGAGGACTGGTTACCATTGCCGGAAAACGATGGCGTTTCAGCCGTAGAATCCGTCAGTTAGAGAGAAGTCGTAGGTGACGACGGAGTGGTTCGGGTCAACCAGGAGCCTCTTCGTTCCAGACTCCTTTGTTCAGCTTCAGTAGACTCAGATCCAGGTATAGCCAGTTCCACCGAACTAAATATATTCAATCAACGGAAATGCTTAGGAACACGAACAATTGTTAGGCGATTACTGCCCCCAAAGAGATTCCGACAGTGGAGCCGACGGATGACTGACGATGGTTCAAGGAGGAGTGATGAAAGGTAACGTCTGTTCAGCTTCTACGCAGTGGGATTTTTGATAATTGGTTATCTAAAAACAAAACAGTTATATTACAGAAACATTAAATTTACATCAACGGCCGATCCTTTGCTAGGAATTCTTCCATCATCCACATGATTCGCCGCAAACTTCAGAAACCGAATGAAGTAGATCATCTATCGACGGACCAGGTTGATGACGGGCAGCCACAGGTAGCCGACGGAGGCGATGAAAAGAAAAAATGGAGTTTGTCTATTTTGGTTTGACCATTTTGTTTGACAATGAATTCCATAAGAATTCCGCAGTTAGTAAGCGCGAATTCAGGCGGCCTGCGGCAGCATAGACAAGCAGATTTCGGCCGCTCAATCAGGTAACTTGTGGCCGCACACACACACACGTGCAGCCTTCGGCCGCTCAATCAGGCGGCCTGCGGCTGCACAGGCACGCAACCTTCGGCCGCTCATTATCCGGCCTGCGGCCGTCCAAACGCGCAATTTAACTACATGAAAAGCACTGCGTAGGGCTAGGAGGGGGCACACTAACACCAGCCCCCAATGGATTCCAAAGCACACTGGTGGACACAGAGGGTAAGCAGACTGGTTACGTGTCATCTGTCCTTAAAAGTGTCTTATTAACGCAACTAAAACCTAATCTACGAGTAAATTGTGCCCCACTCCTAAACTGCAGATGTGAACTGCAGCTAATCTCCCTCCAGTGAGCTCCGGGAGTTTCAGAAAGTGCCCCGCATTTTAGAAGCGCGATTTGAAATAAAAACCTTTTAAGGAATACAATTTACCTCGTTGATACTCCTGAGCAGTGTGTCCATGGAGTCCGCCCCGATTCTGTCCGTTCGCGGGCAGAGCTTTCACTCCGTGTTCCGCTACTAGTGACAAAATAGCTACTGACACCGCAATTTAGGAGCACAGTTTATAGCCCTGAAGGGCAGCTCTCTGAAAGAGCGAGTCAGTCGCTGTGGCGGAGCCATCCATTGCTGACAGCGGAGGCATCGGAGCAGCAGCCATTACAGCAGAGGAAGGAAGAAGAGACAGGAGGCGGAGTCATCAGAGCGGATGAGGGCGGAGACATCATAGAGGATGAGGAGTCGAAGGACAGGAGCAGCCGGCTGGGGAGAAGGCGACGGCTAAAGTGAGAAGAATTAGTGAAGGAAAGTATATGTTAATTGCGTATGCAAAACGTGTTAATTTCACAAGCTCATACTATGCTAATGTGGCAGCCGCGTTGATTTCAGTAAGATAACTCTCGAGTTTCACCTGCGTTTCAATACGAATGATATCCCTTATCACGCTTGACCTAATTTTGACGGGAAACTAATATAATTTCAAAGAAAATTCAATAGAAACTCAATAAACAACTATTTAGGCAGGCAGGGTTCAAAGGAGCATAATGTGCAAGATTCATTATCCCGATACTGGTTTTCGAAACTATTTTGATAGGAACCTTGGTAAGTTCGAAAAAACCATGAAACAGCAGTTAACATTGTGAAAGTCGTTCAAAATGAGTGAAAACTAACCTACAGTGATCCGTCGGGTGTCCAGAGAGTAGTAGAGCTGCTTAGACGAGCAGCTTCAGTTTTCAGACGCAGTAGACGAGGAAAGAAACAGGAGACGACCAGCTTGGGGAGATTTGGCGGATGAAATGCGTGGAATGACGGAGATTCCCCACAGCTCGCCGCCCAATGGTAATCGTGGGCGCTTTGAAAATGACCGGCTGCTAAACATCGGACAGCAATTGAAATTTTCCGACTCTAGCGATTTGCGCATAGTGCATATTTTTCTGTGTTTTAAAGTCGAAACAGTAGCTGATATATTGAGCTTTCGGAGGCAATTTTTTGGATTCTCAAAATTCATCCTATAAAAAGAAATACGCATAAAACTTCATATCTCACCAGAGCAACTTTTGTGTTGTTCACGAAAATTGCCTCCGGAAATTCAATTTATTGGCTACTTTTTCATGTTTTTAAAGATAATTTTCATCTAAAAATGACGGAGAACTAGAGTCGGGAAAAAAATGTGCTTCTAAGAAGTTGGGTCTCGTAGCGAAGGCGTTGGGTCCCGAGCCGTTACAGTACAAAAGGGCCGAAATTCAAATTATTGACAATAAAAATTCTGTGCGCACGTTGCAAACAAGCATGCGAAGATCGGCATGCAAACGGATCCCCGAAATCCCACGTTGTTTTCACCCAACGTATGCAAAATTACACCCTGTGCAGTCAGTGTAAACTAGTAGTGTCGTTGAGTTTATCCATCCTTCGTATATTTTTACTGGTCAAACGGCACAGCTCGCCGGAGTGGGCACTTTCAATGTGTCCGGTGTTTAACAAAGTCTGTGGAAAATTCTGTGCACCGTTTGCATGCCGTTCTCCGCATGCTTGTTTGCAACGTGCGCACAAAATTTTCACTATCAATAATTTGAATTTTGGCCCTTTTGACCTGTAACGGCTCGGGAGCCAACGCCTTCGCTACGAGACCCGCCTTCTCAGAAGCACAAATTTTTTCCGACTCTAGTTCTCCGCCATTTTTAGACGAAAATTATCTTTGAAAACATGAAAAAATATCTAATAAATTGAATTTCCGGATACAATTTTCCTGAACAACACAAAAGTTACTCCGGTGAGATATGAAGCGTATTTCTTTTTATAGGATGAATTTTGAGAATCCGAAAAATTGCCTCCGAAAGTTCAATATATCAGCTACTGTTTCCACTTTAAAACGCAGAAAAATATGCAATGTGCGCAAATCGCTAGAGTCGGAAAATTTCAATTGATGTCCGATGTTTAACAGCCGGTCATTTTCAAAGCGCCCACGGTTTCCATTGGGCGGCGAGCAAGCATGGCAACGGGCCGGCCCGCTCCAAAATTTTTCACTGCCCGGCCCCAAATTTTGCCATGCTTGGCGGCGAGCTGTGACGGGTGGTTTTTAAAATATCCTTTTTTTACTGGCTTTCCTCATATTCGTTCGCTGAAGCCCGCTTTATATATAGAGCACTTGCACTTATAAATATCCACGCCGCTCGTAGAGGCCAACTGCGAAAAACAATGTTGCCTCAAGTGGCTCACCAGAAAATTAGTGTGGTTCCGCGTGGTTTGGTCCGTCCCCTCGACAGCAGGCGCAGGCTTTTACAGTGTTTCGTTAATCAATCAACCATTATTTTTCGTTTTTAAAAAATCTAAATTGTTCTATAGAATCAATTTAAATAAGAATTACATGTAAATAATGAAGAAAACTGCGTGTAAACTAGGTTGAACAGTAAATAATGAACGCGCCGCGCACTCTGGGCACGCCGTGGCAACCTGAAAATCCTGACCGGGCCATTTATTTCTGACGGCCTAGTTTCAGTAAAGAAATCTCCGTTACTCGACCGAATCTTCGTTGCGCCCCCCCCCCCCCCAAACAAAAGAACAAGTTTCAACAAGTACTTTAATGGTATAAACGGCAGACTCGTAGGGAAATAACCATGCATGCACTGATTAGCTGGTGAAGCGAACAATGGCACCCATCAAGCGAGGAGCGGTCAAAGGAACTAGTCAACAACTAAGAAGGCGAGTCAAGGCAAGCTGAGCACGGCGCCCCGACGGCGACCGGACACTACCCATCAGGAGAAGAGAAAGGACTACGTGTAAAATCTAATTTTTTTGTGTTTTTACAATAAATACAGTCTGCGCACCCGTAAACTCTAACTACTCTGAATCGAACCAAAGGGGTAGCGCGGACCCTATCACGACGCGTTGAGCAGACACGGTACTCGACTTGGGGAAAGAGACAAAAAGAACCCAGGAACACAGCAAAACAATGGGACGTGTGGTCAGAAGACGGCAGGGGAGTCCTGGGTACGTTCCCAGTCGGCGATGCGCTGCTTCAGAACAGTCAATTTGGAGCGGAGATCCGTATGCTGCTGACGAGCCTGGAAAGAGATAGTTAGGTTGACTGGCGAATTGCAAAAAAAAAAGATTTTTAAAAAATACAACATTATAGTTCAATCCTTTCTTAAATTACAAACACCGACTATCCTCCACCAAAAACCTAATAATACCAAAACAGGTCCTCCGATTACTCCGTGACAATTCGAGTGTTTTACAGATCACAAGGGATTCTACCGTACTCTCCCACTGTTTACCTCCCCCAAAGGACGTCATCGTCTCAGTCGCCTGGTACCGCTCTGCCCCCGAAACCCAGCGAGCCACCACGCACACACGGCCGCCCGACAACAGCCCGGTTTCGCATGTCCATGAAACGAAACTGCGCGCTGGCGGCTACAGGGCAGGCAGCAGCTGATAGCGCCAGACAAACAGCAGCCAAGCGAGAATTTGAAAACGCCTGGGACTGCGATAACCCAGAAGCAGGGAATAACATTCGTTGTTGACTCAGCCCCGGAAGTGCGGATTACAAACCTTAAGGAATTTGTCGTTCTTCTCGAAGTGGGCGTACCGTTCCTGGATACCGCGCTCGATTTTTATGCTTTCCTTGCTGTGGCGACCGGCCTTCTTCAGATTGTTATCCATTGCACGGAACTCCTGGGCTACCTAAAAACATAGACGAGCATAAAGAACGATTTCCGAGAAATTCTCAAGTGAAAAAACACGAACCTCCTGCAAATGTTTGTAGCATTCCATGTAGGTGCCGTAGTCGCTGTGGAACATGTTGAAGTACTTTTCAGCCTCCTGTACACTCCTGATCTGAACGGAAAGACTGAAAAGAAGCAAAATATGTCCTACCTCGGGGAACTTTTTGTCCCAATCGCAGGAGGGTCGCTGGGGCGACGAGAGCGTGCAAGGCGAGGAGAGCCGGGAGGAGCCAGTGGAACCACCACCGCTTCCACTGCGCGAGGAAACTTTCTGAAATCGAAGTCTTTGATAGAAAGGGAAATGTGTTACCTCTTTGGGCAAAGTGGGGTGGGTGGTGGGGTCTTCGGGGGGACTGGCGCTTTCCTGGCGGGGTCGTTTCTCCACAACCTGGGTAACGCCGGGGTTCGGCACATGGGCTTTCCTCTTGTTCCCATTCGAAGGAGCGGAGTAGTCGATTTCCGTCATCGGCCTGTAAGTGGTAGAATAAAACAAAACATTTTTCAAGAGTGCGACCTAATCTTCCTTCTCTTGAGTCGTACGGTTTTTAAAGGAAATATTATAAATTGATACGCAGATTAGTTTGCAATATAGGTTTTCAAGCTCTATGTTTCAATCATACACTATGAGCAGTTCATATTTTCAGTTCTACAGTTCTATTTGTTGCATTTGTAGCCATTTGTTATACGTTCATCCACCCATTCACGGCGGACTTTCGCATTCCCACGACAAGACTTCAACAAAAAACACGAAAGAACAATCAAGCTGGGAAATTCAAAATAAACCCCACTTATAAGTAATTCCATTCTGTGTTTGTCACACTTAACATAAAGCAAGGAATGCCTAAATTGTCCAAACAACATTAGAAAATAAGTAGTATTGCTATTGTATACATATGCATCCCAGACAGTCGTTTGCGGTAGTAAAAGTACGAAATGTGCGTTAAATAGCAATAAAACTAACGTGGTGGGACTGAGATCGGGTGTGACACGTTGAATCGGAGGAGAGGATTTGGTAGTGGAACTGCCGCCATCGCTGGAGGCAGGCCTAGAGACCGGAGGAGTGGGTATGGCTGAAGATAGTCCTTTAAAGCGAATATGAAAAGAATCCTACCTTCGGGGCTGACATTCTGAGAGGAAGGGTGGGCGGGTGCCTGCATCCGCTCGATCCCCTTCTTCCTCATCGGAGCAAAGGCCGCATGGCCGAGGTTCGGTTTGGCTCCGCCGTTGAGCGTCCTGCGCACGGCGTCCTTTTCCTCTCGCGAGAACCATGGCCACCTCTGATCCACCTGGACACGGCGTAAGATAGAAAAGAAAGGAAAACTACGAACCTCGTTGAACTGAGATGGCTTGAGGAAGATCTTCCCAGAATCGTTCCTCTCCGAAATATCGGCTACAATTTCCTCCACTCTCCTGGAGAGTCCTTCCTCTTCATTTACACCGTCCCTTCGCAAATGGGCAGAGATCTGCAATTTCCCATTACCACGGAAATCTTTTGAATTCCCACCTCATCGACAGATGAATACTTCCCCGTAACTATCAAATGCACAATTCTAGTCCTCAGCTTCTTCTTTCGAAGTTCACCAGCCAATGGATCAGCATTTTGCCTAGTCGACCCTGTAAAACCATATTAAAGATGATACTATGCTTAGATTCAATTGAAACTCATTTATTAAATACAAATATTGTTGTTTAACCAAATCTGCAGGTGATTAGCACAGAATACAATATTTGAAGCCATTTTGTAGTCATGATACAAATGAGCAGTGATAGGGCAAACAGGGCTGTATCAACAGCAAAGAATCGGCGCTCACGAAAAAGGGATATTTTTAAAAATACGTTACACAAAAGGGCTCATGACCTGCGCTCTAAAACCGTGGTGAAATGTTATTGGTAAATACATAAAAACTACTGTCGTACCGTGAATCCGATATGAAAGGTGGGTCGAACACCCAAATTTAGTGTAAAGCAAGTATTTGGCTAGCTTTTCAAATATTTCAACCAAATAGTTATATGCCATAGTGTGACGGGCAGCCTGTGTATTTCGTGGCAGGGTTTTCAATGCATAAAACCCAGAATTTAAGAATTCTCCGTCGTGACTGAGAGCTGAAAAGTAGGCGACTAACCGTTGTGTGACCCTCCATTGGTACCCGTCGCGTTGGAGAACTGAAAAAGACACTTAATATCCCGTGATTTCGAGAATTCCCAGTTGAAACCATGGCTCTTAGTGTAGAATTTCAATCACGCGCAGTGCTGGTCAAACAAATTGATCGCCGTTCGCAACCGGTTTCAGCGCGCGCTTCTTATCTGTTTAACCAAATCCCGAAAACAAAGAAGGCTATGGAATTCACGCCCTTCAAAAGAGACTCAAATAACGGCCGAACAGCTGTTCCGAGTGCGACAGTCAAACCAAAAATAGACTCACGCAGCCGAAAGAGGAAACCCACCTTGTTAGGACTTATTTTGCTAGAGGGATCCGTTTTGGCCATCAGCGGAGACGAATGACGAGAAGACGACGCAGTACCTATCCGGGGAGCGGCGTTCTTCGGGGGCCTTAAATAGACAGAAATGAGATTTCAATTTTTAAAACGTCTGCAAAAGCTTTTCTCGCGGATAAAATTCGACTCGTTCATGTCAAGATGATCACTATGACAATTTCATTTTTCATCCTTCAATTTACGAAATGATTACAAATCTGTACATTGTAACAAAAAAGAGTTTAAAAGGTGTAATTGCGAAGATAATTAAAGAGAACTGGGATGTAGTCGACGTCACGAACAGTGATGGCAACATTGTGGCAATAGCTGTTGGTTTCTATGGAAACGGTCAGCTATTGCCACAAAAGGGGTTCGATCACGTCCATCTCAGCTTGTTTATTTTGCATTTCGGTTTACTTGATGAAGTTCGTTCTCGATGTGAAAGATAAACAAAAAAAGAAAAAAAAAACGATTATTCACCGGTTGGGTCCCTTGGTTCCGCGACTTTTCTCCTCCTCCATCAGTTTCTGCGCCTTGTCTCGCGTCTCTGCGAAAGACTTATCCGTCGCTTGGATCTGAAAACACAGATTGTTGATCAGATACCAGCCACAAATTGCTATTTTCGACTACAAACAACTTGTTTGAAACAAGAGCCGTTATTTACGCCAAAATAACATTTGCAGAGTTGTTTGTGCAGCGGAATCCCCGCAATTAGGTCCCACCTGGTACTTGGTCTTGTAGGACCCGACGGTCCTCTGGGTGTTGGACACCTTATCCTCGCACACAGTGTCCGTTTCTCCGCTCAGCTGCTGCGTCATGAAATGGAATGTTCCGCAGGGACCGAGGTCCCACATGCCTCCCTGAACACAAGAATAGACCTTTAAAAGCACAGATACGTACCTTTCCGTCGACTTTCACAGCCAGTCGGACGCCTTTCCTCTGCGCGGCCGTCAGAGCAGCGAATATCTCGTCTGTGAGCTTGACCATCACCACGCTCTCGGCGTCCGCCGCAGCCGTTGCCTCCAGCCTAAAGTAGAAAACATTAGTCAGCCGTCGATTTCTCCGTTTTCAGTCCACAAATATTAGCTAAATGTGCCAAACATATAACATAATTGTATGCGATGCTATAAACATACGGCAGTCTCATTTAGTTTCAAGACCAAATCAGTTGAAATACCCTTGTTCATGTCCCCCACGTTTTCGTTCTACGATAAACGTTTTTTATCCCAATCAATTTTTTTTTAATCCAAATTGATCTGTAGGTTTCAACTGGTACCGCTGCATAAATTTTGCCGCAAAATAAATAGATTTAAATGCTTTGGCCGACTTTTTGTAGGAAATCGATCAATATTCACAGAAGACATCCTCCATAGTAGGGTCAATTACCGTGACATCCCTAACAAATTTCCAATTAAAAAAATAAGTGTCTAGATTTTTTTCTGAGAAAGATAATTACATTAAAGAAACGTGGCAATTCATAATGGAATTTTTTTCGATAACTTTTTCTAAAAAAAAAAAAACTAAATTAACATGAAAAAGTTCTCAATTTTCGTAGAAAAAACTAACCTCTGAACATGGAGATTCGGTGGCTCAGGCGAACCCTCGTAGCGTGGTGAAGCCATATTGTAACCTCAGAGAGTCGCCCTCTTGAGAAACGGCGGGATAAATAAAAAAGCGCTCAATGCCGTCCCTGCCTCCCGCTTTCTTCCCTGTCTGCCTGAAATCCGCAGGTCATTTGAGGGTTCGGAGCTAAAGCCAAGGCCACCGGTTGTGTAACGATAGGGCTGATAATGGAGGAAAGAAGAAGAATCGATCGAAACAGTAACTGCAGCCGCGCGCACAACGACACATTAGAGGGGAAGACGGTTTGAAAGGGAATGAGTGAGGAGGGACTGGAGACGGACACACTTTACGAGCCACGAGGAAAACATTATTGTGCAATTGATTCCAAAATCCTTTTGTGTTTGTAGAGGGACGGGTTCCATATGCAAATCGGGGGAAAGAAACAGACATGGCAACTTTCGAATCGAAGGGGCAGGTATCTACCACGACAATACTACATTGAGTAAAATTTCGCTCTATTATTCGCACTACTTGAGAAATTAGTGAATACAGTAAAACGATTAGAGAGAAAAAAGCTCAAATTGGGCACAGGATAGATCTTCATGTTTGCAGGTTACTGTAGGCAAACCCCCAAGGTCCCGTAACGATTGTAAAAATCTCGAACGCTACATTTCTCGTCAGATCCAGCCGCTTAGCCCAGGATCAAATCTGGTCTAAATGACTCATTGACAGGGTAGGTCAGTTTTTGCGAAATGAGTTTAGGCGACCCTGGTGGTACTCACGTTTTGACTATTTTTCAGACATCATAATAAACGACAAATACAGAAAGAAATGAAAGTAGCCGTATACACCGCGATTAGGCAACTGTGACTGTCTTTGTGCCAGATGACTGTCAATTAAACCCCAGTTAGATCCGTTTTATTGTCGTAAACCGAACATTCTTTCGTTACAGTAAGGTCTAAACGCGAGGTCAACCTCTAGCATTTGCTGTCGAAAAGCAAAGAAAGCGATCGATTTCTAGTAGTTTTGTTCCAAATTCCGACTGAAAGCGACTTTTGCTGACAAAATGGAGAAATAACAAAACGTAGGGAATTGTAAAATTCGATCGCCGAATCGTCTCGTGCAATACGGGCAACTGTGCGTTTGTCTGGCGGCGCCGCGGCACAACTCGACGCGCAGGTGAATGTCACACGGACGATACGCTCTCGGGGCGACAAACCCGCTGCTTACAGGCCCAAACAAGGCGAGATTCCCGAGGTAGTCACTCGGGATACGGTAGCTGTGTAACGGGTACGGTACTCTGGAATACGGTGGATTAAGGGGTGGGATTAGGAGAATTGGATGGCTGGACAAGGCCTGGCGGTCACCATCATTATCACTTATTTTCCAAGAGAAAACGTGATTGATAAGACTGAAAACGACCTGTACAGAACCATGATCAATCTAACGAAAACATACAAAACACAGAAAATCAAAAATATCGAGCGTGTTCCGAAAAGCTTTCTCGCACTACCTGAATTACACTTTACAAGCGAGCACAACTTATTTCACGTAGTCATTAAAATTAAGGACCAATTAAGGGTCAATAACTATTTCATTTGACTGTCGTGGATACAACGTGCAACCTGTAAGTTCCTGAGATCATGCGCGAGCTGGTCTTCGTTACAGTTGGTTGTCACTAGCCAGTACGGAAAACCGCACGTAGCACCTCCTACTGTAGCCATCGCAAATAGAACACGAATGCAAAATGGAAAACGCATCCGAAAATTCAGGATATTCATAACAGAAAAATACAATTTAGGTGGAAATTAAAATTAGATTGGTAGTTGCCTGGCTGGAAGTGCCAGCCTGATTTTAAAGGAAGGAGGGCCTGAAAACGTGAATGAAAACAATCGATACCGAATCAAAGAGCGAACATAACATAGCGATTGCAAAGAACCTCCCACTTCCACACGGAAAATGAAGTTGATCAGAAACCCGAGTCATCGAACCAACACTTTTTCCTTTCGGGACCTATATTGATCGAGATCCATGGGCTACGGTAGTCCGGGTGGTTATCCCAAGTGGAGATTCTTGGACCAGCTATGCTGGTGAAAGAAAAAAGTGAACGAACACACCGGGTCTGTGCGTGGAGCGACAGCCCACCCTGCGTCCCTGCCCTGTCTGTCGTGTCTGCGTCTGCCCCGAGAGAAAGAGAGACAATCGTTTCAACCAGGATCTGATCAAAAGCAGACCGTCCCCATTGTGTCAGTCACGGCGCGAATTGTCAGGGACCGGGGAATGATTGACGGATTGACCACCAACTTCCAGCTTATCTGATTGCGGTCCAAGGGAATGTCACTGTTTCAGTGGCATCAGGGTCACCCAACAATATTGTACCGCCAAAAAAATTCCTTCACCAACTGAATTCGAAAAGGAGTACACAATTAAGTTACAACAAATAAGGAGATACAACAAATAGTAACCGAAACCGTAGTTACACACACACACTGATCCACTGCGCTTCAATATTATCAACCCGTTTATATATATATATATATATATATATATATATATATATATATATATATATATATATATATATATATATATATATATATATATATATATATATATATATATATATATATATATATATATTTTTAAATCCGCCCCTAATCCTGTTAGAACCGCATGAAGTAACACAAAACTAACCAGAGAAACAAGTAAATACGCAAATAACCGGTGGTTATGTCACATACACTAGGTCGCAACCACTCTGATCGTGGGAAATGTGAGGTAGCGGTCTTTTTGCAAGCGCAATCGCCGGTTTCGTGGCTGTACGAAGGAAGGAAAAACGGATGCGCGACTCGGCTAGTGTTATGAAACGCGGCCGGCCATGCATTTCCAGTCCACAGAGCAAACAGCACTCTTGACATGTGACCGAGAAAAGACACCTGCGCAGAGGGACACCGAATGCCAATGAGGTCATTCACACAACTACATAATTAGTGTATTATTTGAAAATTTGCGCTAGCTAGCAATTTTTAAAAGGAACCAAGTTTCTACACGGCACAATTCGATCGGACCGAAACTGACAGGTGAAAACCCCCTTTAAACCTTCGGCAGGCGCGAATACAACCAACGGCTATGAACGTCTAACAGAAAAGGTCAAATTTCCATCCGAAACTGAATTCGCGAGAGAAACCGGGCCCAAAATGGACAGGGACATTTAAAACGTACGAGTCTGCGTAAACATCTAGCATTGTAAACGGCGGGCGTAGGGGCGTCCCGCACAGACCGTACAGAATATAACGCAAGGCTAAAAGTAGAATGTACCGTTTTTGCTTCATATTACTGGTAAAAGATAAATTGAAGCTGCATTAAGCCATCGTTGCGTTTATTTGTCCTCAGGGCCATTTGTT
>OZ059905.1:15705853-15880853 GCA_964057215.1 Oscheius myriophilus
CCTCCACTTCCCTCACAATCAGAAAAGAGCTGTCGTCGCTGAGCAGGAAATCCAAGAAATCTTGGAATTTTGGAGAAGAAAGGGGATAGACTGGCAGGGATTGCGACACGACTAATCGAAACTCTGACGAGGATTAGTTGAAAAGGAGAGCTTAAAAGAAAGAGGCCAATATTAAATTGACGGGGGTAATTCTAGAAATGCGACAATTGAATAGAAAGGGGAAAAGCTAAGAAAGGAAACAACTGCTAAATGCTATGGAGACCAGATGACAAAGAATTACGAAACTTTTCTCAAATTATAGCTACAACGAGTCTGGACAAACGCGCAGACCACATAACATTAGTAGAATCTATCACAGAAATGAGGAATCACTACTGTTTATGTCGTTTGATTATCATTTCTGGTAGGGACCGCGTACCTAAGGACCCTTAGGGCCTAATGCTTCTAAAAGTCCACAGTCTGTCGTTTTGTGTCAACAATTTGGTCAATCTAGCAATAGCAAAAGATCTTAAAGGTGGATAACATAAATAAAACTATGCAGAAAACATATTTCAGAAGAAACCCGTATTTGCCGACCTTTTCCGCAGGGAGAACTTCGCGCTTCGAGTCTTGGAATCCGAGGAAGACCGGATTGGGGATTGAAAGAAGAAGCTGTAAATCTATCGATTAGTAGTGGCATCTACGGAAGCCAAAGAAAGAGGGACAAAGGTTGGAAATGCGAGGAAGAAAGTTGGTCTGATCGCTCGAATCAGCGCCGCTGTCGATCGAAGAAGCGAGTTTGGCGAAAAACGCCGTTTTCGCTGTTTACTCGGCTGCCACATACCGAATCCGCCCCGATTTTTGAAACGTTGGCCGAGATATCCAGAGAAGGAAGAACCCGGTTTGACCCGACTCGTTCCGTTCGGGTTGGCAGCGGATGTTACGACTGAACGCCGTTCACAGAGAAACGCCCGAGGCAATGATGTACAGTAATCACGGGAAATGAAAGGACTAGATCGGAATGACGGGCAGGGGAAGGTGAGTCAGAGGTTCAGGCAAAGGGTCACATGGCGGTGAGTTGGCCAAGTTGTGGTAAAAGGTTTTTTTAGTTTGTTAAACTAATGGGCGTTTGGCGAGAATCTTGCGGATTAGAGTTCAGCTATCTTTATGGAGGCCCCCCGAAAAGAGATAAGGAACAGAGACTTCGTGTGGAAGCAAAGAAGGAAAAAGGAAGATTCCAGAAAGAAGTGTGTGTGTGTGTGTGTGTGTGTGTGTGTGTGTGTGTGTCTGTGTGTGTGTGTGTGTGTGTGTGTGTGTGTGTGTGTGTGTGTGTGTGTGTGTGTGTGTGTGTGTGTGTGTTTGAAAATGTTTGTAAGAGAGGAAATGCAAAGAGTGAAGATACAAACTTGCTATGTTTGAAGGTCCGCTTTATTCAAAAACGCGAACTCATTTGCTCGAGTTGTGTGAATTCTTTTGTAGCGTCTACAAATACAAAATAGTAATAATTAGCGGTTCATAGTTCAGGTGAGAACTCGTGTGAGTGACGCCGGTCGTCGCCGGAGATTCGCAGATTCGCGACCGGTTCTGCCAAGTGCAGGCTGGGCCCCAAAACAGGCAAGGGACTCTTTTGGGGGTAACCCGTGGCTGTGTTGTTCTTGGAAGGGAAAGGGCGAATTCGTCAGAATGAGAGGCCGAGGCCGCAAATCCTCTGCGGCTCTGAGTCAGTCGAAAACAAGGAGATTGCTTGTGTTTTTAGAGAAAAATATGGTGCAAATGACATGTCGGATAAGAGATTATAACACGTGCGCCAACGAATTTCCAATAAATAGATGAGAATCAGAAATTTACGAAGGTCGGTGTTTAGATGATGACTTCTGATACAACGGAAACGGAGAATATCCGGAGCCAAATAATGATTGGGTGGTGAGCAAGGGATAACAGGAAATACAGGAGGGAAGCGGAAAGGACACGGACTGCAGGGTTGTAAGCGCGGTCAATGGGGGACCCGCGGGGCAGCATTTGGATGCGGAAGTGCCGGAAGCGGCGATGGGGACAATGGGAAAGAGAGACATGAAACAGAGAGGAGGAGGGAGAGAGAGAGAGAGAGAGGGGGGGGGGGGGGAGAGAGAGAGGGAGAGGGAGAGGGAGAGAGAGGGAGAGAGAGAAAAAGAGAGAGAGGGGGAGGAAGGGAGAGAGAAGACTACATAATGTCAGATTGAGGGAAAAGTAATAGCATTCCAAAAGGAGTATGAAGAAAACTCGTTGATCGCACGTCAGACTTTCCGTATCAATGTTTGATAAGCGTTTCGGGAAACCAATTCTCCCACTACATCTTGTGTCCTCTTAATTACTTCATATCTCTCTCTCTCTCTCTTTCCTTATTTCTCTCTGTCGATTTTCTTTCTACAATTTCTGTTTGGTCGTAAATGCTTGGATTTGTCTGCCGCCTACTCAAATGTTCGCCGCAGCCATTTATAGTCGCCCGTTCAGACTGACGTTGTCCTCGTGACGTCACTCGTAATCGAGAACGTCATCCGGAAAATCGGCAGCGTTTGTTTGAGAAAAAAGCAGGTGGACCAACAACTGCAGCAAAAGAGACTGTACGAGTGGAAAACAGACGACGACGGGAATGAGTCACAATGAAACAGGGCAATTGCCTAATGCAACGGAAGGCCAATAGGTAGACATCGATAGATTGAAGAGCCTTGGAAGGATGGAAATGTAGAGGAATACTTATTTCACGCTTTTGTGATTTTCTGTGATTTTGTGGCATGCACAAAATATAAATTTCAGGCATTTATAGCTGCATGCAAAATAACAGTCATATACGGAGATGTACTGATTGGAACGCCCATTTAGACAGCGTAAGGCAAAATGAACTTTCGATTTGGTATAATTCAATTGGTTGAGATGTAAATATGCAAATGAAAACTATGATGTTTGTGTGAGAAAGGGAGAACAAAGAAAAGTAATCAGTAACTCCGTTCTCAGCCGCGTGAGAAGGCCATGGTCGCTAATGGGAGTAATCCTCCTCGCGACCTTCGCAAAACGAATGCAGACAAATGGAGCTGCCTATTTCGGGAATATTACCAGCCGAGACACGCGGATTCCCGAATTAGAGGGCGTGCGATTAAAAAAAACTGAAGCCGCTGTGCAAACGAAACAAACCATCTATCTCGAGAGTAAAAACAGGACTTGGGTTTTGGGTTTAAACATGAACAAGTGTGAAAGTGTGGGAACGAAAAGTTTTATTCCGCGCACAAAAGATGCAACATTCATTGTGCGTATGTCTTCTACGAGAAATCGACCTCCAGTTCGCTGGGCGGGAAAGAGCATACGGAGAGCGTCTGCACGGCCGTGTCCTCCGCCTCCGGTGCGTCGAGGAAACCGGGGCCGAAGGAGACGGGCACCAGGGGCAGATAGTCGACATAGTCCATGAGATAGAGCGAGTCAACCACGTGGAGGGATCCAATCTGGGAGGTCGGCGGCATCTCCACCTCGTTCACGGATTCAGGGATGGAGTAACACGAGGCGGTGGCCGACAGAGCAGTGCTGCCGTCGAAACTCTCTGGAAAGGGAGATTTAGAGAGATAGAGAGAGAAATTGACCGGCGTCGGAGAAGAGATCTCCGTTGGCGGTGAGTGCGAGGGAGGAGAGGGCAGTGTTCAGCGAAGAGTGGGAGAGCGCAGTGAGCATCGACTGAATCTCCACCTCGATCTCGGAGGGCAGCTGTTGATACTCCGTCATGGCACCGGCCGTCAGGCACTCGATACTCTCAGCACAAGCCATTGGAACCGCACAGGAGACGGCGAACGAGCACAATGGCTGTGGGGGGGGGGGCGGGGAACGCTTTGGATATGCTAAACTTTGACTTGAATATACACCAGAAGCCAAAGCCCCGCTGCACGGGTCTTCGCCTTCTGGGTTCTGGGCGCTGCACGGGCCGAAAAACTGCGATCGCAGCCTGCGGCCGTTTTTTTGGTGCAAGCTTCAATAAACTGTTCCCCATGGGCGAGTTGGGGGAAAGAAAGGGGTGCACCTTTTGCAAATTAAGGCACCCCTTTCTTTTTTTGCCGACCGAGGCCTTTAACAACACAGAGAGAGCGAACGACGACTTCTTTCGCTGACATCTCCGTCACCGCGGCATGCATTAGGCGGAACTTCACCCATGCCGCCAAGGAGATGGCGAATAAGGCCAGCGAGGGTTCAAAGACGGAGGCAAGTGCCTCCATTACGCTCTTCAACGAGACGATATTTAAACAACTCCTGGCTTCCTAATGTGTGGTGACTTTGGTGACTATGGTTGGTATTCTGATAGAAGAATGGTGGCCTCCACAGTCTCCCAACTCCAACCACCCCTCTCTGCCGCATCCACAGTGAATCCTCCCACTCGATGTTCGCCGACTGTGAATACGTGAATAGCTTTCAGTCCAGAAGAAGGAAGATCTTAGCAGACTCCTTTGAAATTCCGGAGATTTTGGAGAAGAGCAAGTAAGCAAGAATAAGAAGAGAAGAGTCTGTAGTAAAGAAGCCAGCTCGTCCATGGCGCAAGTTTGCAACAGTTGATTCAATCGAACAAAATCGCATAGTTTTTACTAGATTATTTTCAAACTTGTTGTATTGTAATTCATCTCTTGTTCATGTCAAATTTTGAATTTTGCAAAGTAAAATTAAACATAATAAATCCCAATTCCAGTTGGACGTTTTTCCTACATTCGTGTCTGCAGTGTTCATCGCCCTACTTGTTTACATCTCCGCTGCGCAAAAAAAAACCGATTGAGGCGTGGGTCAGCAAATTCCTTTTGCAAAAAGCAAAAGTAACCCAAGTGTACCATCCTTTCATTATCCCAACAAGTGTTTTGTTTTCCTCGGTTATTTTGTTTTCCGCCGGCCATTTCATCGATTCGCCCCTCCCCTTTGCCCAAGGCGACGTCGTTTTGGCCACGTTGTCCACGTCAGCCAGCGGACACTGCCCGTGTGAACTCTTTGACCCGCAGGAGACCAGCCGTCTGGACACGCCCCTCATAAACACTCTCCTTCGTTTACGCCCAAGACAATTAGACCTTTCCTTACACACCCTTATCTATGACGACTTGTTTCCGCCCAGTCACGCAGATCCGTTCACCTTATCTGCAAAATTTTAAAGGTGGGAATGCATGCATTTGTATGCCCTAAATAGAAACTTTATTAAGTTGGACTCATGACAAATGCGGTTTTATCCAATGACATTCCGCTGAGACACAAAATTTTTTTAAATCCATTAAGGATAAAGATTCGCGTGGGGAAATCGCCATGCATACGGAAGCACTCCCCTCATCATTTAACTATACATGAGCCATTGCTGAAGCCATCTGCAACTGTCCCTCCCTGCAACTATGTTCGCAAACAGACCGAGTGGACCGAGATCCACGTGGCCTTTGTTTGCCCTTGTCAAAATTTTCGTTCTGAATGGGAGAAAAATGTTTTTAAATTCCAATTACTTTGTCAAATCTATTTCATCGTCGATTTTTTGTATTGTCCTCTCTTGGGAATGTCCGCCCTTTGGATCTAATCCGTTGGATCTACCGTGAATGTGTCGTGTTCCTTGCAATTCCGTGCAGATTGTGCCCAGGCGACCCCTTGTGTGTAATGTCATCCATCACCGGCCACCCGGCTGCCGTCCATCCCGGGCACTTCTTTCCTCCGTTCTTTGTCCCTCCCACCCTTTAAAGCCTTTAAAGGACTCAATCTGATACTGTATTGACCGGGGCCGCGGCCCCTGTTTGTCCTGTGTAACATCCCTGTTTGACTTCGCTCCCCGTATAAGACTCTCACGAACATCTTCAATCATTGGTGTCTTCGACCTGATTTCTACCGCTGTTCACTTTCTTTGGTTGAAAACAAGCAAGTGTCACACCCATGTCCACGTCGAATAAACTGGGTGGACAAAGTCCTTCGAGAGACGTTTACATGCTTCTATTTTCTTGCTAGGCTTGCAACTTGACGAATACTTGTGAACATTCTTTGAAGCCTTTGCTGGTTTAATTACAACCCGCTCTTATGTGCAGTGAAACACAATCTATGCGAATCCCAAAAAAAGTATCTTCCTTTTCTATTCTTTTAAAACCGTATATCTCATTTGTGATTTCTAAACGAACACTTCATAAACTGTGTCTGTTATTTGATAATGGGGCAATCTGTAAAGCATGGTCCGTAAAAGACTTATTTGGCTAGAAGTTTAGTTTTCCATATCAAGAGAGCCTGACTCAAAGATTCCTGCACCAGCCTGCTATTTGCGACAGATATAAGACAAACTGTGTAGCATTCCTTATAGATTTACATAAACAAAGGCATAAAGATGCGTTGTAAGCATAATTAGCATTATAATTTTGTATCGCGTGTACAAGCCTCATATCAAAAGCTTTGCAACCTCGTTCAACGCGTTGCGAATGACCAGAACGTGTCAACGCCAACTTTAAACACAAGATAAGCGTTCCGATAAGATATTCTATTCACACGTGTGCTTCTGAAAACAAAAACAAAACTGTATTCAACGTTTTAAACTGATTTCAGTTAATTGTTAGAGATTACTGTAGACTGGTATAGTTTAAACTGGCGCCGAGCAAACTACAAAATTGTTTTCCCGCCAAAAATTTCTTCCCGCCGCTTATCGCTTGCCCCGACCTCATTTCCCCTTTCTTGCAGCCCAGCTGGCCAGCTCTTTCCTTTTTTGTTTTCTTGCGAACTTTAACGCATTTTCTAGAAAATTTCCGTATGTTTACGCACAGTTTCATGTTGTATTTCGCTATATTTCAATATGCCTACATGTTTTCCTTATTCGTTCTAACGCACATTTTCTCTATGTTTATTTCAAAATTCAGGCAATGTGCGGTATCTTTGCTTACCTGAACTTCCTCACGCCCAAGAAGCGGTCGGAGATTGTCGATATCCTCATCACGGGCCTCCAGCGAATGGAGTACAGAGGATACGATTCTGCTGGTACGTTTCCATTACACTATTTCTGTAATTCTACATTTTCTATTGAGAAATAATCGTATTTTCCAGGTTTCGCCATCGACAGTTCCAACGACAAAGATCGGCCGCACGAGGACTTGTATCTCCTGCGCAAGGCTGGAAAGGTTTCCGTCCTCGCCTCCCACGTCAAAGGTTTTTATTAATTTTTAAAACAATATAATTTAATTTTAGTAATGGCCGAGACTGTAGATATGGACATGGTCTACAACATCCACTGCGGTATCGCCCACACCCGCTGGGCTACCCATGGATCGCCTCAGGACGTCAACAGCCATCCTCAGCGCAGTAATGAAGCCAACGGTCAGTTTTATTCTCCGACATTAAAACTGAATCTTTTTAGATTTCGTGGTTGTGCACAATGGAATCATCACCAACTACCGCGAAATCAAGGAGTACCTGCTCAAGAAGGGCCACAAGTTCGAGGTTTTGAAGGAGCACGACGTTTCCTAACAGTCTATTTAGTCCGAGACCGACACTGAGGTCATCTCTAAGCTGACCCAGCACGTCTACGATCGTTACCCCGACTTCTCCTTCCGTCAGCTTGTCGAGACCGTCATCCAGCAGCTGGAGGGCGCCTTCGCCCTGGCCTTCAAGTCTCGCAAGTTCCCCGGACAGCTGGTCGCCACTCGTCGTGGATCCCCCCTCCTGGTTGGAATCAAGAGCAACTCCCGTCTCAGCACCAACCACTTCCCCGTCTCCTTCAGCAAAGGTTGGTTCAGCGTGTAGCTGCAGCCCTTCGCCAGAAGCCTCCACGGCTAGTTGCTTTTATATGCCAGTGTGCCTGTTTAGATGCGGATTTCCGCTGGACTGACGAACAGCATCACCGCCTCGACGATGGTACGCACTTGCTTTTCTGTCTTTGTCCTTCACTTCACTTGCTTTCACTTGTATTTTTGTCGTGCACACCGTGTGTAGAGGGATGTTTTTAGCCATCGCTGTGAATCTCGTTTGTCCTGCCTTAGTAGATTTCCTTTGCCCAGTTAAAATTCTCGATATGATGGGTCTCGACAAGACCTTCGATAATTAGGCTGTCAACGCTAAGAAGCACTGCTTTCAATAGTCGAATTTTGAAATGCCTTTAGCCAATCAATTTGAGACGTTCCCTTGCCTCTTACGAAGGATGTCTGCCTGCTACTGTCAGTATAACAGTGCAAACATTTCCTGTCACAATTCGCTCGCTTCTCAAATCTGCTCCTTTTCCTATTCTTTGCAGTCTTCTGTATCCCTAGCGTTGTTATTCTCCCTTTCCCTCCTAATCTTCTGTTTCAGCCCGTCGCTTCGCCTCCACTCAGGCCACTCATCTGCGCCGTGGCTCTGGAGCCGAAGAGTCCTTCGTCGAGACTCCCAACCTCCTCGACCTGTCCACCGGTTCGTTTATCTATTCTTCCCTCTTTTTTTGCTAAATGGGAGTTATAGGAAAGAATGAAAGTGCCGTCCGTCGTCTGTCCGCCTTTCTTAATGATTTACAATTAGGTGAAACCAGTGCGTACCCTAACTTATCAAATATTTAACACTTGGGTTCTTCTACTCCTTTCTCCAAATTTCCCCTATCTTTATTAAGCTGCTCTATTTTTACACCTCTTTGTTTCTCTTGACAATATCTGTTTTCAGCTGTCAACAGTGGCAATGGCAACTCGCAGCCGGTGACCACCAATGTCCACCCGGCCGATCTGAGCAACTGGGAGGTCGAGTATTTCTTCGCTTCTGACGCCGCGGCCATCATCGAGCACACGAAGCAGGTGCTGTTCCTCGAGGACGACGACGTGGCTTTCATCGAGGATGGATCTCTGACCATCCACAGGATCAAGCGAGGCTCCGGCGAGGACACCGACCAGAAGAGAGAGGTCCAGAACCTCAACATGGAGCTCCAGGAGATCATGAAGGGCAACTTCAAGACCTTCATGCAGAAGGTTTGAGTGCCACTTTTTCCTTTTAAAACATGTTTAGGAGATCTTCGAGCAGCCGGACTCTGTTGTGAACACGATGCGTGGCCGTCTTCTTCCCTCTGGACAGGTCGTCCTCGGAGGAATCAAGGAGTACCTCCCGGACATCAAGCGCTGTCGTCGTCTGATTATGGTCGCCTGCGGAACCAGCTACAACTCGGCCATCGCCTGTCGCCAGGTTAAGTTATTCCTGTGACATTTTCAACGCCTGGTTCAGATCCTCGAGGAGCTGTCTGAGCTGCCCGTTGTCCTGGAGCTTGCCTCCGATTTCCTCGATCGCCAGACCCCGATCTTCCGTGACGACGTGTGCATCTTCGTCTCTCAGAGTGGAGAGACCGCCGACACCCTTATGGCCCTCAGGCATGTTCCACCCTTCTTCCTGTATATTCCTTAATTCTGTATATTCAGGTACTGCAAGCCCAGAGGAGCCCTTCTAATCGGAGTCACCAACACCGTCGGTTCCTCCATCTGCCGCGAGTCCCACTGCGGAGTGCACATCAACGCCGGCCCCGAGATCGGAGTGGCCTCGACCAAGGCCTACACCTCGCAGATCCTCTCGCTGCTCATGTTCGCTCTCTGTCTCTCCGACGACCGCATCTCCGCCTCCGGCCGCAGGGCCGAGATCATCAATGCCCTTAACAAGCTCCCTGGTTTGTTATGCCATTTTGTGATTCTATTGTTGATTTTCAGAGCTGATCAGGGAGGTGCTGGCTCTGGATTCCGAGGCTCTGGAGATCGCCAAGGAAATATACAAGGAGAAGTCTCTGCTGATCATGGGCCGCGGTTTCAACTTTGCCACGTGTCTCGAGGGAGCCCTGAAGATCAAGGAGTTGTCCTACATGCATTGCGAGGGCATCATGTCCGGCGAGCTGAAGCACGGTCCCCTGGCCATGGTCGACGAGAACCGCCGCATCTGCATGATCGTCTGCAACGACCACGTCTACAAGGTACATTTAAACTCTTAATTGTGACTATAGAATTTGTTTCAGAAGTCGTTGAACGCTCTGAGCCAGGTGACCGCCCGTGGAGGTGCGCCCATCATCATCGCCGACACCACCGTGCCCGACGCGGACCTCGGAGGCATGCGCCACGTTCTGCGTGTGCCGAAGACCGTCGACTGCGTGCAGAACATCCTCACCGTGATCCCCCTGCAGCTGCTGTCCTACCACATCGCCGAACTAAACGGTCTGAATGTGGACAGACCTCGCAACCTCGCCAAGTCTGTCACCGTCGAATAACTTCACTTTGCACTTTTTCTTACTCGGTTGTATCTGTACATTTTCCTCTGCAACATGTGCCTGTGTGATAATAACAACTGTGATTAATAAAAGTTTTATTCCTCTCCAAGATATGGCTTACATTTTGAGTCTTTGTAATCTTTACAGTAGCAGTAGTAGAGGTCCTGGAAAAGCCAATGTTTGGGGAGAACTTTAAGAGTGCAACCTGTACTCCGAGCTTTGGATCGGGACCACACTGCTCTACTCCATCGGCTGGACAGGCGTCGTAACAACTGTAGCTGTTGCCGTTGAGGGAGGCATAGAAGGAGCAACAACGGTGGTGAGGCAGACACTGCGTCAGGGAGACGTTGTTGATCCCTCTCTCCCAATTCTGAGTTCCCGACCAACAGGAAATGGAGGAACGGCAAAGGACAAAGGGGAAAAGTACAAACAGAAGGAGACAAGGGCGCATCTGAAAAGGGAATGAGAGAGGGAAAGAGAAAGAATGATTGGCGAAGGAAAAGAACGACAGCCGTAAATGAGACATTTGTGGGGAACGGCGTTTAAACGCCGCCGTCTTTGTGAGTCAGACGCGAAAACTTAATAGCGTCTACCTATTATTTGAGCAAAGGCTCCGTCGTCTACGGCAGAACCGGTACTCGCAAGCAGAGGTGTCGATGGTATCTCACTAGAGAAAGTGGCAAAGACACAATTACGGACTGCAAAAGAGAAAAGAGTACTGATAGTGCGAGTGACCGCAGGGGAGGACAGGTGTCCGTCAAGTGTAAAGGCAGTTTCGAGTTGAACTGAGAGGCTGTATCGGTGGCAGGCATCTGTTTGCTCCTCCCTCGCACAACACCCGCCGATCCGGACAGAACACTGCCGAGGAACGGAAGTGCCGTTGGCAGATGTGATCAGGATGAGGGTAGGACAGGAATATGCGGATGCTACACATTCTAGAAACGACGTCTTTCGGAACAATTTACTCATTTTGCTAATGATTTTAGTAAAACAAGTTGGCTCCTAAACGTTATTTCCATACGGTTGCAAGGGAAAGGCGATCGAACCCCGAATTTGTGTTGGTTTCAGTCTCGCATTTTACTGGCAAATACATTATATTTTTCTGTTCCCTTTTCCTGGCACAAGATGGACAGCAGGTGTACAATTCTGGTTCGCTGTAGACACTCCTTTCTCAACAGGATCTGCTCCGGAATCCATGATTTTCATAAAATATAGAGGCGGGGATCTCTTTTCCCTGCCAAATTACAGGCATATTTATCGAATTTTCAAAACCTCTTCCCTGCGCTCCTCTTACATCTTACTTTATCGCTGGGAAGACTAAGAGGAGAGGCACAATTTGATGTGATTCTCTGTCCCTCCCTCCCTCTCTCTCCCTCTCTCTCTATGTATGCGCGTGTGTATCTACGTAACCCTACCATCAAAATGTTATTCTCACAGGGTTACCAAGGTGAGACTTCACGCCGTGTAGCGACCTAAATGCCCCTTAATGGAAGTATACAACGTCCCGGGGCCCTTTAGCCCTCTTGTCACAACTTCCCCATAAGCCGTAAAGACCTTAGATCTACGTAATGTTGCGTGCCCTTACTTCTTCTGTGATCACTTGCTGTCCGTCCCAGACTCGAGCCGGTCGGTTGCGATGAGTGCTCTGAGGAGCATCCGTCGCTCCGTCCATTCTCGTCCCCAACTCGTCTTCCATGTCTCCAACAGTACGTGATTCCCTCGCCTCTTATTCCTATTCTTCAGATGACCTTCTCGCCGACCAAAAGCGCCCGGCCGCCCTTATCCTGGGGTTCGGAGGTGCGAAGCCCAAACACATGGAGAAGTATGCCGCGCTGAACCACAAACTGGGACTGGGCAGTATTTCCTACACGGGAACGAGCTTCTGGGACGACGTGCCTGAACCGGACGAGGGAATCGCCTTCGCTCCGCTCTTTACTGACCCCCATCACAGGGAAAGACCACTGCTCATTCACTGCACCAGCATGAACGGATTCCGCTCACTTCTGAAGCTCTACCGCTGGCTGGATGCCAATGGAGAGAGCACTGACCGACTGCGAGGAGTCCTCTTTGACAGGTTGACAACCACTTATTCCTTCCTAAATCAGACTCAGTTGTCCCAGTCTCTTGACCACATATCAACTGGCCTATGGACGCTCGGCTACAGTTGAACCGGAGCTCCATCCGCTGGCTTACCTTCCCAAGGCTACTCTTAGAGGAGCCACGGTGAATTGAAAGTCTTTCGAAAATGTTTAAAACTCTTTTAAGATGCGCTCCCTCCAGTGGACGAACCCCCGAGCCCTCAGCGACCACGTCCTCTACCACCACGTCGCCCGCTGGGTTGTTCTGCCCCGCCCTCAGGCCTTTGTGTACTCGGAGGTGAGACAACAATATTACGGTTTAAGGTCTCAGTTTCAGATAGATGATGTCGTTCCTTGGGAGAACTTGGAGAGATTCGCTGAGCAGCAAAAGTACAAAGGAAACGACGTGCGCATGGAAAAGTTGGCAGTTTCAATTCATAAGACAAAGGACTTTCAGCTTCAAAACGTCTCCTCATGTCCAGCACATTCGCACAGATCCTGGCCGCTACGAGGAGGTGCTGAGTGATCTCGTGAAAAGGAGCCTTTGAGACAATGAAGAACCCTAACTAATTATTGTTTTCAATTTCGTTTACCGAACTATTTTGTTGTTGTTTGTTTCTTTCTCTCTCCCTTGTCTTGTCTGGTCCCTCATACGTGGGCGTGTGCTCCCACGATTTCTGCCTTTTTAGAATGGTCGACGAAAACCTCGTAACATGTCTTTATGTGCGCAATTTGCTCTTCCTGAGAGCTGAACAGGGTGAATGGACGAGTGATGTCTCTCATTCACGGAGAAGATGTCCCGTAGATGGCGAAAAAGGCTATGGAGACAATACATTTTGTGAACGCTTCGTACATTAAGCTCATGAGTTAAATCCGCCATATATTTGAGTATCTGTTTCAAACACTCTGTAGCAAGTTAGAAGTGCAGGTTGTTGAATAAACACACATACAAACACACACAAACACACACACACACGATGATTCTCTGAGTCAGATATGAACATTCTTCAAACTGCCATTAGGACAAATACATTTAATGCCTGTGAATTACCCTCTTTGTGCTCTCCCTTGGAATTTGCATCTGAAGTCCCTTTGTCACCCGCCCCCTCGTTGCCATCCCGCCCCGCCTCACTCCCAAAGATGCGCTGCCTCGTGCTGTTGTTGAGTCTTCTGGCCTTCGCCGCTGGCTTCTATCTTCAGCATCCCGTCTACTCCATGTCTCCCTACAGGTATTTTTTCTTACGAAAGTTTTCCAACGAGCCGTTGTTTTAAAGTGTTGTTGACTTCATAAGACCGGGTGTTGATCAAAAACTAAGAGACCGGTCTTCAAATAACGTTTTTTTTAAAGATTTGATTTGGTTTCCGCGTATCGTGTTTGTGCAAGAAAGTGTCGTGGAAAACACATGTTTTAGGAATCCCTTAAAAGTACATAGGTCAAGGACAGCCTGGTGTCAGCGCATTTTGACTTTTGTTTTTCCAAATAGACAATAGACTTCTATGAGGAGAGAGGCGTTCGAGTAAAAAGAAAAGAATATTCCAAATGAGGTATGACAATAGAGGCAGTGAAGGTATATATAGCAAATGTCAAAGGTAAGAACTGGAGTAAGCGAGAGATAGAGAAGCAAAGAACTAGAGAAAGAGAGAGAGAAAGAGAGAGAGAGAGAGAGAGAGAGAGAGACAGAGAGACAGAGATAAAGAGAGATAAAGAGAGAGTCACATCAATATGTGCCGCTCCTCTTCTTCTTTGCGTATTTTGGATTTCTGTATTTCGCGGTTTCCGGCAGCCTCAGCATCGCTGCACCAATGCTGAGCGCTAGAGCGGTCCCCGGCCTCACTTACAACCTTGCAAGTGCTCTCCCTCGCGGTAACCATTTTGCCCTGCTTAGTAACTAAATAAACCACTGAAAAATGTAATGACCATGGAGTAAGAAAAAGAGGCACATAGCCATTGTCCTCCATCTTCTCCCATCCGTCGTCCGTCTTCCTTTCCGTCATTTGTCTGGTCGTCGTGTTGATTATCCCTTGCGTGTTTCTCGGATCTAATCGTTCTTCCCACAGAAAACACTGGGTGTCTTTGTTTATTTCTGTGCTTCATAAACAGCCCATATCACACTCCTCCTCCCATCGAAGGCGTTGACGAGTGGAGAGAGCGCATGTCTCCGAATTGAGTTACGCGAGTCGTTGATGATCCTTAGTGATTTCACTGAAATGCCTTCTGAAGTGGCAAAACAAGGGACTACGTTCCAACACAAACACCCACGTGTATACAAACAGCTTATGAGGAATCTGCAATCTACTTACGCTTATAGTTAGCGGATGGATATTCATTGAAAGGCTAGCTGGCTGCAACCCTTTTTTTATTTTATGGCTTCAAATTCACCTCAACTCGCAGTATACTTAAGCGAACCTATGCCTAATTATCTGCACATTGCCCTTCGAACATTTCGTTTCAATCCTGTTACTATAGAAGTAGAAAGCTTAACGTGGTTTCTTCCGGTGTTGTGCGCACATAGTGCCATGCGTGTGTAGTGCTTTGTAATCGCAAGTCCAGCGTGAGTAATCTTGATTCCGCGATGATTGGACCAGACTAACGAGTCAGTAGTCTCTCAAGTCCATACAATCGAAAAGGACGTTACTCTCAAAAATTCCATGAATTGTTCAGGAATTGGCAAAAGAAAAAAAGCAATAACTACACTACTATTTTTTGTTCCCTACCAGAAGTGATGCGCAAATTTTGTTTCGGAATGAAAATATAAAACTGATATGTTTTTTTCGTTAGAGATATCTTTCCTACCAAAAGGTTTGATGTCCGATATGTTCACTCGCAATGCTTCTCTCAAAATACGATCCCCCGAACTTTGCTTCTCAGAGCTTCTTCGTAATCCTTGAAAGTCAATCAGCCTGTTTTTTATCCTCTCCTCTTCCCCTTCGTCGGTTTCTTCTCAACGAACACAACAGACATCCACTTTTGATTAACTCGTCTCGTTCTATTTTGATCAAAAGGTGCTGCAGATTCTGCATTTAAAAATTGAATATTTAAAAGACGCATCGGGAATTCAGCCCTTTGAAAAAACAAATGGATTCAACACCTAGACAATGGGAACACTGCGGAAACATTTGGCATTTACATAGAAAATTTAATAGGGACTAAATGTCCAAATGAAACTAAAGAATCCAAGGTGCTTTAGCATCCAGGATCTTTCTAACCCGCAACGTCAGTACTGCGCCCTTTCCCTTAATTTCCGGTGACTCCCTTCTCCTTCCCTCGTCTGATGCAGCCATCATCAGAGGCTAACCCGCGATTCGGTCGTAATGCAATTGGTGATCGGTCCTCGTCAGCAATTGTTCTGTTTCAGATTCGAGAGTTCCCTCTTCCCGGATTACGGTGGCCAGCAAAAGGAGAAAAAGGCGGCCGGACTGTTCGTGAAGCGCTTCAAGCCCTGCTACTACTCGCCGATCCAGTGCCTCATCAAAAGGCGATAGGGAAATAAAGGATGCTTTGTTAGAAAACATGATACAGCGTTCATTCGGAAATAAAAATATACGTTACATGTAGAGACATAAGGCAAAGAACAATCGCAGATTATTCGGGGACAAAAAAGAGGGTAGATGGAGGGAGGCCGTTCGGCACGAATGCAGTGAAACGTAGGATGAACACAACGGGGAACAGACACATTGCGGTCGCTCAGTACATAGGGAAAAGACACGAACTCTTACAGAATGGAGCACTTTTTCTTTTTCGGCTTCTGCGGGGGGCAAAGAACGGCACGGATCGCCTCGTCGAACACCTAAAAAAAATTATTGTTTCACAAAAAAAACACAGTGGGTTCTTCCACGACGCCTCAGTCGGTAAGGTAAATGACGTACCTTCTTGAGGCCTTTCTGAGTGAGGGCCGAACACTCGAGGTAGGTGACGGCCTTGATTTCCTTGGACATGACCAGTCCCTGGGTGTAGCTGATCGGCGTCAGTTTCCTCTCCCTCAGCCTGAATATACCTCATTTTGAGACATCTCTATGTAGCCTACCTCTCGACAGTCTCCCTATCCTCCCTCAAATCAGCCTTGGTACCTACGAGAATGATTGGAGTGTTCGGACAATGATGCGACACCTCGGGGTACCTGAAACGGGAATTTAAGACAAATGAATAGACAAATTACCATTTAGCCCTGACGTTCTCGAAACTAGCGGGATTGACTAGGGAGAAGCAAACGAGAAAGACGTCTGTCTGCGGGTAGGACAGCGGACGCAACCTGAACAGAACGGTATAGATCAGTAAAACGTTTATTTTATTTCAGGGATTGAGTAATTACCTTTTTTTTATTCGGACGAGTCAACAAAACTCCCTCCTTCTTTTAGGATTTTATCTATCACGAAAATCAATGTGAATAGTTTTCCACTAGAGAGCAAGCGGGGTTCATTACATTAATTTTTAAGGTACAATTTTCTTGAAGCATTTGAGAAAATGCATTGTTTGGACTAATAAACGTGCAAAATACGTTGTTTGGGCTAGTAAACCTCAAGATACATAACCAATTTTTGAAAACGCAGACAGGGAGTTGAGCCGGAAAAAGTGAGAGCGGGCGGGCCCTTCGCCATTATTGAGATTTTTGTGCTTATAACGATGCTCAACTCGCCTGAAAAATTTGAGCAGCTGCTCTACCGACCAAATAAAAAATTAAAACAGTATCGTACCCGGCAGGCACCAATTTATTTGACTATCGATTTTCTATTAAAAACGCACCTGTCATAATCCTCCTGTCCGGCCGTATCCCACAATCCGAGGTTAATCGGCCGTCCCTCGACCATCACATTGGCAGAATAGTTGTCAAAGACCTGAACCAATGTATTCTGAAGACAAAAGGCCTACCGTTGGGATGTACTCTCCGGGGAAGGCATTCGTAGTGTAGGAAATGAGAAGACAAGTCTTACCGACGGCTCCGTCGCCCACCACAACGCACTTAATAGCCTGCATCAGGCCTGAAACGAGGGTAAAATGCACGAAAAAGGAAGGATAAATAAATAAGAACCGATTGAACGGAATAAACGAAAAACAAGGGTAAAAACCGTTTCTCTTTCACATATGGCGAGACAACTCTGCAATGCCTATAAAGGGGAACTTAAATACAAAGTACAGACAGTAAGTACAACAGAACCATGGGGATCCGCGACCCAACTAGCGGAGAAGTGAGGAGGCAAGGAAAGGAAAGAAAGATATACAGCTTCATCGGGAATCATACCGGTAGACCAGCCACCTTGCGACACTTTTGCATGGTTGCCCTGTACTCGAACTGACGACGGGACACGTCTTTCACGTGGCGGAGGTAGTCCTGCACGTTCAACGCTCCACGCACCTTCGCCTGACCTGAAAGAAAGATTTTTTATATCTACGTTAAAACGAGAAGGAAACATTGGGTATTTCAAACTGATTGTGCATTGCCCTTCAAAAATGTTTCGATATTGGTGACAACCATCTGTCAATAAAAAGTGGCCTGCGCATTTATGCACTAGACGGTCAAAATCATGAATTAGTACCACGCTTCGAAAGTACACCGAACATATTATTAACGAGTTGAAAGCCATCGAAAATCAAAACGGGACCATGACGCAATGTAGATGAGAAAGTGTCATTTAAAGTGTCAAAATGCAAATTTTTCTGCTAAAATGATAATTTCTCTTATCCATTTCGGTGGACCCCTTGCCAAAAGCACCGAAAAACTGAGGTTTAGTCAGCTAACCCCGGTTAAGGGGGTAGAGGCCCCAAAATGCAAACGTTCAGGGAGGTCAGACACTGTTTTTGTAAAATTCAACTCGAAATGCCAAGTGTCAATGGGGCTACCCAACTTGTAGCATTAAAAGTTAAGGGTGGGAACATTGCGTTAGGTAAAATAAACCTCGAAATAAAAAGATCAAAAATAAATGTCGTGAAACGAGAGAACGAAACCATCAATAACTGCCCTGTGGCAGTAGCTATCACCTGCTTAGTCAGCATAGCCTTATCATTTGCGTGTTTCGGAAAATTCCCTGCATAACAAGCACAAGCTACAAAGCAAAACCCACCGAGTGTGTAAATTTGATCGTCGCAGGCCAGATCCTTGGCGTAATTATTGAAAAGCTGACGATGGAGGGGATAGGAAGCGTCGATTACACTGTCGATATCGGGGCCCGTCGATCCGTCGCCGGCATCGGCCAAGGCACGCGACAATTCCGACTTCTTAGCCTGAATGGATAGTACAAACTACAGAGGGATGGGGAGACCTCGTGAGTAAAGATATAAGTGGTCAATTCCCGATTCGACCTGTCCAATTCCTCCAGCATCCGACGGATTTTCTGCTGACCCGACTGCAGATCCCGCTTTGTCTGGGCAATCGACGCCATCTCTGCACTCTTCGTACCTGAAGAACGAATAAATGGAAAAATTGGGTGTTTACCTAAGTTTTCCCTGAGACGAATGCGGATTTTGTCCTCTAACGCACTAAGGATAGACAGTCTGATATGTTCTGGCTGAATAGTTCCCGTCGGCGGCGGCACAGGAGGGGCCGGGCGCTGTGGAGCGTAGCCAAAATGAGTGGGCACGGGCGGAGGCACATTTACGTACGGGCTGAAAATGAAGATTGTTGAGGGACATGGAAGAAAAATAAGTGGTTCTCTATTGACATAACTAGATTAAAATTAAAAAAAAGGTTTACCTGGGGAACTGGGGTCCCTGAGTGGCGGGATAAGGCGTAGCAGAAGGATATCCAGCGGCGTTCATGGGATAAGGCGTTGGCATAGCAGGATTTGCTGTGGGGTAGGGAGTGGCAGCCGAACTGACGGCCGGAGAGGGACTGGGAGTGGAGGAGGCTGGGGTTGAGGCACTCTTCGCGAACACGGGACACTTCTCTTGGAAAACCATAATCATAACCTGCGAAGAAAGAAAATTGGGGGAAAGAAAGAAGTAATACCTGGAGAAGGCCGTGCAGATCGTAGCCGGGGAATCGCCACTCGTTGAGGTAGGGCAGAAAAACACGGCCCTCCTTGTTCACATTCTCAGACTCCTTGACGACCATGGTGGAAGTGGGCCGGACGAAGCAGATCGGGGCGTAGTAGGGATGGGTGTCCCACAAATACACGCGAATCGGAATATTGTACGAGTTTCCCTGAAAATGCGAAAATAAAGCAGCAGACAGGCATGAATTTTTGTTGTACAAATAAGACACACTTTATAAGGGACTGGAATTGTTCCTCCGAGGAAGAAGGCAGTTCTCCTCTTCCCGTCGGGGAAAAGGAAACTCTCCGTTTCGGGTTTCAGCCCTCCGAACTGTCCCAGAGCGGTCATGATGTCCTGTTTGGCAGAGTCACCATACTTGGCCCCTGCCCTACTCAAAAGTGATGAAATCTGAAAAAAAAGAACAACAATACACAGAGCTAAAAAAGGAACTCGCCTCATGACTGGACATATCACTATATTCACACCTTCACAATTAGATCCAACGGATTGCTCTGGAAATACAATATTAATTAATTAAGGAGAGAAAAAAACAAGCGACAAGACATAAGCGAAGGCACAAATAAAAAAATAAGATTATTGGACTCGTGCCGATTTTTTTTTTTTGTAAAAAAAAGAGATTCCAAGAGTTACAGTGGACATCAAAATGAATTGGAAAATTGAAACAATAATACGATATACAAGGTATAACATAATATAAATTGTTGAAAAAAAATTAGCAGAAAATATTCACACAAGCTTTCTTTGGATTGAACGCTATAAAACTCTGCTTAGAAAAAAAATCCTCATATTAGCGACACATTAAAAAAGAACACAATCCGCAAAGAATTTTCTCCACAGCAATGAGAGGGAACTAAGGCGTGGTGACTGGGTAAATGGATGTAAACGGTGAGTCACGGTCAACCCGCCGAAAAGGCGCCAGCAAGCCAGGGACCGGGGCGTAATTTTTGAAAAGGAGGCTGGTAATTTTGTATTTACATTTGTAACAACATATAAATAATAAAAACATAATGAAACAAAATATTTACGGCGTGAATAGCTAAAAACGCAACGGTTGAGGTCATATCCGAAGCAACGCCTCCTCTTTGGCTCCCAGCCAGTCGGCTGGCGCAGCTTGGGTGCCTCGCTCGATTCTCCCTCTGACCTTTTATTACAAATGTTTTATTGGTTCCCGAGGGTAAATAGGGGTTTATTTAATATAAAAATATGTATTATATTTATATGTTTTATATTTTTTTCATTGGATTAAGTAGAACGTATTTTATAAATCTTTAACGCCTATTTAAAAAATAAAACGGTCGCCAGTTTACCCAGTTTCTAATTTCTTACTGTGAAATCGTGCTAAGATCCATTAAACTGCACCTCAGTCTCTTTTGAATGCAAATTGAGAGTTTGAATTTCAAATTAGATTTTCCTTTGGTGCCACCCATCTGTAATGTATTTCATCCCGTTGTGTCTCCTCATAAATCTCTCATTTTTCAGTGGAGCTTGGTAATGGTGTCTAGTGACATCTGAGGAGCCTCCTATCGTAGCAGCGACTAGCCACAATGTTTCCTTTCTTGGCTCCTCTTAGATCCCCATCTACAAGGTAAAAATTTCCCAATCCAACCCAACCCCGGTCTTCAGATGTAGTATTCGATTAGACCCAGACC
The DNA here is from genome assembly GCA_964057215.1 of Oscheius myriophilus. Taxonomy (NCBI): domain Eukaryota; kingdom Metazoa; phylum Nematoda; class Chromadorea; order Rhabditida; family Rhabditidae; genus Oscheius; species Oscheius myriophilus. The sequence continues at coordinate 15,726,743 of OZ059905.1, forward strand.
GACCCGTGGAGATCACCTTCTTCTCCAATATCCCATCAATCGAAGTGACTTCGGAGAGGGTTCGCAATTATTCTGGAGCCAGCGAAGGTAGGAAATCCTTATTTTCCCTTCAAGACCTTTGTTCAGGTACTGCTTCCACGATAGACAGTTCTCGTTCGAAGTCTCGAGCGAAGAACAGATCTCCGAACCCTCTCCTTCCAACGTCTGCTCGATCAGCAAAATCCTCTCCAATTCCACCACCCGTTCCGGAGACAGTTCCACTCTACTCCAGACACAAGAACAAGGGCCTGGAGACCTCTTCCGCCATGATGGTAGGCACTCCTTTGGTGTTATAATTGCCTGAATCAGGAGTTATTCGGTGGCAGAAGTGCCTTCGGAACCGGATCCGCCTTTTCTACAGTACCCCCTGTACAGGAGACGGGCTTCCACGGGAGGAAAAATGTCCTTCAGAAGGAGCTCGGAGGGGAACGAAAGCGGGAGTCTACCGAACCTGAAGCCGGTTTTTCCCAATCCGATGATCACGTTGCGGTAGGAACTATTTTATTGTCTTTAAAGGTCTGTTTTAGCCATATCATCGCGCGACGACTCGAAGGAGACAGGCTGGAGGCGAATTTGACGCGACTCAGCCCGGCCCGGAATATGCTGGAGAGGAGGAGGAGGAAGAGACAGGTGGGCAAAGGGCTGTAGGTCTTGAAACGATGAGTTTCAGAACCGCCTCCGGACCCAGAATGCCCTGCAGCCAAGTTGTTGGAGGAGATGGAGGCCGCGAAGATCTCCCCGAGGTTGAGCCCAACTGAGACGAAGGAGATGGAGGTGTCGACCAGCGAACCTGGGCCGGATTTGGGAGATGAGGAGGTGAGAGAAAGAGAGAGTGAGGCGCTGAGGCACATTGACTGGATGAGTCTTTTGGAGATTAGCGGGAATGCCGAGCGGAGACTACTTGCGACCAGGGCGCTTCCGCGTCTCCTCACTCTCGCAACATTTTTTTTATATATATATAACTTTTTCTTCGCAAGACCCAGTGCCCACATTTTATTTGTAAAACGTGCGAAAATTATACGAAAAGAAAAGAAATCATGGCAATTTTCGTTTACCTCTTTTTGCGTTTAATTGTCTTGTTGTGCAGAATGGCCCATACCTTCTATTTCCCTCTAATCTTTCTGTTTACCACTTTTCTCACCCATTTTATCTCCCAAACCGCGATTCCCATTTGCTCTTTTTCCGGGCGGCAGCCCTTCGATTTCCAGTGGCCGCATCATTGTTTGACGTTGGCCGATTTAGGAGCCGGCAGATGGCGAATCGCTTAGTCGCCCCGACTCTGGCGAGGGACGCGACGCGACCGCCGCGCGAGACACGGAGGGTTCGGTTGCGGCTGAACAGGAGAGCTCGGGCGACGGAGACACCGTGATGTTGTTCATCAAAGGAGCACAAGTCGTCAACGACGACTGCATATTCACCGCAGACGTACTCGTCGAAAACGGAATCATCAAGTGGGTTTTTATCTCTAATATAATTTTTCTGTGACAATTTTAAACTTTTTCTTTTTTAAAAGCCTTTTTTATTCTAACAACGAAATTTTTCGCCCATTTTTTCTAAACGAATATTTTAATTACGTGAATTATTCATGTACTTTTTTGCCCCAATATTAATTAATTCATGCCTTCGGCTTTAAACAGAATACTAACATCTTGTGATTCAGCCGCTTTTCCCTCCTCAATAAGAAATTCAGTGCCCATTGATTTGTTTCCCCACTCTTCAGCGATTTCACAATGTTTGTCCATGTGGAAATGGGGGCTAAATTCATCGATTTTTGTAATTCTTGTTGGCAATTTGTCGCACACAGTTGGGCGTATTGGGAACCTTCGAAATTAAATATCGAGCCGTAGCTGTAGGATTGATTTTCTCTTACTCATTATTTCTGATGACCTCACAATTTGAAAACCAAATCATTGGGCACTGTAATTTTCATAAGTGGAAGTGTAAAGCCTCTGCAAATGAAAAATATTTTTTAGACGTTTCTTTGCTTAAATGTGGCGACGAAGTTAAGGGTCCCGTCAATTTTGCGGTTAAAAACAAGAATCTCCATAACCAGTTCCTCCCATATCTCTGTGCTTAACCGATTCTCCCTCTTCAGAGACCTCCGTGCCGGTCTCGATGTGCCTCCAGGAGCCCAAGTGATCGATGCCGCCGGGAAACTTCTGATCCCGGCTGGAATCGACGTCCACACCCATCTGAGCTCCTCCGATTCCTGCGACGACGTGCCAACCGGCTGTCGCGCGGCACTCGCTGGTGGAACCGGAACTGTTCGTTTACTTTCTTTATTGAAACTTTTGTTTAATTTCAGGTAGTAGAAATGGTAGTGCCTTCGGCTAGTGAAACCCTCTCGGCCGCCGTGGCCAGGGTACAGAAGTCTTTCGATTCCCCGCTTTGTAACTTCGCCATGTCGGTTCGTTTTTTCTATTTGAAACTGATGATATTTGTGCGTTTAGGTTGTGATTAAAACGTGGTCTGACAATATCAAAAAGGAGATGGAGAAAGTGGTGACTGAGGGAATTAACAGCTTTATTGTAGACGTCGATTCGGATGACAAATTGTATCAGGTGAGCATTCCAATACTACGGATCAACATTGTCTCCCCTTTTTTATTCATTTCCTTAATTGGGTGCTTTAGGTGCTAGAATCTTGCCATTCACTTGGAGCGCACGCACGGGTTGTTCCTGAGAACAAAAGTGTCGTTTCTTTGTTGGAGAAGAAACTGCTCAACCTGGGAATCAGCGGACCCGAGGGATTCATCCAGTCCCGCCCCGCCGAGGTTTGTAATTTTAAGCTCTGCCTTCATTTCTTCTTTTCAGTTGGAGAAGGAGCGGATTTCGAACATCAGTCTGCTCAGCCAACTCACCAACTGCCCCATTTCAATTATTTCGGTTGGTTCTTCTCTTTCTCCCTTTTAAGAGTTATTTTCTCAGGTTTCCTCATCTGATGCACTTGAGAGCATAGACAAGGCCCGTGGAGCCGGAACGATGGCTCATCCGGAGATCGCGACGGCCGCTGTGGCTGCCAGTAGTTCCAAGTACTTTGACAAAGACTTCAAAGTGGCCGCAGCCCATCTGACGGACCTGCCCCTCAGGGAGGACGGAGCCAGACTCGTCAACGCACTCACAAGGTAGGAGTTTAAGTTTAGTATTATTGTTATATGTCGGCTTTCTTTTGTTAGGAGCTTTAACGCTAAGAAATCCTATTTCCTTGGGGGTTAGGTGCTTGGATCCGGTTCGAAAAAAATATCATCCAACACATTTTGGGAACCTGTGAAAAGTGGTCTCGAACATGAAGAGGATGGAACCTTTGCGCTTGTGACAATGAGTGGGAAAGCGCTTTTCTGAAAATAAAGCAAGTCTGTACATTTGGCGTTACCCAAGAGCCCGCCTCTAAGGCCAAGCTCTCCCAACATAATATGCTCGATTACAGCTCCCAAATTAAGGGTGTGCGAATAGCAATTGATGGACCCTCTCGCTTTAAGATTATGGTCGATATACAGCCCGTAGGAACGAATGACCCTGAGGAATCTTTTTTTGCCTCGATAATTATGATTGTGCGAGTACTAATGACGCCATTTATTTGACGGTCATTTTCCCCCAACGTCGTTCCCGCCAACGGTTTTTCTAATTGTCTGCCGCAGTGTAATTAGTTTGAGATCGTTTCTGCCCAGGTCATTCACATAAACATAATTCCCTTCGATTCTATGTTTCCCTAAAGGGGACTTCTGCCTTCAAGAAGAGTGGTGGAAAAAGTTGATTTAAACAATGCAACCACGTTGTTTTCAGCCAGCCGCTGGCCGTGTGTACCTCTGGCCACCGTGCCATAGCCTCAGCCACTCGTCTCACTGCTCCCGATTTCTCCACCATGCCCAAGGTAGGATTCTCTTAATTCCTTCATTTCTCTCATTTCAGGGAGCTGCCGGTGTGGAAGAGCGGTTGGCTGTTGTCTGGGAAAAGGCCGTTCGCAACGGACGCATTGACCCTATGCGCTTCGTGGCCGTCACCTCCTCCAATGCAGCGAAGATCTTCAATATGTACCCCAACAAGGTGAATTTAAATAATTATTCATTAAATGTAGTTGGTTTCAGGGTAGGATAGCTGTGGGAGCACACGCTGACTTTGTGCTGTGGGACACGAGTGTTAAGCGCAAGTTGGGAGCATCTGTGGGTCAGTCGGGAGAGGACGTCTCTCTCTACGACGGGTTCGGAGTGCATGCACAGGTGGGTGTGATAGTTTCTGGGAAGAGTGGATGATTCAGGCCCTGGTTACGGTAGTTGGAGGCAGAGTGGCCTGGAAGGACGGAGCTGTGAAGGATGCGAAAGGAGAATTTGTTTCTTTGAAACCACGCAGCCCTTACCTCTTCAGTGTAGTCGAACACCGGGATAAGGTGAGTCGTGGGCCGGAGAACGCCTTCGTGCGAATTTAATTGAAAAAATAAGGATATTTAAAGATACAGTTGACGCGCTTTGGCTATTCCGTGGTAAAACATGGCCGAGTATGTTACACAAACAAGCATGAGTGTGTAGACATATTCTAGTAAATATCTGTTGTTTTTAAGTGTCTGAGACAATTTCGAACCTTTTCTTGCAGACCTCCAACTTCGAGAAGGTGGAAAGAGAGCCTGTGGCGAACGGCGTGAACGGCGCCCAGAAGAAGATCTCCTTCGACGACACTCCCATTCGCCCCAGGAGGAGCCACTTCGACTCCAACATCGTTTTCGGTGAGCCCTCCCCACAACTCCTCATAACTCGCATTGCAGGCTCCGACTCTCGTTCATCCGGCCCCAGTCGCAATCCGCCGGGCGGTCGCTCGACCGGCCTCTGGTAGCTTCAGCCTGCCACATATTGCCACCAGTTGTTCGTTGTAAACCCCGCTTGCCGTATGGCACCATTCGTCTTGCCTTTTGCACCCCTCTTTGCTCCTTTCATCTTTCCAGTCGCCCTACGAGCTTATCCCTTACTTGTTGTAGTCACACAGTATTTTCTGGAATCTCAACCGTGCCGCGGACACGCTAAACTGTTACTCCGCCTCTGTTAATGCATAATGGCTTCTACTAACCTTATTTAATAAATATTCGTTGTTTTCTTTGTTTGACACTCGACCTGACACACTTTTTGGCATAGCAATCTCTTGCCTCCCATTTTGGGGAGCCATGTTACCTCAGAGTACACTCCTTATTGACTACGGGGGGAGGGGCAGCGTTTCTTTCTTATTCATAAATTGGTTGAATGAGTTCTAAAGGCTGAAATGGTATGCGTCAACCGAATCGGCGGAAACCGAACAATCGTGCCACTTTTCTTTCCTGTTCCCGTATTCTCCGGCCTATTCTCAATCAAACATGTAGGAATTTGAAAGAAAAAGGAATGATAAAACATTCTGTGGCGTTGCGAGACGCTTCCCTTATAATGCGCAATTCTCCACCTTCCAAAGTTATATTTCCTTCCCATCTCTACAACTCCTGTTCCCCGCTATCCTTAACCGCGGAAATCTTGATAAAACCCTCTCTCATAGTAACTATTTCCGTCGCTATTTCCGTAGTGCTTGATCATAATAAATGCTCCAAATTGGGATCAACTTTAGTCTGGTAGTTGAGCAGTAAGTTTTGCCACGTTTGCAGAAATTACGACCGATATATATAAAACCTCAGCCCATGCTCCTGCGCAGGAGCATGGGCATAATAAAGCGCTGATTTGAGAGTGAGAGATTGAAATATAGACAAAGTGAGGCAGAGTGAGGGTGTGCATGCGTGAGATACAGAGAAATGGAATCAGAGAAATGGAAAATTAAGAGATGGAGAGAGACAGAAAGAGACCGAGAGAGAGATGGGGAGAAAGAGACACTCACAGAGACAGATATACAGAGAACTATAGAAATAAGAGACGTAGATAAAGAGAGACAGAGATAGAGACAGAGATTTCTCGTTGGATCTAACGTTCACATTTAGCCATTACATTAGCTGATCATCTAGAACGCCGTGACGATCTCGGCCTTCTTTGCGGCACATGTGCGTCTTTTTAAAACCGGCCCACGTGTTCTTTGAAAAAGCAGGACAGGCGCACATTGCGGCGGCTGGATCCGTCATCAGTCGCAGCTCCAGCTAATCAGCCGTTGCCATCGACCCCACTCGAACCCAATCCTCCCCTCCGGCGACCCTTAATTAGCCCAATTAAGCACCGACGACCGTTGTTTCAGAAGAACCATGACAATTCTCATCAAGAATGGAATGGTCGTCAACGAAGACCAAATGCAGGTGGCCGATGTACTCGTCGTCGACGGAAAGATCGTGTAAGAGAACAAATTTAATATTTATTTCAAAAATGGTGGATCCGGGAAGAAGCAAAAACTATTTTTGGCCCCTTTTTTGTTATTTTGATTGATGACTTGTGCTCTCTGCTGTTTCTAGTCAGAGAGGAAGCAACAACTGACGACCAGCAGGCGCAATATATTGCACTGAGGGCACGCGGAACTGGAAGAGCACTTTGCGTTGCTGGAAGGCTCTTTTCGTTTCGTGACCCAAAACAACTTTAATTTAAGGTCACGAAAAACGAACCTTATTATTAGATATTTCTACGCCAAAAGGGAATCTCTAGGGGCTCTAGCGGGAGACACCTTGTAACACAAGTTGTCGAGGTTCTTCTCTGAGCTGTTCGCTGTGGGATCCGAAACATCTACCAAAAGTGGATCAATTTGGGCTTTGGGCGTAAAACCATTCCCACGATACAGTAGTGCTATCGTGATACTTATTTTGCAAATTTCGTCGCGTTACATCAATCCCGACCTTGCGCGGGGAATCCCTACTCAGACGGGAGACGTCCTTTATCAAATAGCAGAGATCGGTCGATCAAAGACAGTTTCAATCATTTGCAACGGGATTTTTACGCTGCGCCAGACGATACATTGTCTGTTCTTTGGAGGACAGGGCCTTTGGGATACGGTAGCCGGTTCCTCTCCATTTGGTTCCATCCCGAAATTGCCGCCGTCATCCGGAATCGATCTTTGTCCACACGCATTTTAGCCATTAGTGGCAGATGGCTGCGCAAAGGGAGGTCCGCACAGAGGAATTTTTAGAGGAGGGAAAGAAACTCACGATAAATGGAACTAAAGTTTGGTTACGAAATAAAATATGTTGGTCATTGAGCTATTCTTTTCAGAGCTGTTGGAGAGGGACTCTGTGCCCCTGAGGGAGCTGAGATTCTGGATGCGACGGATCGTCTGATTATTCCAGGAGGCATTGACCCTCACACTCACATGCAACTCCCATTTATGGGAGAAGTGGCCGTTGATGACTTTTACTCGGGAACTGCCTCTGCTCTGGCTGGAGGAACCACCATGGTAAGGGAGAGAAAGTATTGCATCCTGCAGTTTAGATCATCGACTTTGTGATTCCTACTAAGGACACGACGCCGCTGGAAGCATACAAACAATGGAGGGAGTGGGCTGACCCTAAGGTAGACACACACACACACCACACACACACACACACGCACACACACACACACACACACACGCACACACACACACACACGCACACACACACACACGCACACACACACACACACACACACACACGCACACACACACACACACGCACACACACACACACACACACACACACACACAATGTCATTCAGGTTTGCTGTGACTACGGTTTCTCCGTGGCCATCACCAGTTGGAGTGAGGAGATTGCTCGTCAGATGGAGCTGCTGACTTCGCCAGAATACGGTAGTGTGTCTCCCTCCTTCCGAATGCATGGGTGTTTGCAGGCATCAATTCCTTCAAGTTCTTCCTGGCGTACTCGGGGGTGTTTATGGTGACCGACAATGAATTCTATCAGGGTCTTCGTCAGGTACATTCACATTTTTTTGTTTTGAGCGTTTTCCTTATTGAATTTACAGCAACAAGTGAATACCGAAACCCCTAAATCATTCCACGTGATATTTCCAGTGTTCCCGGATTGGAGCGATGGCGAGAGTGCATGCCGAGAACGGGCCAGTGATTGCCGAAAAGTGCAAGGACCTCTTGGCCTGCGGTGTTACTGGACCTGAGGGCCACACTCAGAGCAGACCTGAGGAACTGGAAGCTGAGGCTACCAATAGGGCTTGTGTTCTGGCAGTACAGGCCAACTGTCCCCTTTATGTAGTACACGTCATGAGCAAGGGGGCGGCCGACGCCATCGCCTTCCACAGACAGAAAGGTTTGGGATTTGTCATTGTTAGAGTTGCTTTGAAAAAAGATATTTTTATAGGAAGTAGATCTATAAATACACAAACATGCAATTGCATTTCTCCGAAATCATTAAGCGCTAAGGATAGGTGCATAGATAAACAGAGCTGCCGCAATATGCAAAGCATGCTCTAGCACCGAATTTTTTTTTAATAAATTTGATGATAGCAACCCTATAAAATAAAACAAGGCCAGCCCTTACATATTCCAGGAGCAGTTGTGTTCGGTGAGCCGATCGCCGCTGGCCTCGGAACCGATGGGTCCCACTACTACGACAAGGACTGGCTCCATGCCGCCAGATACATCATGTCTCCTCCTTTGAGCAGGGACCCAACCACTCCCGAGACTCTGATGGACTTCCTTGCTGCGTTAGTCACCAATATTAACCGTAGAATACATTGTTTCAGGGGCCAGCTTCATCTGACGGCCACCGACAATTGTACATTCAACTGTCATCAGAAGAAAGCTGGAAAAGATGACTTTACCAAAATCCCGAACGGAGTAAACGGAGTGGAGGATAGGATGTCGGTGGTGTGGGAGAAGGGAGTGGCCAGTGGAAAGATCGACGCTATGAGATTTGTGGCCATCACCAGCTCAACGGCCGCTAAACTTTTCAACTGCTACCCTCAGAAGGGAAGAATCGCAGTCGGATCGGATGCTGATATTGTCATTTGGAATCCTAAGGCTGCTCACACCATCTCAAGAGACACACACCACCAGGTCGGCGGAACATTTCTGAATCTCTGAAGATACAACGGGTTTAGGCTGTTGATTTCAACATCTTCGAAGGAATGAAGGTCAGCGGAGTCGCAGAAACGACAATCTGCAGGGGAAAGGTAAACACGATGTGCTTTATAATAGAAAGAGTGAGAGGAGAGAGATAGAAGAGAGGTGGGAGTGTTTAGGAGATGGAGAGAACGAGAGAGAAAGAGAAGTTTTTCTTTCAGATCGTTTGGCACAAAGGAGAGCTCTCCGTTGACCCTGGCAGCGGTCGTTTCGTCCCCCTTGCTCCCTTCTCTCCTCACGTGTTTGCCTGTGTCGCCAACAAAGCCAAGGTACCTTCTGCCTCTCTGCCTCTCTCTCTCTCTCTCTCGATATGGAATCTAAATAATCCGTTTGTTCTAGGCCATGGCTCCGAAGTCCGTTCAACGAGTACTCGAATAAACTATTTTATTACAATTTACCGGCAAATAAAGGCGAAAGTACCCGTTGTGTCAAACAAAATCCACCTTTGTTGCGCTCACATCGCCGGCTCTTCTCAGAAGACGGCATCTCCGGAGGATGGCGGATCGGTAGGCGGGGGAGGAGTTCCAGTAGATGAAGAAGTTGGCCGTGGCGTTGACTACGACCAGGAGATTGCCCACGTCAATCAGAAAACCCTCGAGAGCCTCACCCAGCGGCCTGAAAAGAAAAATTGAGAACATGTAAACACTGCGGGTAATTTGATTTATTATTTTCATACAGACGCACTGGTGTCTGACCAAGTCCTTTTGAATCAACAAGGAAGCGGCTTCCACTCCCCATTAGGGAGATGATTCCACTGCGTCAGAAAAAAACAATTTCCTAGAAGAATTAAGATAGGATTAACATTTACTCCAAATCTGATGCGCAACTACCTCTAACGCAATTTGCGTTAATATTTCGGGGGGTTCTGAGGCCAGTTCATTAGAACGCAGATGTTTTAACAAGTTACTGTTTGATTTGGTATATTTGTTAGGGATTTTGTTTGGAATTAAGCATGAACCAAGTGTTCGATTAGGCCAGACCTCCTTGTCACTTCCAGTCGGCAAAGGGACGCCAATTTCACGCAGGAACCCACGCAAGACTAAAATCTCACATAGAAATGGCTTGAAAATAAACAACTTTAAAAAACGATTCAAAGTTAATTCAGGTTGTCATTAAAACATCAGCAATCTTGAACCTTCTAAAAATAGAGAATGAGAAGCCCCAACACTCTTGTGGTCGATGCCGAATTAGGAGAATTCAGCGTAGCAAGCCAATGAAAAACATTGATGCTAGCCAATTTTAGAGAATGTGAAGCTTTTTTTTTCGAAAAATAGTTTGTTTGATACTTATCTATTGGTCAGTTACAACTTGGCCAAGGCTGAAGATGGTTACAGTAACCGATCTACAGTAACCGGAAACCAAAGTTGACAATTACTAAAAGACGTGAGAAGGAAATGAAACGGATATAAATAGAACTGTTAGAAAACACTCCCGAATAAACAGAAGTGTTGCAAAATGTTTAATAGTTCTATTTATTTTCTGGTCAGGAAAGATTCATAATCAGAATGTAGTCCGTATAATTTTCGGTATCTTTTGGGCCAATTCCAAGACATTGATCGAACCCCCTGTATTAAGAGGCCCATTCGATAATTAGAGACACTTAAGTCTAAAGCACCAAAGAACTTACACTCTGAGCATTTCGAAGATGTTGACCAAGAGAGACGTGAGATTGCAGGCGAGGAACAGAGCAATCACCAGCAGAAGCACAGTGGCCGAGTTGTCCTCCCCTCCACCGTTTTTACGAATCTGCAGGAGGATTCCCGCCGTGAGCAAGGAGAGGAGAAGGAACGGGATGATGGCCATCGAAAGGGCGTACATGTAGCCTCTGAAAAGAGATTTTAAAGACGACCCTTGTTATTCCTTTTGAGATTCACGTGACTAAGGCCTTAGAGATGAACCCTCAGATTTGCCATCGTCTAATTAAATCCCAGAAACACACGGAAGCCTTCTGTTGTCCCTAATTGCACTGTGTTAAATTCCTTGGACGTTTTTGTTTCTTTTCGTGTATCGGTTCCGGATCAACGTTGGAGTAAACATTCGCTTTGAAAACAAGGCGCAGACCAATAATTCGAGAGGAATCAGTCTTTGGCCTAATTATCAAAACATGCCAGAGGAAGTCTGAGTTTTGAAATGCTCACTTGTAAACGACGACGTAGGTCTCGCTCACTCGGAGCTCGGTCGGACACAGTTCGTAGAGGGTGTAATTGTCAGGATGGAGGCATTCCACTGCCTAAACGAAAAATAAGTGAAGGATAGTTTGAAAAAAGAACCTGCAGATCTCCAAACTGAATAACATTGTACATGGCCACGAATAACACCACGGCAGCCAGGACACGAGGAGCCCAGACACCTCGACACTCGACGGCCGCCTCTCCACTTCGGACGGACACAAAACAGTCAAAGGCTGCTAACACGGTTATGTAGACTGACAACATCTGAAGGAAAGAGAGTTTAGGTTAGGAATGGAAAAGGACCTGGAAGAAAAGGCCAAGGGGGATGATCTTCGGAAGCAAGAAGACGAATATCTGATCGACGAGAAAAGAGTGCGCACGAAGGGAATCCGAGCTGATCACGAGTACTCCGGCCATACACACTCCTGCAAATGTTTCATTTGAAATCAGAAGATTCAACTGTTCTAGAAATATGTTTTTACTAATCAAATCCTAAGCTTTGCACTGCACTGGACTTCCAAAGAGACGCCCACTAGGTAACTTGACACTTTTAAATTGGGTCATTTTGTAACCACATGCCAGATGTGCCCAAGCGTGGTTGCAACTGGGGCAGTTTGTAACCTTGGAATGTAACGATTGGAGTTCAAAATAATCGGGAAGCCTTGTAGCACTATTTGCATATTGAAAGGTGAGTTACGTCAAGGTTCCAATGCTTTTAAACCCCTGATACGGCTCACACAAGACCTAGTTACAGATTTTACAGTTTCAGCGAAGGGTTTTGCCTCCAAAGCACTCTTTCTGACTCATCTCGCTCTCTCTGCCAGATCAGTATTTTGCCGGAAGCAATTGCCTTTTCGGCCGTCTTCCCTTGGCGTGTCCCGTCGTCATTCAAACGAACGGAACATCGCCGGGCGAGGGCGCGCGGTGGGAAGACATGAAAGATGGAAACCGTGGAAAAACGAGGGAATAACAAGAGAGATTCTTACCAACATCGCTGCAACTGAGGGCCGCCAGGTACTTGGAGGCCGTGCCTCTCTGCTCACAGAACACCAGAAGGGAGAGGATGTTGAAGAAAACTCCCAATAAGGACAAGGCGGGGAGCAGACACACAATGAGCACCTGAAAATGGAAATTTATTCGAATCCCAAAACTTGGTATCGCCCACGCTATTGACTTTCTACCCAGAATAAGTGACAAATGCGACTAAAGAGCAGAATGGTTTCATGTGTTATATCGCGTGTTTCTCTGAGTTTTCGTTAGTTCCGGCAGCCGGATCAAAAAGCAACCGGAAGCCATTACTTGGACTCTTTTTTGGATTTGCGCGAGACAATCGAGACTCACGAGGTGGCAACAATGACGGGGTTGCTTAGGCACTTTAAGGCATTTCAGAAGCATTACCATTGATTTGCAGCTACACAAAAAAGTACTTAGCTTGAGCGAGATATGTGATTTGAAACACAAACAGCTTCGTAAATTTAGATTCCAATCTTTCTTTGCAAGAGCTCTAAACTGACTTTTAGGTGTCCCGTTCTGTTTCGTTATTCTACTAAAAGCCTGTCTAAAGAACTCTCTCAGATGCCCCTGCTTTCTCTTCCCGAGTATTCGCTGTCTTCCATATTTAATTCGCCCACTGTCTTCTTTCAGTCTTTGTTGACAAACAAGGCTGCTGCCACCCTCGGCTGGCAGCAGCTCTCGGCTGGCAGCAGGGCTCGCGAGTGGGAGGAGTGCAGACTTATTAGCTGTCAGGGGTGCATAGACGCCCCGGTTGTCAGCAGCAGTTCCCGCAATAATCACCAGCTGGCTGTCGCTAAGCATTCAAAACGCCGTTCACATTCTTTTTCGCTCAATCGCCAGTCAAAGTGCGAAATATCGACAGATGGAGATTCTCCAAACGAGGAATTGTTCAGAGGCAGCTGCACTGCGTGAATTGGCTTAAGTGCGACGGTAAATGAATCATTTGGGAAATTTTTAAAGAATGCTTGTGAATTCTCACCAGATTGGCTGTACTGCTGACATCATCGGCGTTCGAGTGGAGACATTCGCACTCGCGCATGTGCTGGAAGGAAAATTGGGGGGTTGACGAATGAAAAGAAGCGACATCAAACAACTGAGAATTAATTGGAAAAACAAGGGATGGGCATGATAGTCATGCGAATTAAGGAGAAGAAAGGGAGAATACAAGAGAAGTAAGAGGATGAATTATGATAGAGATATTGAGAAAGACCAGATCAAGAAAGAGAGACAGTGGCCAATGGTAGAGAGATAGTGCAAGAACAAGACAGACAAAGAAAATAGAAAGAGAGATACACAGAAAGAGAGTGAAAGAGGGAGAGAGAGAGAGAGAACAATGGGTTTCGAAATTCCATCAAACAATTCTCAAATGTCATCATCAATCATCTTTAAAATTACTTGTTTTCGTTTCAGAAGACCATAATTTTAAGCCGCTTCCATATTTGGGTCCCCCTCTCCAGCAGCAAGTCGCACAAACACAAACGGAAACACTAACGCATGAATAGAATTGGCATCACGGAATATAAAGGTGGCGAATGAAAGGAATCAGATGTTTTGTGAAACACCGGAAGAAAACAGCAGTAGACAGTGAAAGCCTCTAATTTTCTTCAATCGGCCGGTTCTCCGTCTGGGCGTCACCTCAAGGGGGCGTGGCCTATCTTAGTCAAGGCTAAGATGTCACACTAAAAGATCTCTCAGACAACTGATATTTTTTCGGAAGGAGGATTCTACTCAAATTAATCTCCTTCGCTGGAAAATAAAATTCAATTGGTTGTTGTCTTGGGGACTTAATAACAAGAAATCGAAAACGAAAGAGGAAACAGGCAAAGGGGAATCATAGATCAAAGAAGGAAAAATAGAAACACTTAGAGATAGAGACAAAAACATAAAGAGATATAGAGAGATAGACAGAGAGAGAGAGAGAGAGAGAGAGAGAGAGAGAGAAGGGAGACAGGAATACAGATAAACATAGAGATATAGAGACAGAACTTTGGCGATACATCAGGGGGATGAAGAGAAACATTAAGGGGATGGCGGGAGGAGAGATATGAAGAGAGGCAGAAACAAACAGAGACCGAAGCAGAAATACATAGAATGAAAAAGGAGGGGAATGTATGGGTATAATTCCTCAGCCCCGGTTGTTTGTTGTGGTCCCTCCCTCCATCGTAAGTGTGAATCGGGGCTGTTTTTATTTATTTCAATTAGTTTTCTAGAAAACAGCCATCAGTTCATGAGAATTCTTGAATAAAGGAGAGAAATCGAAGTCTCATCGAGCAAACAGAGGCCCTGGGTGGTCGGTGGTCCCTTCTTCCATCGCCCCGCCCCCGGGATATCACTATAGACGCACTTAAACGAAGGGGTTTGTCGCCTATTGTCTGACGTTTTCCGTAATTGTGTATTTAGCGGCTCTCTTGTAAAACCCCGCGTCATTGCAGTCTTGTTTTGGTTTCTCCGCTTTATTAGGCTTTTCTTTACAAAGACAAATGTGATTAGCAATGACAATGAGATGGTTTTCGTCTGGAAACAGACGAAAACGAGAGACGCTTCTGGGAAGCAAAGACAGACAACACAACAGATCACTGGAATGGGCGGAGGAAGGAACTTGGTCGGGAATTCAAATTCTCAGAGCACTTTGCTTTCTGACAAACAGGAAACGAAGAGCATGGGCAGTTTTTTGGAAGGGCTAAACCACAGGAAATTTAACAATTTTAACACAATAGATATGAATCTATATGTTCATTTTTGAGGATGATTTGTTGAACAAGTGGGGCTAAAAACGAGAAAATTCGGGGGAAAAAAGCTGGTTAGGCAGCCTATGTTCCAAACGGTTCGCGGACAACTCCTCCGCCGACTGCGACAATTCCTCCGCGCTATAAACCACGCCCACTAAAGGCGACAACTCCTCCTTGCTATGATTCGGAGGAGTTGTCCTTAATGTTTATTATTACGCGACAATTCCTCCGGGCGACAACTCCTCCGCGGAGGAGTCGACCCCTCGGAGGAGTTGTCGTGGAATCGTTCCAAACATGCGCTGTTGATGGCTAAAATAAAGTCAATAGAGCGTCATTAGAATTATAACTTGATCTCGGCCTGGGGACAGTAGTTTTTGTTATAAAAATAAGAGTGTTCGTCTTATTCTGGTTTAGAAAATAGATTGGGACCATAAACCTAAAAACAAAAGTTCAAGTTGTGGCAACCAATGTTTAATTGAAAATTTTATTTATAAAACTAGTTATTACTTGATACAAATAATTGCGTGCGTAACATAGAACGCAACTCATTGAAGAAACGCATGGGAGATTATATCATGTTTAAACTGCACACACACACACACACACAACCTTACCGCTCCTGTGGTACATTTGAACCGCGTGCCGGGTTCCGAATATTGGGGTTCGGCAGTTCGGCGCTTGTCCATTCAGTGAAAAGGAGCGGAAAATTGAGAAGTGCGAATAAAGCAAAATCTATCCTTTTTTCCTTCTAATCCTCATGTAAGCGCCCTTTATGCCCCTCCAAATGTTATTATCGAGGGATGAATCTTAAAAGACTTGAGATGTGCCAGAGACCTCGGTTGTATTCAATTACACTTCCAGGGATACCCTCGTGGGCGAGTGAATGACCGACCAATTGTGAGGAAAATTGGACAGCACGGCGTGTCCATTCCCTTTTCAACAGATTCTGTAGCCGGTGCAATAAAAATAAAGAAGGGAATAGGAAATGACGATCGTTTCTTTGTTTGTCAAGGCTGTACTACAAATAAAAACGAATGAATTTCGGGTACGTAGGCCTTGCTCCCTCCCACGGCCGTTGTTTTCGCTGACAATATAGGAAGTGGGTGTTCTTTAGAGAGGTCATCAGAGTACGTGGGGCTGCAACTGACGGTCCGAAAGAGCAAAAGGACGCGGTTGGCTGCGGAAGGATGACGAGGCCATTCGGATGAAGCGATGGGCCTCAGGGGAAGTCTGTGACAGATTACCGCCTAGGTAGACACACACTTTTCATTTTAGTTTATCACTTTAACACTTTAGAATTGCTTTAGAAGTATCGCTTCAACAGCGAGTTTGACTTTGTTGATTAAAATGAGACGTCCCTTTTTGTTGCCAGATATGTAACTCTCTTATATGGTATGTATATAACTGGGATGAATGTAACTTGGGACCTGTTGAATTCGTCCCAGGTTGCAATCTGACTGAATTGTCATGCAGCTAATTTGTAACTGAGACGTGTTGTAACCCCCAATCAACATAGTCACGTGTGAGAATAAAACTAGCTTTACCTACGTGTGTGTTTATTAAGGTTAATTACACAGCGTACCAGTTGCAATTCAAAGGGTAGCAATATGGGCTAGTTACAAAAATATAAGGTACACCTGCCTCGAAAAGTCTCAAATAGAATTACAATAAGGGGGCGCCGTATTCGAATACCTTCGAGAATTGAGATGACTTTGTTCATTCGATTTATCCACAAGATTAGGAACAGTTTCCTTTTTTTGTTAAACAATGCTTAATTTACTTAATACTAAATACATTATTAGCACACAGGGCTAGCAAATGCATTTTAGCACAATTGGTCTGAATTGAAATCGTTCCAGAGAGACAGAGACACAATTCAAAATCCAAAAAACAAATCTTGGAAGGTGGTTTTGTTCCGTACAAAAATCTTCTTCAAGCCCCACGCCGTTTTTTGTAAATAGTTTTGGTCGATTTTGGCCTATAGAACGCATAAGTGCTTTATCGGGCCCACCAAGGACACTTTTCGCCCTTTCTATAAACCGAATAAATGTAAGCTATTCAGCTGTAAATGTGGGGTGTTTGGCAAAGGGCAGTGATTCCCCATTCACATAAAGTTTAAAAATACTTGCGCGGAACTTCCCAAGACTTGTTTATTTCCTAGCTGATTTATAGTTTACGTAGAGGATTTAAAAAAGGAACAGTGAGAATTTACGGCAATCCGAGTTGTTTTCACACACGGCCGTTGAGAGAAACATTCTGTTTTTCATTCTCAATTTCAGCTGTCACATTGGAAAAGTGTGTGTTTGATGTACAAAAAATAGTAAGTGAGCAGTTACTAAACGGAAACACAAAATGATTGATTAACGACCAAAAGCAACTTAATAAAAATTCTAATACAAAATTTAATTACTTAGTCGTTACGTAGACATCGATGAAGAATGAGTTAAAAGTACAGCCCTTGTATGAATTATGGAATAGACCGCGAGGATTGGCTGGAGAGACAAGGAAAAATAGAGCTCGATTGAAAGATGAAACGATTGTGCTTTAATTAGGGCACAAACAAACGACGTCAGCTGTTGTCTCCTTTGAGAAAAGAGGCAAAAAGCACTTTCAGAGGATATTATCAGCTGTAACTCAGGGGCAATTACAGTTTCTATCTGTAGTTGGGGATTCTTGGAATTCGGTTGAGAAAGGGCACTCCCACTCAAAACTCCTTCAAACGTTGTTTTCGCAGTCCTTTTGCTGTGACTAATTGCCTCTGTATCAGTTATAAATAACTTTAGTGTAACAAAATATATTCAATTGAAAATCTCGCTGAATGGGAGAAAAGAAGATTGTGTGGGTTGCAAGGGGCGTTTGGAAGGAAATATAATTGCTCTTCTTTTTCAGCTGCGCTAGCCCATTTCGCATTGGAAAACAAGTCCATTTTCGGAAAGACATCGTTTGGATGAACCTTTGATGAATAAAGACGGAGGGGAAGGGCATAATGAGGGGCGAGTGGAAATGAGCGCAGTCCATCAGATGTCAGACGAGGAATCTCCTGCTCAGCCGATCTTTCGCACAACGGATGGAGGGACGCCATTCTTCCGTTCGGACATTCATGGCTAACAATCAGACGAAAACAAAAACAAAACTTGTTTACAATTGTCTAAAGGAACAAAATGTCTAGAGATACTCCGTGTCGAATCAGCCATTTTGGTTGCAAAACAAGCTCAATTGCCAGCTCACAGGGGCAACTCATCTGGAAATCGGCTTAAACTCAGATGATAGCCTTAGGCCAATGAAGCTGAGGGGATTTTAAAGTCTGTTGAGGTTTAAAGGGAAAACCACGTCAGTGACGTTTCAGCAAAGGGACAAACATATAAATTTTTAAACTGAGGGTTATTATGAAAAAGTCTGACAGGAAGTAGGCTTGTGACAAGTGTAATTTGTTCCAAGTGGCTGTTATTCACGGCTCAAACTTTCTATGCAATTCGGAACAAGTTAAAATGCTAACACAACAAGAGCATGGGGAAGGAAGCATATCTCTCTCTCTCTCTCTCTCTCTCTCTCTCTCTCTCTCTCTCCACAAAAATCTCTCTCCCTTCCGTAAAAGTGTTCTCTGAAAAGTACCCTCTGCGGCCGTCTTTTTTTCTAGAGGCCAACGGGCGGTGGCTGATTGTGGACACCTCTGCAGACTACAATTAACGCAATTCAAATGTTCCTCTGAGGAAACGTTTCCAGACCAAAATAAAAAAAACGCTTTAAAGGCTTATCGTTAGTCAGAAGTCATGAGTAGGTTTTCCCTATACAGCACTCTTCAATGATCTTGCGCATGTTGGATGTTATCTTTTTTTGTAAATCAGGTATAATCCCAGTTGCCTTGAAATATTGCAATTTGGAATCACAAGAATACATCCTAAAGTCACTTAGACTAAAGATTTATGATAATTCTATAGAAAGGGTTAGGAAATCGCAGAATGCGCACAACTTATCTGATTTGTAGCTTCGGTTGTAAATGTTTAACACATAACATTTGACCATTGAGATCTTTGGTTGAGGGGAACCAAAGCTTACGGAATAAATTTTCATTTTTGGACATTGCTTGACAACAGGAAATGGAACCAAAAAAGGAAAGAAGCACTAGGTTAGAAGGAATAAAGAATGAACTTCAATATGGCCAAACTCAGAATGATGAGGACACTCGTTCACAACAAGAGTTAGCACTGCTAAATTTCCATTTGTCACGAACATTATTCTGATGGCATTTATGTGTTCCTTGAATCGGAAGTACGAAGGAGGAAAGTGAAGGAAGCTGCAAACGAGGACAAGTGGAGAGTACTGGAGACGAGTGGTCAGATCAGAAGAACAGCCGAAACGAGATGTGGGCTGCTGGGGTAAAGAAAGGATGATGCGAACCGGGGTATTTTCTGGAGAAACGGGCGAAAAGGCAGCGCACCCCGTGGTTTCGGCCGTTTTGCAGAGGCAAATGGCGCCGTAAGTCGTTCGGCGCAGAGGGACGACACCTTGGAAACCAGACACCGAATTCAGGGTGGCAATTTAACAAAATGGCACTTCAGGTGTGTGTGTGTGTGTGTGTGTGTGTGTGTGTGTGTGTGTGTGTGTGTGTGTGTGTGTGTGTGTGTGTGTGTGTGTGCTTCCTGTAAACCATGTTTTACAACTGTTCAAGAAGAATTATGGAAAATCAGAATAATCATTTTTTTTTTCATTCCCAAACAGCCGCCATTCAGAAAAAGCACAACATTGTGAAGCAACTGGCTGATTTGAAGATAGGAACTGCGAATGGACCTGGAGCTTCCTTACACTTCGAATTGGATGAGAGATTTACATCTTAAGCTTCTGATTATTTTTTGTTATCGTAGGTGAAATTGCCATCAAAATAGTCGTCGAATCCCTATAGTTAGCTTAGAGACCAATGAGCACAAAAACCTTCGTCAATGGGGTCAAAGTGTATACAATTGATGGACATACGCAGAAAAGGAAACGAATGAGCTCATTTACATCAGTCAAAGAAATATTCCTGCAACTTCTTAATCCGTTGATCACAGATTGAAGGAAAAAATGACGCTTAGCCTTTAGAGATTGGGGAGGTTTTTGTTAGGAGAAAGGAACAATCACATTTGTATGCTCAGCTTATATTTTGCATAGCTACATGTTCAACTAGAACGTAATTGGCATACTAAAAGTACAGAAGAACAACCTTCAGAATCCGCGTACTTTGCATGAATCCATACCTCATTTCCGTTCCTTTAAGAGGCAATTCGAAAGGAAATTTGAAATGATTTCAGTATGACGAGAATGACGACAGCCGTATTTCCCGTTTGAAAGGCTAATTTTCGGCAAAATTAGTGCCACTTTCATCTTAAAAGGGATTTCATTAGTGGACAATAACTGAGAACGATAAGAAGATGGGTGTACGTGTGAAATACAACAGAGTTTGGGGCATTCAGCCTCTTGCAGACGACTTTCTGTGCAAAGCCAAGGACCGTGGGAGGACAAAGCGGAAGATTCTCTTTGGGAAACGAATCCTGACACATGCGTTGAAGTTAATCCTGTTCCCGAAATCTCAGATAATTCCAAATGACGGGGTTAAATCCCCGCGAATCAATACGTTCAGTTTGAAGTTCAGAAGTGAAGAAAACAAAGGGGCAGGTTCTTTACATACCCTTATATATATATATATATATATATATATATATATATATATATATATATATATATATATATATATATATATAAAATTAAATACACTAAGTCAGCATTCAAGTTGTTTTTCTGTGGTTGGTGAAGAAGACCACTCCTCCTCAAGTCGCAATCGCTGGCTTTAATTCTAAATTCAGTCTCTACAGTGCCTCCTCCCACTCGATGTTTGCCGAAGTGACCCTATGTCGCCGTGAGAGACGCAGTCCTCAGGATCTGGCCCAGATGACAGCGACCGTGGACAGATGAATTAGCTTCAGAAGAAGAAAAGAATATCAGTTTCAGAAGACTCCTTGCAACACCAAGTATTTTCGACTCCAGTGTTGTGTCTGGGATAGGGCGGGGATCTGTGAAGACCACGCGCGGCCCCGCTCCTATTTTGCTGTAATAATGGGTTTTTCGAATATCAACATCAGAATAATCTCACCCGTCTCCAACACCCCCCGCAGTAGAGTTGGTGGGCACTATACAAGTCTTCGAAAAAACATTATAAAAAAAAACGCTATGGTTTATCTCGCTCTGTGAGTGTGTGTGTGTGTCTATGTTCTATCAGCGTAAAACCACGCGTTCACTTTCTCAGAAGGGTTGGGTGAGATCGGCCGTAGGCCGAGTTTCACGTGCGGGCGGCCGAAGGTGCGCGCGTACCCTCCTGGTATAACATATAGCCAGGAGGACCACTGAAGTAACATAACGACGATAGAAGGTCACGACCATGTGGCTACTTCTTACACATTTCAATCAATCCCTGCCGCTTTTACGGGCTACATCTCATATAGTCTGTGCTCGAACAACAACGCGCCTTCCCGATAACCTCATATAAAAACAAACATTGCTAAGACGTTATGGCTGGTTTCTGTGCGCCCTTCTATCAAAGCGCACTCCCTCGCGCTTCCGCAATTTCTGACCTACTCAAATCGCGGCGGGACCAGGTGCCTAGAATCCATTAAGGTTCCAAAGGGGCGGTTGTTGTTTGGACACAGACTATACCGCCGCTTTTACGGGCACAATGAAACAACAACAAATAAAACAACAACTGGCAAACATTGACCTTCGATCAGCACCCAGGAAGACATTGGTGTTGCGTTGAATCCATTACAACGAGATATCTGAAAAGGCACCTTTGAAAACCCCTTATAAAATTATTGACAAAAAATCCACTGCTGCCGCATGAAAACCTGGATAAGTTCCGCATAGATGCACGAGAGTGCAAGCTAAGCTTTGTATAAGGAAAGAGGGTCGAATAGTGTCGCCAGAACCGACGTTCGATCACAACGACAAGTGACCACAATTGTTTCGCTGGTGAAAACCATAGCGATGTTCTAGCTAGTTTCTTTTGAAAATTCAAAACTGGATCATAGTGGAGGGCCACTACAGCTACAGGTGGGTGCCTTGTAATTTTTTAAGAAAAATTACGAAAGGAGGTTGCGTCAAGGGGAGTCGGAGTGCAGCCATTTTGACAAGCACCAACGTATGAACCACCGTGATTCCGTCATTTGCTTCCTATGAATGTGAAATTGTCATATCTTTTGTAACGCAGCGTGAAATTAGCATATCTTTTGACATCTAGCGTGAAATTAGCATACCTAACAAAACCCGGCGTGAAAATAGCAAAGACAGCACACCGGTAGCTTCCGATGCGCCTTCCCAAAACTGTTCTTCATCGATGTGCCCAACTGTGAACTGAGCGAGTTGATGATTTCCACTGTACCCTAAAAATTGGTTATTTGTAAGCGAATTCATAGATACAAATAAAAAAATTATTAAAATCGACAAGCAGAACATACCTGTCCGTGGTGCCTTCTGTATCCCCTTAGGCCAGCTGTACCGAGCATTTGGATAAATGTCTGGGCCATATGCGGAATTCTTGCTCGGGTAATTGATGACTTCGCAACTTCGGTGCTATTCACTTTCTTTGCTGCTGAATCCGGCCGATTTGTACTGAAATTAAATAGATTGCTACGGTGCGGTGGAGCAAATTGGAGCTGACTGAAGACTTCACCAACTAGAAGTTCTAAATCAGGGGATTTGATTTTCGAAGAATATTTGCCGCTACCTGATTCTGCGCTCTAAAGACAGCCGGCTGGTTCTTCGGAATCCACGAAGATTCGTACACCGGACGAAGTAGCTAATTTCCAAGTATTAGATCTGTAAATGCCCAATTTATATTCCCGGCGAAAACGAAAAATACCGAAACATGGTTTCTAGAGGACTGGTTTCCATTGCTGCAAAACGATGGCGTTCCAGCAGTAGAATCCCTCAGTTGCAGAGTAGTCGTAGGTGACGACGGAGTTTTTTGTCGGGTCAACCAGGAGCTTCTTCGTTCCAGACTCTTTTGTTCAGCTTCAGTAGACTCAGATCCAGGTATAGCCAGTTCCACCGAACTAAATATATTCAATCAACGGAAATGCTTAGGAACACGAACAATTGTTAGGCGATTACTGCCCCCAAAGAGATTCCGACAGTGGAGCCGACGGATGACTGACGATGGTTCAAGGAGGAGTGATGAAAGGTAACGTCTGTTCAGCTTCTACGCAGTGGGACTTTTGATAATTAGGTTATCTAAAACAAAACAGTTATATTACAGAAACATTAAATTTACATCAACGGCCGATCCTTTGCTAGGAATTCTTCCATCATCCACATGATTCGCCGCAAACTTCAGAAACCGAATGAAGTAGATCATCTATCGACGGACCAGGTTGATGACGGGCAGCCACAGGTAGTCGACGGAGGCGATGAAAAGAAAAAGTGTAGTTTTCTCTATTTTAGTTTGACTACTTTATTTGAAAATGAATTCCATGAGAATTCCGCAGTTAGTAAGCGCGAATTCAGGCGACCTGCGGCCGCATAGACAAACAGCCTTCGGCCGCTCAATCAGGCAACTTGTGGCCGCACACACACCCACACACACTGGCAGCCTGCGGCTGCACAGGCACACAGCCTTCGGCCGCTCAGTTATCCGGCCTGCGGCCGTACAAACGCGCAATTTAACTACATGAAAAGCACTGCGTAGGGCTAGGAGGGGGCACACTAACACCAGCCCCCAATGGATTCCAAAGCACACTGGTGGACACAGAGGGTAAGCAGACTGGTTACGTGTCATCTGTCCTTAAAAGTGTCTTATTAACGCAACTAAAACCTAATCTACGAGTAAATTGTGCCCCACTCCTAAACTGCAGATGTGAACTGCAGCTAATCTCCCTCCAGTGAGCTCCGGGAGTTTCAGAAAAGTGCCCCGCATTTTAGAAGCGCGATTTAAAATAAAACTTTTAAGGAATACAATTTACCTCGTTGATACTCCTGAGCAGTGTGTCCATGGAGTCCGCCCCGATTCTGTCCGTTCGCGGGCAGAGCCGTCACTCCGTGTTCCGCTCTAGTGACAAAATAGCTACTGACACCGCAATTTAGGAGCACAGTTTATAGCCCTGAAGGGCAGCTCTCTGAAAGAGCGGGTCAATCGCTGTGGCGGAGCCATCCATTGCTGACAGCGGAGGCAGCCATCACAGGAGAGGAAGGAAGAAGAGACGGAGACATCGGAGGCTTAGTGGACATCGTAGTCGAAGGAGATGAGCAGCCGGCTGGGGAGAAGGCGACGGCTAAAGTGAGAAGAATTAGTGAAGGAAAGTATATGTTAATTCTTCGTATATATCGGAATAAATAATCAATTCCACATGCAAAACATGCAAAACTGTCCGCGACTTGAATTTCGAGCAGGGCCACTGTCCGCGACTTAAATTTTGAGCAGGGCCACTGTCCGCGACTTGAGAAACCTGGCCAGGGCCACCGCGGCCACAGTCCGCGACTTGAATTTTGAGCAGGGCCACTGTCCGCGATGAGACACAGGCAACAACTAAGATCTTTCGGAAAAATTTGAATGGAAACTGGGGTAATTTGGGTTGCTGAAAAAGGGACTACATTTGTTTTGAGGGTTAATTTTTATAGAAATGGCCACCTATCGCCGCTTTATGTGTAAACTGAACCGGAGAGATAAAAAGCACTTCGTAGGTGTATCATGTATGCGGAATAAAGGTTGAAACTACCAGGGTCGCGTGATGTTACGCCATGGCAGGCAACTAATGTATTTTGAAGACCTGTAAATAAATGTTCGCCACTTTGGAAACTCACAGGTTGACAAGAAGCAGCGTTGTGTTAACTAAGGGGCTTCCCAATTTTTGGCGGAGCACGGTGGGATCTCGCGGAAGTGATGGCTTTTTTTGGACCTGGCACTCGTCCAAGAAATCCGTACTGGTTACGGTAATTCCTTTGAAAAAACACTGAAATTCAAAAAAAAACCCGCGGACCTCCCGGTAAGGTGTACGATGCCAACACCACTAAACGTGAAGCCAAAAATATGTATTTTACCGTTTTTTTTATACCGGAACGAAACACTTCCTATTCCGACTCACCAGCTAGTCTCCTTCGAGGAACTAAATACTCGGCTCCAGGTCTTAGGACCTCCACATACCCATTGACAACAAGCCTGGGATAAATCTGTGGCGTCAGGAACAGCGGTGTACGGAAAAGGAAATGAACAGATTTCGGCGAACAATTGCTGCACAGTTATACATTCGACAAAAACAAGAACGGGGAGTTGCAAACAATACTGAAGCGTTAAAAGGAAAACTTCGCGGTGATTACTCGTGATTCCAATCCCGAAAAACAAAAACGCCACTTTTCCACATAAAGAGCCACAAAAACATTTTTACCTTACATTTAGCAAACTGGAACAAACGAATTTAGTACTGGAAAACCACAAGGACTGAAAGAGCGTCACGGATTAAATTCCGACGATACTTTCCTAATAACGCAAGGTCCTACAACGAAAATATCCGGGGCCACTGTCCGCAACTTGAAAATCCTGGGCAGGGCCACAGCTGCCACTGTCCGCGACTTGAATTTTGAGCAGGGCCACTGTCCGCGACTTGAATTTTGAGCAGGGCCACTGTCCGCGACTTGAATTTTGAGCAGGGCCACTGTCCGCGACTTGAATTTTGAGCAGGGCCACTGTCCGCGACTTGAATTTTGAGCAGGGCCACTGTCCGCGACTTGAATTTTGGGCAGGGCCACTGTTCGCGACTTGAATTTTGGGCAGGGCCACTGTCCGCGACTTGAATTTTGAGCAGGGCCACTGTCCGCGACTTGAATTTTGAGCAGGGCCACTGTCCGCGACTTGAATTTTGATCAGGGCCACTGTCCGCGACTTGAATTTTGGGCAGGGCCACTGTCCGCGACTTGAATTTTGAGCAGGGCCACTGTCCGCGACTTGAATTTTGAGCAGGGCCACTGTCCGCGACTTGAATTTTGAGCAGGGCCACTGTCCGCGACTTGAATTTTGATCAGGGCCACTGTCCGCGACTTGAATTTTGGGCAGGGCCACTGTCCGCGACTTGAATTTTGAGCAGGGCCACTGTCCGCGACTTGAATTTTGAGCAGGGCCACTGTCCGCGACTTGAATTTTGAGCAGGGCCACTGTCCGCGACTTGAATTTTCAGCAGGGCCACTGTCCGCGACTTGAATTTTGATCAGGGCCACTGTCCGCGACTTGAATTTTGAGCAGGGCCACTGTCCGCGACTTGAATTTTGAGCAGGGCCACTGTCCGCGACTTGAATTTTGAGCAGGGCCACTGTCCGCGACTTGAATTTTGGGCAGGGCCACTGTTCGCGACTTGAATTTTGGGCAGGGCCACTGTCCGCGACTTGAATTTTGAGCAGGGCCACTGTCCGCGACTTGAATTTTGAGCAGGGCCACTGTCCGCGACTTGAATTTTGAGAGGGCCACTGTCCGCGACTTGGAAATCCTGGCCAGGGCCACCGCGGCCACTGTCCGCGACTTGAATTTTGAGCAGGGCCACTGTCCGCGACTTGAATTTTGGGCAGGGCCACTGTTCGCGACTTGAATTTTGGGCAGGGCCACTGTCCGCGACTTGAATTTTGAGCAGGGCCACTGTCCGCGACTTGAATTTTGAGCAGGGCCACTGTCCGCGACTTGAATTTTGAGAGGGCCACTGTCCGCGACTTGAATTTTGAGCAGGGCCACTGTCCGCGACTTGAATTTTGGGCAGGGCCACTGTCCGCGACTTGAATTTTGAGCAGGGCCACTGTCCGCGACTTGAATTTTGAGCAGGGCCACTGTCCGCGACTTGAATTTTGAGCAGGGCCACTGTCCGCGACTTGAATTTTGAGCAGGGCCACTGTCCGCGACTTGAATTTTGAGCAGGGCCACTGTCCGCGACTTGAATTTTGAGCAGGGCCACTGTCCGCGACTTGAATTTTGAGCAGGGCCACTGTCCGCGACTTGAATTTTGAGCAGGGCCACTGTCCGCGACTTGAAAATCCTGGCCAGGGCCACCGCGGCCACTGTCCGCGACTTGAATTTTGAGCAGGGCCACTGTCCGCGACTTGAATTTTGATCAGGGCCACTGTCCGCGACTTGAATTTTGAGCAGGGCCACTGTCCGCGACTTGAATTTTGAGCAGGGCCACTGTCCGCGACTTGAATTTTGAGCAGGGCCACTGTCCGCGACTTGAATTTTGAGCAGGGCCACTGTCCGCGACTTGAATTTTGAGCAGGGCCACTGTCCGCGACTTGAATTTTGAGCAGGGCCACTGTCCGCGACTTGAATTTTGAGCAGGGCCACTGTCCGCGACTTGAATTTTGAGCAGGGCCACTGTCCGCGACTTGAATTTTGATCAGGGCCACTGTCCGCGACTTGAATTTTGAGCAGGGCCACTGTCCGCGACTTGAATTTTGAGCAGGGCCACTGTCCGCGACTTGAATTTTGAGAGGGCCACTGTCCGCGACTTGGAAATCCTGGCCAGGGCCACCGCGGCCACTGTCCGCGACTTGAATTTTGAGCAGGGCCACTGTCCGCGACTTGAATTTTGGGCAGGGCCACTGTTCGCGACTTGAATTTTGAGCAGGGCCACTGTCCGCGACTTGAATTTTGAGAGGGCCACTGTCCGCGACTTGGAAATCCTGGCCAGGGCCACCGCAGCCACTGTCCGCGACTTGAATTTTGAGCAGGGCCACTGTCCGCGACTTGAATTTTGATCAGGGCCACTGTCCGCGACTTGAATTTTGAGCAGGGCCACTGTCCGCGACTTGAATTTTGAGAGGGCCACTGTCCGCGACTTGGAAATCCTGGCCAGGGCCACCGCAGCCACTGTCCGCGACTTGAATTTTGAGCAGGGCCACTGTCCGCGACTTGAATTTTGAGCAGGGCCACTGTCCGCGACTTGAATTTTGAGAGGGCCACTGTCCGCGACTTGGAAATCCTGGCCAGGGCCACCGCAGCCACTGTCCGCGACTTGAATTTTGAGCAGGGCCACTGTCCGCGACTTGAATTTTGATCAGGGCCACTGTCCGCGACTTGAATTTTGAGCAGGGCCACTGTCCGCGACTTGAATTTTGAGCAGGGCCACTGTCCGCGACTTGAATTTTGGGCAGGGCCACTGTTCGCGACTTGAATTTTGAGCAGGGCCACTGTCCGCGACTTGAATTTTGAGAGGGCCACTGTCCGCGACTTGGAAATCCTGGCCAGGGCCACCGCAGCCACTGTCCGCGACTTGAATTTTGAGCAGGGCCACTGTCCGCGACTTGAATTTTGATCAGGGCCACTGTCCGCGACTTGAATTTTGAGCAGGGCCACTGTCCGCGACTTGAATTTTGAGAGGGCCACTGTC
This sequence comes from Oscheius myriophilus, assembly GCA_964057215.1. NCBI lineage: Eukaryota > Metazoa > Nematoda > Chromadorea > Rhabditida > Rhabditidae > Oscheius > Oscheius myriophilus. The sequence goes on from OZ059905.1 coordinate 15,755,083, forward strand.
CGCGACTTGGAAATCCTGGCCAGGGCCACCGCAGCCACTGTCCGCGACTTGAATTTTGAGCAGGGCCACTGTCCGCGACTTGAATTTTGATCAGGGCCACTGTCCGCGACTTGAATTTTGAGCAGGGCCACTGTCCGCGACTTGAATTTTGAGCAGGGCCACTGTCCGCGACTTGAATTTTGGGCAGGGCCACTGTCCGCGACTTGAATTTTGAGCAGGGCCACTGTCCGCGACTTGAATTTTGAGCAGGGCCACTGTCCGCGACTTGAATTTTGAGCAGGGCCACTGTCCGCGACTTGAATTTTGAGCAGGGCCACTGTCCGCGACTTGAATTTTGATCAGGGCCACTGTCCGCGACTTGAATTTTGGGCAGGGCCACTGTCCGCGACTTGAATTTTGAGCAGGGCCACTGTCCGCGACTTGAATTTTGAGCAGGGCCACTGTCCGCGACTTGAATTTTGAGCAGGGCCACTGTCCGCGACTTGAATTTTGAGCAGGGCCACTGTCCGCGACTTGAATTTTGAGCAGGGCCACTGTCCGCGACTTGAATTTTGAGCAGGGCCACTGTCCGCGACTTGAATTTTGAGCAGGGCCACTGTCCGCGACTTGAATTTTGAGCAGGGCCACTGTCCGCGACTTGAATTTTGAGCAGGGCCACTGTCCGCGACTTGAATTTTGAGCAGGGCCACTGTCCGCGACTTGAATTTTGAGCAGGGCCACTGTCCGCGACTTGAATTTTGATCAGGGCCACTGTCCGCGACTTGAATTTTGAGAGGGCCACTGTCCGCGACTTGAAAATCCTGGCTAGGGCCACCGCAGCCACTGTCCGCGACTTGAATTTTGGGCAGGGCCACTGTCCGCGACTTGAATTTTGAGCAGGGCCACTGTCCGTGACTTGAATTTTGAGCAGGCCCACTGCCCGCGACTTGAATTTTGAGCAGGGCCACTGTCCGCGACTTGAATTTTGGGCAGGGCCACTGTCCGCGACTGTTCCGCGTGGCTCAGCAGAAAATTAGTGTGCTTCCGCGTGCCCACTGTGGCCTGCTCGGCATTGAGAGAAATATATTGTCAGACAGGGTTCAAATCAAAAATTTTCAAAAACGTTCATCTAAGGAAGGAATCAGGGGTAATCGAGGGCGTAGAATCGAGTGGCTGTTTTTAGCAATCTTTACGTTGAAGCCTCCAAAAACGAGATTGGTGCCGTTTGCAGTTGAATCTTTGCAGCCCTGCTTCCTAAAAACCATAAGTTTTATAAGCGGGAATATTTTGAAAAGTTGTTCAGAATTTCAGAGGTAAACTTTTTCTTTTGCTTGCAACACCATAATACGTTCGCGTTTCGAGCTATACCACGGCCTTTCCATCCTTACCGTTTGAAGGAACTCCAACATGCAAAAAAGCGGCCGTTGGCGCGGCCCATTCCAAACCGTGGTCCCGCCACGAAATGCATTGGCAAGGTGCCAAGACTATCAAGTGCGCGGTTTTTTGCAACTCAACGGTTGTTTATCAGCTCCTTTCGTGGCGGGACTCATTGTCCAGATGCAGAAAATGGGGCGGGGCTTGTCAACGTTCCACTTCCGTTTTTGACGTGACCCGAGTTCCCATTTGGAAAGGCCGTGATACATATAGACATAAGTGGGCTGGTGGAGTTTTGCTCGAATACTCCCTCTAGAACTCATTGTCGTTCAAAATTACCTTCATATTCGCATTCAGCGTGCCAAAGTACCCCTGGCTTTCTTCAAATTCGTTCGTTGAAGCCCGCTTTATATATAGGGCACCTTCTCTTGTAAATATCCATATAGAGCACCTTCACTTGTAAATATCCATGCCGCTCGTAGTGGCCAACTGCGAAAAACGATGCTGCCTCATTTCGGGTGAGCTGAACCTGAAGGCCCTGGAGAGGACAACCGTTTCAATGAGCTACAACCGACCGATGAGCACCGGCACCAGTGAAATGTCGCCCCTCGTCGTGCGCGCTTATAGTGTGTTTCCTAAAAACGGCACAAAGGATGGTACATTAGGTTCCGCCGCGATTACTTATCTGTCTGCGCACTCCTCTTTTACTGTGCTATTTCGCATATTTTATTTCTACTCACATCAATGTTTCAATACGTCTGTGTTTATAAAGGAGCAAAAACGACGACGGCTCAAAAGTAACCGACCTTTATTTGGAAACAGACTATAGAAATACTCTTCGACTTAGAAATACTCTTCGATACGAGATTGAAATTTTACGTATACAATAAAGGTTAAAGAGATGCACAGACCCTTTTATAGTTAGTATCCAAAAGTCCTAAGACCTTAGAAGACCTTAGAGATACCCGTGTAAGAGAGAAACCAAGACAGAGTGTAAATAACTACGTTTATGAAAGAATCTATCGAAGGAATCATAGGTGGAAAGAGAGACGAGCCGTCCACTCTCTTCCTCTCGAGTCTTCGATTTCTCAGCTTTTGTAGTGGCCCTCCTCCGTGTCCATTAGACATTAGTCTGCTAGTCATCAGTCGTGTGATCGCAGTAATTCAATCCCGAGGAAGCCAAAGATCGCCGAACGGTCGGTAAGCCGACCTTAGTGACTAATGACTAATCATTACATTACTCAACCATTCCAATATTGTCTTATATTTATGGTAGATTTACTTTCCTTCATTTAACGTCCGTTTTTCCATTTATATGAAAAGAGACAAATATGAGAATTAGGCATGTGTCACAAAAACTTACTGTCACCATTGCTTTTCTGCAAACATGGGACCACGGGAGTACTACAAGCTACACTGATCAACGCAGACATTACAAAAGACTGGAATATTGCTATGAAGTCACCTTTTAGATGTTGTCCTTACATACAAGTAGCAGCAATTGGACAATCAGTTTTCGGTCCAGAGACTGCGGAAACAATTGCTTTCGCTAACCACATAGAACAGAAAACATAAATGATATCGGATACTTTATTTTTTGGTAAAACTGTATTTAATTATTCGTTTCCGTGCTTCCTTAGAGCGTGATCTTCACAGGCGGCGGCGATTTCTCTTTCTGTTTCGCGTCAGGCACCCGTCCGGAATTCCGCGAACGAACCTAAACCCTTTTGTCTACTGGAATGAAAATTTAAACCTTGTCATGGATCACTTCGGCTGGCAGTCCGTTAACCAAAACCCCCGACTGCTTCGATTTTCCCCTCTCTTTCGGAATCGGCGACTCTCGCACCTTCGACTGCAAAGTTCTTTTAGTACTTTAGAGGGGCAAACCCTTTCGTTTTTCAGTTTTTCGCGGGAGGAAGGCTTGCTCTTCTGCACTTTGCTCTCGTGTCGTTCCTGCTTATCCTTGAAAGGAGTGCGGAGGTGCTCAGAGGATCTGTGGGTGTCCGAGAGCTTCTTATCCGTCCCGTGACTCGAGTCGTGGTGGGGCAAGATCTAAAAAGTAGAGTGAGAGATATTGAGACAAATGAACAGATAGAGAGATAGAGCGAGAGACAGAGAGAGAAATAGAGAGATAGATGATAAAAGAAAACTCACCAAGTTCTTCGATCCGGGCTTTTCGACGCCCTCACTCTGCCTCTGCTGCAACTGAGGACTTACTTTCGAAGCCCTCGGCTTGGAAGCCTCTTTCTTTGACTTTGGCTGAGGAGGCAGTTTAATGTGGATACCAGGCCGTCCGCTGCTAGCCTTCGACTCTCTGGCCCTCGGAAGAATCATCGGCTCTCCCTCCTTTCCAGGTGAACTGGGAGGAGGAACCAGCAGAGCATGGCTGTCCTGAATATCTCTCATTTCTAAAGTTTCATCCTTCCCAACCACTTCTTTCCTATCCTTGCTCATATTACGAATGGCATTGAGAAGAGCAGACGAAGACATTCTGCTTTTCGAAGCATGCGGCTTATGTCCACTCACAGGGGTCTCAGCCAACAACATAGGCTGAAAAGGTGACCCCTTTTCCCGAATCCTCTTACCGGCCGTTCACTTTTCCTGGTCGAGGGGAGCATCGGAGTCACCATTGGCGTCACATCCGTTGCAATCTTACTGTGACCTTCTCTTTCCGTCCTGCATATAAACAATTATCTCAAACCACCTTTGTCCTACATTTTGCCCTGAGGTGGCTCTTTCACTTCCAAGACCGCAGCTGGTGCCGCCACTTGAGCCGCAGGGGCAGGAGCTGCAGTAGACACCTCAACCTGAGCACACCGTTAGAGAAGATATGAATTAGATCAACCTGGTAGGCAGATATGTTTAAGGAGAAGGGTTTGACCAGCTGGAGACGTATCTGGAGGGACATCTCCTCCACGTTCTCAGCCATGTGCTCCTGACCACATACCACGGACCTTCCCTTATCCATCATTCCGAATACCACAAAGTGTTTTCTTGTCATCTGAATTATCTCATTATCACTTCTTTGAGAAGTATAAAAGGAATGGGACTCAAAGGGACATAAAAAGCGGAGTAGAGTGAGTGAGCGAACGACTGAAAACTGTTCTCTCTCCTCACCTTCTCCAGAATGTCGTAGACACTCTCAACGATAGCATTGGCCACTTTTGTCCTGCTTCCGACGGGAACCGGGTACTTTTTGATAACATCCAGTAGTTCCTGTCCCCTTCCCATTTTGTCAGACAACACTTGAAGAAAGAGTTGGTAGGGAAACTCTGGCCGGTTCTGTTGTGGAGTAATCTGTTTGTGCCTATAAAGAAACAGTTGCTATCTATCTTTATATCTTACATTGGCATGCAAGGCGTTTTGTTGGGTACCCTGACCTTCTTGAGTACCATAACTTTCACTCCTCTTTCGGGAGTCTGGCTGTCTCCGGCCATTGTGGCCACAAGTTCATCGGGACAGCCTCCGAAGGCAGCCACATCCATCTCCAGGTTCTTACGGGGGTCGTCTTCTTCTCGAAACGACAGTTTGTCTTCTTTTCCGTAAAAGTTCTTGTGACGCTGCTTCTCGCGGACAAAGTAGAGGATAAGGCAGATGGTGGCAACGACGAGACCGATGACTCCAGCCACGACCTTGGGCATGTAGGCTGGGAGCCAGGGGATGCACTGTTCGCACTGGCTAGCCTTCATCGACCGCAGAGGGAGGCGGAAGAGGGGAACAAGGAGGCGTGGATACGCTTACTCTAAGGAGGTATTCGAAGTTTTGAGGTAATTAGAATGGTCGTCTTACTGGTTAAAGTGTGAGATAGAGAGAGAAGTATATACTCTGGGCCCAGCCCGAGATTTGAACTGCACAAAATGAAACTGCAACGAATCAGAACTTTTTGCGGGTTAATTAAACTGCATCACCTTACTTAACATTCTCTCTCGCCCGGAGTTCTGATTCGACACTGTTAATTTTCCATGATGTATAGGCGTCGCCAAACGGAAATCTTATGCTAATTGCGAAAACATGCAAAGCATGCTCTGTCGACGATTGATTAGACTACGAATTACAATGTCAACAGAGCACTTGAACATTCTAATGTTATTGGCATGATTCCAAATTGGCGACAGCTATAGCTTCATTTATTGAACGCCTGAGGCTAAATTTGGTTTGGTAGATGCTGAAGTGTAGAAAAAATGACTAAAAGCTGAGCCGTAGCCACGACGCACATCTCTATTTGTATGCTCATGATCATCTCCAAAGTCCCAAGTGCCGCCCAAAACAGTGGGTTGCAAGATAGAATTCCAATCCCACAAGCTGGGCAACAAAACAAGTACGCCTTCTTCTGACTGTCACTTTTTGGGTATAAAAAAACATTTGTGCTTGACCACCCAAATGAAAAGCTGTAAAACGTTATTCGTGAGTGTGTTCCTCTGTCACAAAAACACACGAGATCACGAATAACGTTTCACAGTTTTTTAAAGCTGTTCCACAACTTTTTTAAGGAAGACATTGATAACAATTTCAAATTGGGACTACTTCATTGTTTATTTAGTCTACTAGTGATGTCGAGCAGAGCTTCATTTGGATCACTTGAGCTGGCTGATAATGTCATCTGAAACAATAAATAAGTTCCTTTGAGACACCAACAGAGCTTCATGTCCATGCGAACCTTGTCCTTGACGCTGTCCAAAGCGGTCTTGTCCTTGTCGCCCGTCTTCACCCCCAGAAGACACTTGTCCGGACAGTTATGAGGGCAGACCAACGGCTGGTTGGGGTCCCTCGGGTGCCTAAATACCCAGTTTTTATCAAAACAAGTGGGACATACGGGCAGAAGTGATTATATTGAATATCCTCCTCTGCACATGTCTGTTGGATATACGTATAAGTAACTTACAATACTACTGTCGTTTCAATTTCAAGATGCTGAAACGATAGCGCGAGACTCTCTATGGCCGCAGGTTGACTCTCTATAGATGTACGGTTTGTCAGTCTCTAAAGGACATTCGGTACTCGTACTCATTAAGTACAATGATAATATGTAATTGTGAAAGCAAGATTCTGGGTCGATCCTAGTTTCGGCACTATTATCAGAAAAGCAGACAACCTAGTTCTTTGTGATTCCTTCTTCTAAAGCAGTCAAGAAGAAAACTAAGAGAACATTGGAAGATATGCTACATGCGCTCCTGTTTTCTTTCTAGCGGAGATTGCTTTCGAAAGGAGAAATTTCTCTTCGGGTCTCCTTGTTATCTCGAGATTTTCTCCTTTTTACCATAATTAGTCTTGAAAGGATGTAGATAAAACACCTCCAAGACCGTGCGGCAATTCGCGCGGGAAAACTTGATTTAAAACAGCTGATTTTTATTTTTCAAATTTTGTGGGTTTCCGTGTAACTTTATTAATTCAATTATGTTAAATTTCTTTTTACAATTGAACGCTACAGTCAGAAGGCTAATTTTGCATTCAAGATGTCGAAAACGCCTCGAAGAAGAGTGATGATCTCTAGTGACGAGGAGGACGAACCTTCTGAGCGCGTAGTGGAGCAGAAAAGTGCCAATTTCGTAAGTGCATTCATTATTTATGTTTTATTAGTATTTTTAGCTGTCGGAGGATGATAGCGACGTTGTTGAGTCGTCCCAGAATGCCTCCTTTAACGCGGATAGGAGCTTGGATTCTCCTATTCTTGCCGGCAATTCAGACTCTTTCACTTCTTCCAAGGTTGGCTTATACTTTGATGGTCATTATGAATTTTAAGGATTGTTCGGGATTCTCGACTTCAACTCCTCGTTCCAAGCCTTCTCGTCGCTCAGATTTCCAGTACATGGACAAGGCTACTCGCGACGTTTCCCTGAGTGAATCTAGCGATGGTTTGGCCATAATGTCACATTTTTATACTGGAGCTTTAAGATCTGCGCCCCGGTGACAGAAGTCGTAGTTTCCACGATTCCCCCGGAGAAGAGGTCATGTCTCCGATTTCGAAGAAGCTATCTGAGCGAAACGACGCTGCAGCCAATCAGAAGCTCAGGGAAAGACTGCTCAGGAAGGCTATTTCGGCCAAAAAGGTGAGTTTTTTGTGTGTTTTATCGACTAAAGTCCTCTTCTTCAGGGCCCCGTGAAGGAGAGGGATTCGTTGCTGGACTCTCCTTTGAGTCCCATTCCGCGTAATTCCAAGAACTCTTCTCCGTCTTCCTCGATCATGAGCGTTCAAGATGCATCGGACGTGCTGTCCGAAAGAGCCGAGTCTTCGGGTAGTCGCAAGTCAGACATGGAAGGATCCTTCCTCTACGATAAGAAATCTAGGGAGAAAATTAAGGTAGTATTTTGAGCTAAATCTTTATTATTATATAGCACAGTAACCATTTGCTTTTAATTAATATGAAGTGTAGCGGCAAGGGCGCCGTTGGCTAGTCAGAGCCATCCGGACGGGTAGGAGCGGCGCGGCAGTAGCTCAGTGGTAGTGTCCGGCTGCAGTTGTGAAGGTCCCGGGTTCGATTCCCGGTTGGTCTTTTGCGAGTACCTCTATGACCAATAGCGCAGCAATGCGTTATAGAAGACTTGTAAGTGTTTCGTTTTCAGAACAAGAGTGACGTTGACGATGTGTTTGCCGCAGACGTCTCTTCTGACGACAATCGCAGCAGCCGTTCCGCGGTCTCGATGGAATCTCTCAAGTCTATCGACAGGTTTATTATTTTTTCTTGTTTCATATTGACTTTATTTTCTTCAGGAGCAAGCTGCCTCGAAAGTCGCACGTGATAGAAATCGATTCGCATTCGGAGGAAGACAGCGACGACTCCATAGTTCTCGACGATTCGGAAGAAGACGAGGGAATTCAGAAGAAGCAAGAGGCAAGAGACTCTTCAGCCGTCATCGAGGTAAATTTTTAGTGCTTTTTTGTGTGACATAAAACACTTTTATTCCTTTTTAAGACATATTTCATTTCAGGATTCAAATGGATCCATTCTTTTGGATGAATCCGCTGCTGCTGTCGTCGACGATGATGATGAAGAAGAAGAGGAGGAGGCGAAGTCCGTTGAGAACAAGTCTCAGTCCATTGTGTGTCTCAGCAGCGACGAAGAGGAACAGGCTGAAAAGAGCATCGAAGCGGTTAGCCTCTCCCACTCTCCATTATATTTTCTGTTTAGATCAATCTGAGCTCCGACTCGTCGAAGGAGAACTCTCCCAAATCTGAAGTCAAGCCCAGGGTTCTCCCGGCTCATTTGGCCAGGTTTGCCAACGAGAGTGTTGAAACGCTGGAAAACAGGAAGGCCCTTGCGGAGGTTATTTTTACGTTTTGTGGGTAGAACTTATGTAATTTCAGAGGACTCTGAAAAGCGTGGCTGGGGCTACTCTGCAGGATGGCGGAGCCAAATTGAGGCAGACGCTGGCCCATCTCGAAGAGGCCATCAACTTCAAAAAGTCTCAATCCACTGTGAGCTTTTTTAAACTCCCTAATGGGTTATCGAGGAACACTGAGGCAGTCGCAATCAAAAGCGTGAATTATCACAAACTTCAAATTTATCTAACTTTGAGCGTTAAGAGAACATAGGTGCTGGTTGAGAATGTCACACTAATTCCGGGTTCGACGTCCATGTCTTGACGTCTCTGTTCTTATCGGTCGCCACTGAAGTTCATTCTTAATAGCTAGAAGTTATTTTATTTATTCAGGAAACCCAGCCGTCTCCTCAGAAGCAGCGCGAGCCTCCCCGTCTCATGCCTCAGCAGAGGCATATGACCATTGTTCCTCCGCCTGCCTTCGATCCCGCTCAGTACGGCCAGATGCTCGCCAGTGGGTTCTGCCGCATTCTGGCCCTTATCCCTGTCTTCAGATGACAAGAAGCGTCTGTTTGGAGGAAAGATGACCGACGACCGTTGGAGGAACATCCAAAACGCCACGGAACGCTCTCTCAAGGGAATGCACGAGTGATTTCTTTCATCGTTTTCCTTAAGTTCTGATGGTTCAGAGCGATGAACACCAGACCAGACGAAAGTGTGACAATCGACACGCCTAAAGGATTGAAGTTGGAGCTAATGGACCACCAGAAGCAGGCTTTGGCGTGGCTGGTTTGGAGGGAGCGACAGGCGGCTTCCGGAGGAATCTTGGGTCAGTGCTCCGCCTTTTTAGACATGAAATTGTTTGCAGCGGATGACATGGGACTGGGAAAGACTCTGTCTACCATTGCCCTCATTGTTCATCAGAAGAACGAGCGTCTGAAGCGCAAGGAAGAGGAAAAGGACGAGGACGACAAGAAGAGGAGGGAGATGGCCAAGAAGATGGGGTAATTGCCTCCTCTTTCTTTGTTCGATGCAATTGTAGGTACGTTCCCTCGAACACCACGTTGGTTGTGGCTCCTGCTTCTCTGATCCACCACTGGAGGACTGAGATCGAGCGTAGACTGAAGACTGACAAGCTGCACGTGACTGTGTTCCACGGACCCAAGAACAAGAGAGAAGCCGACCCCAAGAGGTAGAGAATGGGGAAAAAGGTGCAAAGGGGATATTGCAGACTCGCCCGCTACGACGTCGTCGTCACCACCTACAACCTCCTTGCTACGGAACTCGCAGAGAAGATCACTACGAAAAATAATGTTAGGTTTGGGAAATTCGGCATAAATTAGTACAGTTAAGAACTAAAAGGTTTCACTATATTCTTTGCGCATCCATTTTTTGTAATAAAAGCGTCAAAGTGTCAGCCAGAGGCAGGAAGAAGCCACTGAGCTTGTTGAAACACCCTCTCTTTTTAGTAAAAGTTTGTAAACGCAACGTAGAACTCATATTTTTCAGCAGGATGACGCGTCGTCCGACTCTGATGACGACGATGCGGACAACTGGGGAGATCAGGCTGACGTCGGAAAGGCCAAGAAGCAGAGAAAGGTCCGTTTCATGTTCTCCTAACCCCAGAAGCTCGTGTTCTTTCAGAAGTTCACCAACTGCGACTCTGTGCTGATGAAGGTCGCCTTTGAGCGTATCATCCTCGACGAGGCTCACCAGATCAAGAATAAGACCACCGGTTGCTCCAAGGTGCCTCTATTCCCAACTTTCGTTGAATAGCTTGTTCAGGCCGCGTGTCGTCTGGCTGCGAGCAGTCGTTGGTGTCTCACTGGAACCCCCATCCACAACAACCTCTGGGACTTGTTCAGTCTCATCCGTTTCCTCCGCGTCACTCCCTTCGACGATGAATCCCACTGGAAGGAGTACATTATGGGCAACTCTCGTCAGTCCTATGTCTGTCTTTTGTATCTTCTTCTTTTTCAGAAAAATGCGCGGATCGCTTGAATCTGCTGACGAGGAATTTGTTGCTGCGTCGCACCAAACAGCAGACCTGCTCCATCACGAACAAGCCTCTGGTCGACCTGAAGCCGAAGGTTGTCAAACAACACGATTTGGTGCTGGAGGGCTTCGAGGCTCAGGTCTACGACATCATGTTCACCGCCACTCAGTGCGTCATTCCTCAGAATTTGGGTTAAAATAACGCTTTTAGACAGAAGGTCCGCCAGATGCTGACGGAGGCACAAAGCGAACATCACGAGAAATTGTACGGAATCAGGAGGAAGAAGAGGGTGGAAGGGACCGAAATGAAGAACCCCTTCAACTTTGGCCCTCGCACCATTGCCGCTAACGACCGTTTCCAGCAAATGTCCTGCATGCTTGTCATGTTGCTGCGTCTGAGACAGGCCTGCGTTCACATGCATCTCACAAAGGAGGTTGGTTCTCTCTGTGTTTCTTTTAAACCCCTTTTTAGGCTGTAGATATGGACGCATTCGAGCACCTGGGAGGAGCGGAAGAGGACGCGGATGCGTTCCTGGAGAAGACGATGGCCGAAATGACTTTGGACGAGGGCGCAGAGAAGGACGAGGTTAGCAAGGCCGGAGAGATCTTCGAGAAGGACTTTATGTCCTGCAAACTGAAGAAGCTCATGGAAATTGTGGACGGTGTGGCCAAGGCCGGAGAGAAAATGTAAATTTCTTTCATTTTCGTGATTACCTCTAGATTTTAAGTGTCATCGTCTCTCAGTGGACGTCTCTGTTGAACATCGTCGAGGCTCGTCTCAAGGAAAAACGCGAAAAGTACACCAGCATCACTGGCCAGGTGTTGCCCGCCGATAGGTACGTTGATTCCACTATACCCTTTTTGATATAATTATGAACAAACACTACTGTATCGATGGAAAAGGGTGTTAACTCGATCGATATTACCGTCCATATGGAGCCCAATATGGTTCCTTCGACTATCATACTGATTTAAACCATTCCTTTTCAGGCAGGAGCGTGTGGACAGCTTCAACAAGGAAAATGGTGGTGCCCGTGTGATGCTGTTGTCGCTGACGGCCGGTGGAGTCGGTTTGAACCTTGTGGGAGGCAACCACCTGGTGATGTGCGATCTGCACTGGAACCCCGCCCTGGAGGCGCAAGCCTGCGACCGCATCTACCGTATGGGACAGAAGAAGACCGTCCACATCCATCGGTTCGCTCCTGTTCATTCTCTGAGTAACCATTCCTTTGTAGTTTGATCGTGGCCGGCACCATCGAGCAGCGAGTCCTCGACTTGCAGCAGAAGAAACTGGAGCTGGCCGGCGCTGTGCTCGACGGAGCCGCGTCGAAGAAGATGAACAAGCTGTCCTACAACGATCTCAAATTCCTCTTCGACCTCGACGACAAAAAGAAGGACGCCCCGGTTGCCCTTGCTCCTCGCGTCGTTCAGCCACCCATTCCCCAGCAGCGCCCTCTCGCACCCATATTCCCTCAGCAACGATACTAGTTTTCCCATTGCTCAATTGTTATGCAGGTTTTTTCTTACTGGTTGCAGATTGGCACTTTTGCCTGTGAATAAAGGACGAGCTTTTAGTTTTCACTACTCTGAGGGGTACTCAGAAGTGGGAATAGGACTCGCTTGGAAAATGGCATACGGGTGAATCTCTGTTGGGTGTTTCAATTTTGATCGCACATGCAATTCGAAAAAAAAAGTTCTCTTGGCGGACACACTACCTCCATTTGTTTTGGGGATTGACCGTGAAGGATTCCTTTTTTGACTGGTCGACAGCAGCGATTAAGGGATTAGCAGCCCAAACAGCGCGCGCAACGACCCTTACCACACTTCCTCCCTTTTCGGCCGGGCAAATAGTTGGTCGTTTCAGACTGTCATTCTTCTTGTTTTCAGCCATGCGTAGCCTCCTCGTCCTTCTGTACATCTGTTGTCTGGCCAGTCCATGGGTCATCTACAAAAGGAATCACAAACGAAAACTTATCTGCAAGGTTAATCTAAGCAATATCTATTCATTTTCAATCTCAGGAAGAAACCGAATGGACGAATTCATCCACTTCGAATTCCGACGAGTCGGCGGAACTCAGTGTGCGTCGAGTACGCCGAGACATCGCCGTCGACCCACAGAACAAACAACCCATCATATTCCTTGGAGTTCGTTTACAATGTTTAAAGGACTATTGATTGGCAATACGCCAGCAGTTGCAATAAGTATTGGCGAACCTCGCAAATTGTCACGCGATAGTAGGGTAGTACCTAATGCCCTCGGCTAAGAAACAAGGAGTGAAAATCATGGATGGTGGACCCAGTTCCGGAATACAGCTGCTGGCATTTATAAGCATTAATGTCGAATTCCTGTCGCACGCGATCTGACAGAACGGTAGTTCGCAAAGCTAACTCTTTTTTTGCAGGTAAAGGCCAACGACTCCCTTTTCATCGACGACGGAGACTTCGACGTGGTCAGTGAGCATCTGACGAAGACAGAATTGGCGCAGGTCAAACGGAAGATAATGGACACTTGTAATGCATTGAATGCCGACTGATCGAATGAAGCATTGACCATTGAGTGACCGACGCCGGGGGGTACAATTTGGGGATAATCCAGGGGGAGAGGTGGTCCCCCAGCCCCGGGGGATATGCGCGACGCGGCGCTCAATCATCCGTAGAAGTCAGTGCGCATCGCAAACGGCTTTGTTCTATTCAAACACCTGACCACGGAAGTAGGAAGAACAACCCCTTATGCCTCTTTTTACACGACTACTAATATGTGCTCTAGATCTGTCTCTACTCTCTCGGTATTTCTGTCCCTCCATTTCTGTCCCTCGTGTGTTTGTGTGTCTCTGTGTTTCTCTGTTGCTGTGTCTCTGTGTCTATTTGTCTCTGTATCTCTGTGTCGTGTCTCTGTCTCTCTGTATGTCTGTCTCTCGGTGTCTCTGTCGATGTGTATCTCTGCATCTATGTCTCTGTCTGTCTGTCTGTCTGTCTGTCTGTCTGTCTGTCTGTCTGTCTGTCTGTCTGTCTGTCTGTCTGTCTGTCTGTCTGTCTGTCTGTCTGTCTGTCTGTCTGTCTGTCTGTCTGTCTGTCTGTCTGTCTGTCTGTCTGTCTGTCTGTCTGTCTGTCTGTCTGTCTGTTTCTCTCTCTCTCTCTCTCTCTCTCTCTCTCTCTATCTCTATCTCTCTCTACGAAATCTTCAATCATAGACCTGCCGAGAGCCCCATCCAATCACTTCCCAATCCCACTCGCCCGGCTAATTCACAAAAATTGCCCGGCCTCTTCTTCGTCGACTGACTCCGATTACTTCTCAAGCCTAAATCTCTCCAAATGTTTCTTGCGAATAAAAGGATTTCCCAACTACGACATCCGCTTAATGTTCCATTGCCAATTGAACCTCATTTTTTCGTTGCTGGTCGAAGCTCAGTTTGCTCAACCTTTGGGCAAAGTCCAATAAGAGAGCTATGAAAGAGGATAGTGCGAGAGGTCTTTCCCAGTTGAAGCCTCCACAACAGGCTGTTTTCCTCTGCCTGAGAACTCTCTTGCTTTGTGCCACTTGTCCGCGCGGACGACTGCTAACAAACGACGATTTATGAAGCCAATTCCCCTATGACACACACTCGAAGCTTACCCGAAGCATACGAAAAGAAGACGAACGGGTACGCCACGGCGTGTCGTGAGGAATGCATGCTTGGTTGTTCCTCTCTCTCTCTCTCTCTCTCTCTCTCTCTCTCTCTCTCTCTCTCTCTCTCTCTCTCTCTCTCTCTCTCTCTCTCTCTATGTCTCTGTCTCACTCAGTCTCTCATTCTCTCCCTCGTTGTCTCTCTATATCTATCTATCTAAGTCTGTCTTTGATTCTGTATGTTGCGGTTTCGCTCTCATGTTATCTGGTTTGTTTGTACCAATGTTTCTAAAGTCTCAAATTCTCACAGTTCACTCCTTCCAGATGTTTCATCTCCCATGATGTCTGCTCCGACGCGTCTTCTGGGTGAGTGTCCTCTCTCGGAACAAGAAATCAGTCAGCCGGCTGTCGCTATCAGATGCCAGCCGGCTGGCAACACTGCTAACGACCCGAGTTCTTTCGATTCGAAGGGAAATGAGGCCGCTGTTTGCCGATGGAAGCGCCCTCATTTCATCTAATTTGCACATCCGTCTGCCGTGGGGCCACCTTGTCCTTTTGCCCTTTCCCGGCTGTCACTTGTCTTTTGTCTCCTGCCAGTCGCAACATTGCCCCGGGGGAGACAGTCGTTCGGCTGAAAGATCCACTCGTAAAAATTTGGCAAAACGGCGAAAACACGGGGGATTGTAAGGGATGTCATCGAGAGATTCATTTGTTCTGAAGGGGCACCCTTCCCGCATCATTCACAGCCAATTTCACCATGGCCGCCACCTACTGTGAGTGATTTCTTTTGGATTTTCCATGGGTTAACGTTAAAAACTTTGTTGAAGGAGTAGAAAGGCACTTTCCTTGCGCAAAGAATTTCTAGCCAAAAATTTCTTTACTCTGCACATTTTGGAATCGTCTCTCTTGGTGTCAGGTGAATTGTGCCAAAAAAACTTTGTGTGTGTTTGTGTATGTGTGTGTGCGTGTGTGTGATGCAATTTTTCTATGTTGGTGCTGTGATTTTGCAACAGTGCTTCAAAGTATTTCCTTGGGATATCCCCTGCTACTAGTACGCGTATTCGATGAACTCTGGTCACAATTGAGCGTAAACGCCGAAAATATGACTCTCTTGGGTATCCAACGCATTTCTCCGACGGGGTGACGCCGCAGCCGAGAATCCTCCTTTGTACCCATAGCTCGGGTCAATTGAGTTACGAATATTTCATTATTGGCCTTTATGTTTTTTTTAGTGAACACCGTTTGAAAGATCAAGGATTCGTTGACCTACTAAAAGGTTCAAAATTTTTGCCTTCTCAATGCCATAAAAGTTCAATGCTTTAAAATTTGAACCGATTATTTAAAGTTTTCATATGATGTGCTTTACACATTTTTATATTATGAGGGTTGATATCTCGCTTGTTTTATCTTGTAACACCATCAAACATACTTTTTCAATTTCAATACGGGTGTAACACATTGCAACATTCAGTTCTTTCCCCCCAATCCTCCCGGAAGAGGGTTTCCTCGCCGTCGGGTCCTCCTTCCGGCTGTCTCTAAGCACAATGGCTCATTGCCAGCCGTCTTCCTGCTGCCAGCCGCCTTGAGCCTCATCTCCTAATGCTCCCGCTACCGTAGTCTAATCTCGTTGGCGCTCTTGCAAATTGGCGTCGCGCCAAGGGTCAATCCCTCCTGTTGCCAGTCGGCTGGCATGTCCACTCGAAAAAAGAGTCTAATTCATGCTGCTCAAAAGAAACATTCCAATGGTCTGACTCTTCTCAATTTTATTTTCAAATCACTTTTTTCAGTGGCCAAGGCCGCCGTCCTCTCCTCGGCCATGCTGGCCCGGAAGAACTCTTCCGGTGAGTTTCTATTATATTGTATTTTGCTTTCTGCTGCTATAAAAAGTCAGAAAATCCTAATTAGTTCCTATTAACAAAAGCTGTTTTCACCTGCCACATACAACTAAAAGTTTCACCGAAACAGTTGAAACAATCGCATATGCTTGTTATTTTTCCTGTCGCCTACAAAACGTTTCCTACAACTGTTACTTTTTTCTTTTTTATTTGAAAACAACTACAATTAATTGTGGAGCAGTTTTCATTAGATATCGCAATAAAAGATTCAGAAAGCCAATTTCCTCCTGAAGACACAAGCCCGATTAAAATATTCTGTCTAATTAAAATGCCTTCTGATGTTGCCACAAATGCCCTTTTCGAGCACAAAACAACACAAGCACTATTTTGAGACATAGCGACTTTTAATTGCTATAAATGCTTGTATTATATTTATACTTTTTTTCCCTAATCAAAACAGGGAATCTATTAAAACTGTTCTGGGACTAAGTTTTATATGAAATTGTAGAAATTTAACTATTTCAACAGGTGGTCATTAGATGCCTTTGCCCACTGAGATTGCTCATCTGAATGTGCTAAACCCCTTTCCCACCGTTCCCAGCTCGTCGAGAATCCTGAATTCCCTGCGTGAGAATCCTTCCTGCTTCTCTTGTCCTTCTAACTGAGGAATGCAATGATTCTCGCCGTGAAAATCCAATTTCCGGAGCAAAGGCGATCTGTTTTGGGCAACGCTGCCTTTGGATTCAGATGACAATAAAAACTACGTACATTAAGAGGAAATGCAATTGTATTAGCTCACAAAACGACCCAAATTTCAAGCTCTCTTCAAAATCCGGGCGATTGTTCATGTGTCCATTGCAAATCCGTGCCAAAATGTGAAATGAAGCCCCGGAGTATTCTTCGAAATGAGCGATTCGGCTCATTTGGGCGTCCCTCAATTACCCGCTGTCGCTGTTGTGTTTCGTTCAATTTCCGTGCCGGATTGAGAGTTGAGGCCGCGGAGGGCCGCAGTTCGGCGCCCGGGAGAGCATCGCCGCCATCTCGGACATGCTGGCCACACAACAACACAAACAGGTCAAACAGGGTGAGAGTTTAGGATTTAACTAGGAAAAGGGAATTCAGCGTATGTGGAGAGCGGAGTGGTCGAAGGAGCCCTGAAGGCCGCCTGCTGTGTTTCTTTGGCGACCGTCTGTCTACACACACCACACACTTTGACATTGATACCCGGACTATCGCAATTTCTACTACTTGTTGATTTATTCGCTGTTATTGTTTTCACAACCGACATTCTTTTACGACTTCTTCACGAAGGAAGGGTGAGCGAACCGAAAAATCAATTTGGTTTTATAAAGCCCTTTGAGGCTGAGAGCTGTACCCTCGTCATTGCAATATGATATAAAACTCAAATTCCGTTTTGTTAGATTCGTTTATCCCAGTAGGAGAAATGTTATAGCGTCCAAATATTTTGAAAACCCGTTAGCTAAGAAACATTTCATTTGTTGCATTTCAGCCGTGGTTTCCAAGACCTGGTATTTGTACAATTTGAACGCACATACTTTTGCATTTCAGGAGTTAGGGGTACCACTCCCTTTCGAAGTTCTCACACTGACCTCTAAAAAACCGAATAGAAATTTCCCCAAAACACAACCCTTTTCATAAATTTGAACGCCAATCCTAGATGTTTTGGTAAACCTCCTGCTTTTTGACGCTGAAATGTCGCTTTCCTGTGTAGCAGACGAAATTTCCATTTTATTCGAACCCCGCGTTCCTGTGAATACAATGATGGGAAAGGCGGTGGAACGGTGGTTTCAGTGTCTAAAAAACGTATCTTTAAAGTGTTGTATTTCAGCCGTGGTGGGGTTGTCTCCGCGACCGTTGGACCCAGTTCGACGTGTTCATGACAGCCGTCCACTGGGCTTCTTGGCTGCTCCACGTGTACCAATTGACAGCCGTCTCCTTTCCCTCACTCCATTTGATCTATCGTGACTGGTTCGGAGTGATCCGTTCCGTTCGTCCCTTCACAATCATCCGCCTCATTCGCCTTGTGGTCAAGTTCAAACTACCAAAGAATAGGATTGAATCATTGCTAAAGTGGTTTATTCTTATTTTCCAATAACAATTCCGTTTTCAGACGATCCTCCCAACAGGTGAAGAATGTCACGGCGTTCTTTGTTTTCTTCATGGCCTTCTATGCAATTATGGGAATCCAGCTGTTCGGGAGAATGGACTATCACTGTGTTCTGCCAAACACGGACCCTCGAAATGTCACAATCAAAGACTTGGCCATCCCGGACACCATGTGCTCACAAAAGGGAGGAGGAGGCTACGAATGTCCTGGAGACATGGTGTGCATGAGACTCAACCTCAATGCAAAGGCAGAAGGCTTCTATGGAATGTTCAATCACTTCGGTTAGAGATTTCAACCGTGAATTCATATCCTTTTGTTTCAGCTGCCTCAGCATTCACGGTCTACTTGGCTGCTTCTGAAGAGGGCTGGGTCTATGTTCTCTACGACTGCATGGACTCCTTGCCCTCCCATCTGGCCTTTATCTATTTCCTCACCCTTATTTTCTTCTTGGCTTGGCTTGTCAAAAACGTCTTCATTGCCGTCATCACAGAAACATTTGCTGAGATTCGTGTGCAGTTCAGTGAGATGTGGACGAAGAAGGAGGTCGTGCTCGATGAAAGACTCAAACAGGTTAGGATGTTTTTTAAACATATGCACACGAGAAGATGCTTTGCCTAAGATTTACGCTTACATTCTTTATTGATCAGTAGAACAAGTGGGGATACGGAGAGTCGGAAAGGCTATGTCTTTTTCAGAGACTCGAAAAGACCGATGAAGGTTGGAGGCTGATTAGACTGGATGATGAAACAGCGGCCGAAGGACGTCTGCAGCGGCTTCAGAAGGTAAAGACCCGATGATTTCAAAAACTCCTTTTCAGGCTCTTCGTAGCACAATTTTCCAATGTGTGGTAATAGTGTTCGTCATGGTTAACGCTTTCATTAACGCCTCATTCGTCCATCGACATGACGCCACTGATGCCGTGAGGAGATTGCGTCTATACTACATTGAGGTAGATCTTTAAGAGAGAGAGGGACAGAGAGAGAGAGAGAGAGAGAGACAGAGAGATCATCCCATTCCAGGTGGCTTTCACTCTGCTCTTCAACGTCGAATGTGCAGTGAAGATGTTGTGCTACGGCTGGCGTCAGTTTCTCCGACGCGGAATCTTTAAGTTCGAGTTGTTGCTTTGCGTTGGAAGCAGTCTGAACGTGGTTCCTTTCTTCTACGACAAACACTATTTGACCTACTTTCAAGTGTTTCGCCTTCTTCGTCTAATCAAAGCCTCTCCGATGTTGGAAGACTTTGTCTGGAAAGTGAGTTCTCAATCCAATTCTCCAAATCTTCCTTTCTTCAGATCTTCAGTCCCGGCAAGAAACTGGGAGGCCTTGTCATCTTCACCATAACATTTGTCATCATCGCCTCTGCCATCTCCCTGCAACTCTTCTTCGCAGTGCCTAATCTACCCTACTTTCACACCTTCCCACAAGCCTTTGTTTCTATGTTTCAGATCATAACTCAGGTTGGGTAACAATTGGTTTTCAATTTAATTTTTTCAGGAAGGCTGGACAGACTTTGTGGTTGAAGTCCTTCGAGCAACAGACGAGCACATGGTCCCCTTTGTGGCTATCTACTTTGTCGCTTATCATCTTTTCGTCACACTGGTTGGTCAATTAGAGCAATCTTGGATTTGGGTCCCGCCGCGATAGCCCATGGCGGCAGGACCCAGTGCTTGTATTACCAATTGGAAGCACATCCAATCATTCGATTACAGATTGTGCTGAGTCTCTTTGTCGCTGTGATCTTGGATAACCTTGAAATGGACGAAGAGCTGAAAAGAGTGAAGCAGCTGAAGGCGAGGGAAGCGACGACTTCTATGAGAACAACTCTCCCTTGGCGACTGAGGGTCTTTGAGAAGTTTCCAACTCGACCTCAAATGGCCAACATGAAAAGGTAAGGCTCGCCCTCTGTAAAATACTTTTAAAATTTTTTAGAGTTGATAGTGAATTTCCTTTGCCGAAAGTGCGCGACAGCTTCACCCATCAATTCGCATTGGATCCTGACCCAACAGAGCTTCAAGATGACACAGGTTGGTTTGTTCTATCTTCCAATGTAGTCCGTATTTCAGAACCTGCTGAATGTCGTCATCTGATGCGCCAAGCTCCTGGCAGAACTAGGAGCAACCCTCAGAGGTTCCGCCACGTAGGTGCAGCCTCCCTCAGATCGGCTGTGGGACAGCTTCTGGATGTGTCAGAGAGAATGAGGCAGTCCTTGTGCAACTCTTTGAGTTTTCTGCCTCACTTTACTCGCTCTTCCGGTAGTCTACATCCAAGAAAGGACGCCTTACCGTAATAAAACCTTTTGTATAGGATACAAAATGTTGCAGAAAATCACGAAACATGACTGGAAAATTCCTGCAGACGGCACTCCGATCGAAACAGACAATGCTCATCGGGGAGAACGGAGACCTCAGGACGGCGGATTCAGCGGCAAAGAAGGAACTGAAGCAGGGAGAGATTGACATCAGGGCACTTCAGCAGAAGAGACAACTCGCTGAGATCACCAGGTGAATCTTACGTTCCTCTAAAAAGAACAAGACTAACATATCAAAGCATATCGTTCAGAAACCGTATCGAGGAAGATATGCGGGAGAACCATCCATTCTTCGACCGTCCTCTTTTCTTCGTCGGCAGAGTTTCGCGAGTCCGCGAGTTTTGTCAAAAAGTGGTTCATGCCAAGTACGATGCGGACGACGACGGAGGAAATGGGAAAACTGCGGGAAGGAGAAGATTCAAGGAAGTACGGGCTCTGATCGGAATCATGCCTTATCTGGACTGGGGAATGGCTACAATCACAGTGCTTTCTTGCGTTTCAATGCTCTTTGAAAGCCCTTGGCCCACAACTGGGGAGAACCTTGTAATGCACAACTTCTACCTACAGGTAGGACTTCTTTATTACTGAACATATATGGTTGATTCAGATTGCCGATTACGTGTTCGTCCTTGCGATGACATTCGAACTGGCTTTGAAGATCATCGCCAATGGCTTATTCTTTACGCCAAAGGCAGTTGTCCGTGATGTCGGTGGATTCACAACCCTCTTCATATATCTAGTAAGTACTTCTTTCGGTCTCTCTGTATCTTCTCTCTCTCTCTCTCTCTCTCTCTCTCTCTCTCTCTCTCTCTCTCTCTCTCTCTCTTTGTATGCTTGTAATTACATGTTCCAGACCTCCGTATGGTTTCTGGCTTGGCTCCCTCAACGCGTGGAGATCAACTCCTTCGCCCAACTCCTGATGATCTTTCGTGCGATGCGTCCTCTCCGCATTTACACTCTCGTGCCGCATATTCGCAGGGTCGTATTGGAATTTTTCCGTGGTTTCAAGGAGATTTTGCTGGTGAGCTCTACATAATTCCCTTTTCCACCGTTTTCAACAGGTCACTATCCTCATGATCGTAGTGATGTTTGTCTTCGCAAGTTTCGGGGTACAGAGTGTCGGAGGCAAACTGGCCGCTTGCAATGATCCTTCTGTTAACGCAAGAGAAAACTGCACTGGACTGTTCTGGCAAAAGATATTTGTGACGAGACTGGAAGTACCTGGGAAGGACGATGAGGAACTTCACCCGAAGATCCTAGTTCCTCGTGTTTGGTACGTATTTACATCTTTTGTCTTTTGAATAGTTACTGATTGTCCCCTTGCAGGACAAACCCTCGAAACTTTAACTTCGACCATGTGGGAAACGCCATGTTGGCTCTTTTTGAGACGCTCTCCTACAAAGGCTGGAACGTGATCCGAGACATCTTATGGACCCGTCAGGGGCCCTGGGCAGTCGTCTTTATCCATCTCTTCGTATTCATTGGCTGTATGATCGGCCTTACTTTGTTTGTAGGCGTCGTCATTGCCAACTACACACAAAACAGAGTTCGCAATTCATTTTAACATATCAATTGGTCTTTCAGGGAACAGCCTTGCTCACGGTAGATCAACGTCGATGGCATGACCTACGAGCTCGTCTGAAGATGGCTCAACCGCTGCACGTGCCACCCCGACCGCCAGAAGCTGCCAGAATACGAACCCGCCTTTACGAAGTGACGTTGGGAAAGCGCTTCGACCAATTCTTCAACTGCTTGGTGGTCATAAATTCACTAACGCTGGTCTACCCTTGGAATGTGGAAGAGGAACACGAAAGAGGAACGGAGCTCCTGATTGTAACAGCCGTTTCAGCCATCATCAACGTCTGCTTTGCTGTGGAGGTTTGTTCAATACCTTTTTCAAACTTTCGAAGAAGTTTGAAAATTTCACTACATCGTGACAGCAGGTTTTTCAAAAAGCCCTGAATGTTTCATAGATTTTCCGGCTGTCTGGCAATTAGTAACTCCAAAAACTTCAATAAGCCCTAGAATCTTTTGTGATATCTTAGGATTAGAGCTGCTGTCATACCTCGGGAGTGTCTATCCAGGAATTCAGATGGCTGAGCCTAGCGTTAAAATGATATTCCCCTGTTACATCTGACTTTTCGATTTTTCGGGTCGTTGGAGGATATACCCAAATTTCAACCAACAACATTCAGGGTGGTTTCATCCTTTAGTTTCCGTTAAAAGTTGAGTTCCCTTAAAGCAAAGTTTGCCTTCAGATCATCCTCAAGGTGGTTGCGTGTACTCTCACCGGCTTTTGGCAGTCGCGTCGCAACCGCATCGACCTTTTGATCACAGTGATGGGTCTCGTCTGGGTTCTGCTCCACTTCTCCGTGGTCCTTCCAACGGCCACCAGACAGACCCGTCTCCGCAGATTCACCTACACTTTTGGCTACATCATCGTAATTCTTCGATTCTTCACAATCGCCAGTCGCTACAACACACTAAAGATGCTCATGCTGACCGTGGTTATGAGCATGTTCCGCTCCTTCTTCATCATCACAGCCATGTTCCTTCTGGTGCTATTTTATGCATACACGGGAGTTATTCTCTTTGGAATGGTCAAGTACGGACAAGCTGTTAGCAAGTAAGAATCAGTGAGAAAGAAAGGAAAGATTTCTTCAGACACGTCAACTTTCGAACGGGGTCTGAGGCGCTGGTTGTGTTATTTCGGTCAATTACCGGAGAGGATTGGAATGATATTATGCACGACTGCATGGTAAGATAAAATTTTTTGTTTTTGTTTTTGTTTTTAAAACAGTAATTTGGCTTTTCAGCGGAGTGCGCCGTTTTGTTACTGGGAGCCGGGTATGAACTACTGGGAGACTGACTGCGGGAACTACTACGGGGCCATCATCTACTTCTGCTCCTTCTACCTTATAATCACTTACATCGTTCGAAATCTTCTTGTCGGTCAGTTCAGATTTATTTCCTTTATTCTCGTTATAGCTATCATTATGGAGAACTTTTCCCTTTTCTACTCGAGTGAGGAAGACGCTCTGCTTAGTTACGCAGATATCCGAAATTTCCAGGTAATCCAGGGATTTCTTAGATGATAATGTTTAAATTCAGATGGTTTGGAATGTTGTTGATGTGGAACAGAAACGGTCTATTCCCATAGGGAGAGTGAAATTCCTCCTTCGTCTTCTAAAGGGGCGACTAGAAGTTGACCCGGACAAGGACCGAATTCTCTTCAAACACATGTGCTACGAGATGGAAAGACTACATTCAGGAGACGATGTCTCCTTCCACGACGTCTTATAGTAAGACATTTTCAGCCCAGATCACTTGTTTAGTATGTTATCCTACCGATCTGTTGATATCAGAAAGAGTCTTCAACTGGAAGAACTTCTGCAGAGAGAAGAGTTAGAGTTCTCCATCGAAGAGGAGGTTGCAAAAGAGACGATCAGAAATTGGCTGGAAGGCTGTCTTCGGAGAATGCGGAATCCAGTGGCCAAGGACTCCATGAGCGATGTGTCCAAGATGACTCCAGGCATAGTTTCCGATCCACTCGAAGTGCCGAGGTTCCGTTTCGGAGGGGACGTGGATGAACTGGAATCGGCGGAAGAACACGAAGAAACGACTCCGGTGAGGAGGAGGAACAGACGGAGCAGCATTCCCGATGGGTTCTCGGTGGGACAACATTCTCAATGTTTCCAACAAATTATATTGTTTTGCAGCTGAGCACGACATCTGTATTCCACGACGCAGCTCGAAAGTTGATTCAAGGCACGGGCAGTGGGAGTGAAAAGTTACGGGCGAGGTCTTCTGAAGCCGTTCAACTACTCCCTAAACGCACAGATGCAAAGAAGAACCCAGTGCAGAAGGCACTTCATGTAAGGAGGCTCACCTCTTTTACGAATTATGTTTAGTTAAATGTTTACGAGTTGCCAGACGTGGAGGAAAGGGCCGAGGATGGGCCCTTCTCCCCTCCGACCAAGGATATTCCACTCTCTCCTCGGCTGTCTTCGCCAGTTCAAAGATGTTCTGTTGCTATTGACGGGGACGTGGCTGCCTGGTGGTCAGCGATGGATGAGTGAAACGGGTTTCATACGGGTAGCAGATGTTTATAAAAAGTGATAAATCATTACAAAATGTTAATTAGAAAGTGAGGAAAGTCGGTTTAATAGCGGAGGAGCGAGAGCAGGAAGAAGGCAGGGAACACGTAGGCACAGGGGACAGTCTTCGTGGTGGTCTCGGGAGGGATGGGGGTCGTGCCATTCTGCAACGGGAGATATTCCTGGGTATATTCTCTCTCTCTCTCTCTCTCTCTCTCTCTCTCTCTCTCTCTCTCTTTCTCTCTCTCTTTTTTTATTCTTCAGTCCTCTATTGTTTTCCTTCCGCAATAGAATTAAACAAGAATATAACAACGAACAAACCTCAGAAAAAATAGTGGCGTTTGCTGCCTTGTCCAGCAACTGGGTAACAGCCTCGTCCCCTAAAAGAAATCATTTTCCCAGAAAATACATCCAGATTGTTATTATAAACTGCATCTTGTTTTCACCGACCGAGGACAAGAGCACAGGCGGCGATCAGCAGCAGAACGGAGAGGAAGACACGGCGCATTGCGTCCTGGAGATCATTATAAACATGGAAAGAGGGAGAGAGAGAGAGAGAGAGAGAGAGAGAGAGAGAGAGAGAGAAAGAGAGAAAGAGAGAGAGGTGCAAAAGAAGCAGACAGTGTGTGTGGTTGTGTTTTGCAGTGGGCACTGGTAATTGCATAATAAAGGGGCGTCCAGATGGAGACGCCTTGGCGTTTTCTTGAAAAACAATGCACTAATTGAAGGGGGAATAGCGCGAACTTCCGAATGAGAATCGCTGGGAAAACACAGTTGGCTGGGATCCAATTACGTTCCGTCGTAACAACTGTAATAAACAAAGGGAAGCAGAGAAAACGGAGACATTTGAAAGAACCGTGGGAGACCAGACGATTTGAGAATTCCTCCCGGCGAAATGGGCAGTCAGGCGTTTTTCTCTGATTTCCTGAATGCTCTAAGTGGATTTCGACGCGTCTCCGCAATAAACAAGGCCTTCTGCAAAATACAACTAGCAATGGGTTGGGGAGAGAAGATGTGAAAGAGAGAGAGAGAGAGTGAGAGAGTGAGAGAGAGTGAGAGAGAGAGAGTGAGAGAGAGAGTGAGAGAGAGAGTGAGAGAGTGAGAGAGAGAGAGAGAGAGTGAGAGAGAGATAGAGAGTGAGAAGAACGCCGTCGGCTGCAAATCATGATCTACATGGTGATTTCACAAAAAGTCTGAAAAGAACTGATTCTGTGCCCTTGGTGATTAGTCCGTGTCCTTCCGGTGCATGTGCATTGACGTTATCTAATGAAGTAGATTATAGTAGTGTAGCTGACAATACACACGTTCCCACAAGCATTGCAAAGAAAGCGATGTATCGAAACCGTAAAAGTGCACATTTCTTTCGTTTGAACTCATAAAATTTGGTATAAAATTTCAAGAACAATAATGGAGCCTGGGGATGGTGATATCTCATTATTCGAATATTCGCGCACTTTATAAGGGTGAAGGTCGGAACGAAGTGAATTGCACTTAAAATATTTGAAAGAAAACGTTATCATTGGAGTAAACAAACTTAGTGGAGTAAACAAAAAAATGTACCGAACGTTAAATATAAAAATAAAAACATGGGAACCCTAGGGTTAAAAATCGAGGCGTCGACTGTTGAATGTATGTTCTGTTTGACCAGATGTTTGGAAAACAATGGCAGTATACGTGGCAGATCCGTTGAACCCATCGCGGATTTTCCCTTTCCGTGGGTCACAAAAGGATGGTCTAATTTCCAATGGGACGTGTATATTTCGAAGTGGATAGAAATGAGATTTTTCTGGCTTGAATGGGAATTTATAAATGTTGTGGGGAATTGACTCTGTAATCTATAAATGTAGCGCCATTGGGCATGAAACATTTGGTTTGAAATACCCGAATACCTATATAAATATCTATAAATACGGCGTGTTCAGCGAGTATTTGCAATGTTTGGGAAGCGAGGAATGCGTTGGATACAGTGTGCAAGTGATAGTATAACAGGCTGTGTTGTCGTCCAGTCAAAGGTTATTTTGAGATGTTTGGGACCGAAAAAAGACTAGAAATGACAACATCTGCCGCAGCACAGACCGTTGCGAAACTGTTTTGATGAAAGGCCGTAGGTTGAGTCAGGAAGGACGAAAACAAGCGGAGGAGAGGAGGAATACGGAAGAGGGGAGGCAAGGGAGACTATTTTAGTCGATGAGAGGAAAACCAGGCGGCTCAATTAATGATAGGCTGAGTTATGAGCTACATTTCAACCGGCACCCAAAGAGTGCAAATAAATGTTCGGTATCGGTAGGGATAATGGGGAAAATCTTGCATTGTTCCCCACAAAATAAGGTTAGAATATTGTATAAATTGCATTATTTAAAAGAAAGATAAATAGACGGACCTCTCTGGCCCAGAACAAAGAGGGAATGATGTTACTGGCGGGCGAGGGATGAGTCTTTCCTTTGTTCGACACCGATTACTCAGATTTTGGGGAAAGAAAACACCAAGTGCATCTGAGAATTCTAGAGATGCCATAATTGATTGAATTTCTCGTTCATCATATTCCTCTGTAAGCAGATGGGCATGAGTTGATACAGGCTTTTCCCACGCTCCGGCCGATCACTACACCCCATGCCTTACGTTGTTTAGAGGAATCGATCGAATATTCTTCACAGCCACCTAGCGCAAATCAGTCAGTGTGCAATAAACAAACTATTAAAACCTTGATCAATGTTCCATACGGACTGACGATTTTTTTTTAAATGTTTATGAGGCCTCCGCTTAAAACATTAACCAAGTAACGCAAAACTTGTTTCCTCCGCTTGCGGCAAATAACGTAAGACTGCACGCAGTTTACACCCGTTATTTCGGAGGTTCAAAACTAATTTTAGAGGCGTCTTTTTTTTTTTAAAAAAAAAAGTTTATTGAATTTGATATTTTATCGGCATTGATTGATGTTTTCAGGATGACCGCATTGATGGTCTTGCCTTATACAAATTACGGGAACCAAGTCATCCCTCACGGCTATCCATCTGCACCCTTTGGCCAGACACCAATTGGCTCCTCCAGCGCCTCTCCATCACAGGTTTATTTCCTTCTTTCTTTCGAAAATATCATTTTTACGTTTAGATATCTCGTTCCCAAGTGATTCCACTAAACTGCTCTGCCCACGTTCTTGTGGAAAAGCGTCTGGGCGCCGGCACCTACGGACAGGTAATTTCCGGCGTTGGTGGTACGCTAAGTCCATTTTTAGGTGTTCGCGGTGCGTCATGTTCAGACAGGTCGCCCCTACGCCATGAAAATCATCCCAGCTCACAGCGAAAAACATATGCGATGGGCCAGATGCGAGGTATTCCCCTTTTTTTTATCAAGAAAGCTCGGAATTTAGGTGGATATTCTGAAGAAAATCAGAGATTCCGGGGCGTACAAGTACGGAATGACGCTATTGAAGAAGATCGCTTTTTACGAGGGAAATCTATGCATGTTAATGGATAAAATGGACGGAGATCTGTGGGATCTGATCAGAGACCGGGAGGGACGTCCATTCCAACTGCACTCGATTCAACATATTGGCTATCAGGTGCACTAATTCCTGGTAGAATTTAATTGTTCTTAGATCATGGTGGCTGTGGAGAAGCTGCATAGCCTTGGAATCATTCATGCCGACATCAAACCAGAAAATTTCCTTGTCGAAAGGAGACGGGAAGGAATTGTCAACATTCAGGTCAGTTCTCGCTTAATTGGTCTTAAACGGAATGTAGCTTTCGGATTTCGGTGCTTCTGTTATTTCGGCCAACGTGCGGGAGAGAAGAGGGGATGTGATGCAGTCGCTCTTCTACAGGTAGCCTCACTCTTTTCTACTTAAATTTTCATTTTAGGGCCCCAGAGGTGCTGTTTGGGATGTTCTACTCGGAAAAGATAGACATCTGGTCGATCGGTTGTGTTTTGGCCGAATTGTACACCAGTCAGTGCCTTTATCCTGCCACAGACGACATTCAGCTGGCCTAGTAAGTCCCCTTTAACTCGGAAATATAGCACTTTTAGTTTCATTTCCTCGGCTCAAGGTGTCCCGTCGAAGCTCATGACTTCTTTGAATTGGCAGAAGTACTTCGATGTCCGCAGTCGTTCCTCCGTCGTCGGGGGCCCTCCCACCTTTGTTCCCAAGTACCCCATCGAACGCCCGGGTGCTCCTGACAGACGCCAATCGGGCTTCCATCGCCTCAACAACATCCTCGGCGTGAGTTTTTAATAGAAAAACACTTTGTTCCCAATTAACCCCATCGAACGTAGCACGGCTGTGACGATTGTGGGGGAGTACAGCTCAGAAAGGTTGTCACTGGAGGTGCTTAGCCTTAATTTCTCCAAACGTCGATTTTGAAAGGATGGGTGTCGCAGAACTACCACTGACCAAGCTTCCCCTTTGTATTGGCCCAGTGTATTTTCCAGTTCGGCTACAACGTCCGTATCCGCGGTTACATCACTTCGCTGGACGTGCAGTTCGTCCGCGACCTCCAGATGCTCCTGTGCGTGGATGCAGACTCCCGTTGCGATGCAATGGAGGCCAGGAACCTTTCATTCTTCCACACAGACCCTCTGTAAGGACATTTTCTGCTAATTGTTGATTTTTACAGGACTGCGAGACCTGTAAGGCGGCGAATGTTCTGAAGATCCGGCCGTGACTCCTTCTGTATACTCTGTTCTTTTAGCTGTGAATGACGTGTTTCCCTGTGAATTCTCCTTTTTGTTCCCCACTTACAATCCCTAACCCGATCCACGTGTGATAATCTTTATCTGTTAATAATATTCATGTTGTTTACGGTCTCAACCGAATCTTGCGAATGAACTTTGTCGTCGATGTTCAAACTGAAATCTCCATTTCAAAAAGTCGCGTGGCCTTCCTCACCGTAGCACTGTTCATTACAAGTGCTGAATCCGGGAAGCGTGTATTGGCGGAAGGATTCGCAGGCAAAGTACTGCAGAGTGCGGCTGCAGGTCAAAGTGGCAGTGCGCCAGCAGTCCATTCCCCTTTGCACGTACTTACAGGCCTAAATAAGGCCTTAATGGGGTAACGGTTTAGCCTTACGTTCAGTCCGTCGTTGAAGACATTCAGACCAAAGGATCGGACGCAGCCGTTGAGAGTGGCGTTCTGGGCAGTGTACACCTTCTGCATACACGACCAGTTGTCAACGGCCGCTGAAATATAAAATTGTTATTTTTGTATTAGTTTTCTAGTTTCAGCCGCTGTAGAATGATTCAAAAAATTTAAGTGGTTTGGATATTTCTAACGAGCTCACTCAGACACTCTGGAAAAAATGGTTGGTCCGCAGTTCCTCGCTTCTCATAATTCGAATCTTTTTTTGTAGCTGACCTGACTTACGTTATACTTCTTAAAATAATTTGTCGAAAAAATTGTACCGGAGTTTTCGACAAATCGAAAGATGATTTTTTTCTAAGAGGTGAAGTTGTGTTCCCTTGAATTTTTGTGGGAACTCAGCACAACCCCAAGCCGTCAGAAATAACGAAACAGGGAAAGAGACTAACGAAAAAGGAGAGAAGAAAGTAGAAAAACAGAAATGTGAAAAAGATAGAGATAGAGAGAGAGAAAGAGAGAGGAGAAGAACTCTCCACATTTACGGGATTGTGGAGCGAAACACATAATATACTGATACTCACGGTAGAATCCAGCTCCGCATTGGTACTGCTGCATGTTCATGAGGAAAGAGTACTGGTAGGCGACAATTGGAGTAGAATCCGCGTGGATGAGGAAGAGAGGATCGAAGCATTCGGAGGCCGTGAAGGCACTGTCGTTCAGACAATCCAGGAATTCATTGTAAGCACTTGAAAGAATAGATCTTTCTTCGGATTTCCCCACCTGCATACACTGACGATTCCCTTCTCTTTTGGGTTGGCCGTGGTTCCCTGGATGTAAATGTTTTGGATTTGAACAGCCAGGCCAGAGGGATCCTTCCAGTTGTAGGATTCATCAATTCCCAAGGCTCTGCTGAATTTCTGCTGGCAGATTGAGAATATTTTGGGATCGCAGTTTGACTGAATGTTGTCAGCCAAAACGGCTCCTGAAGGAGAAATTAGGAAACGGATGTGAGTTACCGGAAAACAACAGCAACAGCAGCACTTTCATGGCAGTTAGCAGGCCGTATTTCACTGATAAGGAGACGCCCCGTGGAAAATTATCTAATCGATGTGGGGAATCTTAATCCCCAGCTACCTGAATGACACGCCCAGATCACTCTTTTATGAATCAGCTTAGATGAACATATTTGTATTCTCATGTAAAGGAACTCCAAAAATAACAATATTCCAGACTAAAGCCACGGAATAGTTCATCATTGTCGTGACTATCGTCCCGATACGTCACTGTACAACGGGAATTCCCCGGGGCGTTCCCCTCGGGCATTCTCTTCTCCGTATCCTTCCTACAACCAACGACCCTTCTCTTTCCTTCTCTCTCTAGAATATAGCCATTCTCTGTATTTAGTATGTATAATAAATATATAGACCACCCACATGTTCCATTGCCTTAGTATTGGACCCCTAGTCCAAACACGGAATAGTTCATCATTGGAGGATTGGAAGATTCAGACACTCTCTCTCTCTCTCTCTCTCTCTCTCTCTCTCTCTCTCACACACACACACACACACACACAAACACACACACACACAAACACACACACACATAAAAGAATACATATTTATTTCACATTCTCTGTATCATCCTCGGTTATCAACTTCTATCCGACGACGCAACGCAGTCCGTAGCAGGTCTGATCGAAGGTGTAGCGGAAGTTTTCGCATCCGAAGAATCCGGCCTAAACCACTTAATTAGTTTTATTATTGCCCGAGTAGTACTCCAAGGTCGTTGCAAGAAGCCTTGTAGACGTCATTCAGGCACGATCCGGTGTTCTGAACAGCTCTGAAGTTTTGTAATAAAAGTATGAATGGGAAGGTACAAACGGGCAAAGGATAGAGGGGTTCACGGTCTCATTGAATCCCTGCATGCATCCATTGTACTTGTCGAGGGTGCTGATTCCGTACAGACAGCTCCACTGCCTTACTACCTCTGGAATTAACACCTAACACATTCAAGAACAGAAGACGAACCCTCAAAACCAGCATTGCACATGAACTCCAGACTGGAATAGGTACGGGTGTAGTCGAAGGCTAAAGCATCAATTACAAAAGTGGTAAAATGTTTAGTCTTCAAAGTAAAAACTCCGATTTGTTTTTGATTTTACAGAATCTCTTATAGCAGGCAAGCTTTAAAATCATTGTGATTTATAATTCTATAGCATGACTGCATTTTGCCATGCAGACTTCATTACGAGGAAAGGGAAAACGTGGATGATGAGCCGGGCAGGGAGCGGTTGTGGCCACCAATTCCGTAAAGGTGCCCCAGAGTTTTTTATCTTAAGAACTGTGCAAGTATGAACCCTACGACGTTAACAGCATTCGAATCTACTGTGTGTATAAATAGAGTTAACGCAAACTGACCGTTCTGGTAATCAACATTGGGCTTGTTGAGGATGTAGAAGAGGTTCATGCATGAGTAGTAAGTGGTTCCAAGGCATTGGTAGAAGGCCGTTCGTTGACTGAAACTCTTTTTTCTTGAAGAAAGTCTTCTTACTTGCAAATTGTCACAATTTCAGAGAGACTTTTTCCAAGCAAGGCGTTGATTTGGTTGAACAAGTCGGTTCCACTGCGGTAGTCCAGCATGGGGCTCAACCCCAGCACACCGTTAAAGGCAGTCTAAACTAAAATGTTTCAATTCCAAGTATTTCCTCACCTGGCAGTAGCTGAACTTTTGGTCGATACACTTCGAAACGGCCGACTGAAACATTTGTTTCATCAGATTGTATGTTATATCACCTGACTAGTAACGGTCTTGCTGTTTTCGGCTACGATGTGAATGCTTTCGTCGGAGAGACGGTATTCGGGCATAAAGGCCCACGAAACGGCAACCAGGGCTAGGAGGAGGGCAAAACGCATCCTGGGAACAAAATACTACGAAAAGACCGAGACAACGAATACTAAGACGACTGCAAGATTCACTCGTACCAGCTGTATGTGTGTAAGTGTGTGTGTGCGTGTGTGTGTGTGTGTGTGTGTTTGCTTGGGTTGCGTGTATGTTGTAATTTTAGCCTTACCACCCAAAAAATGGTTTTCAGAAGAGAATCTTAAAGGCACAAATAGGCTTTGTTAGGACAGATTTCAAACTTGAGAAAATGGTGTAAGTGACTTTTACACGTGGGAACTTCTTATCGTTTACGAGGCCCTGCATTGGAATTTGTGCACGGTCACATCACACAGAGATTTTAATCGAAATCAAGAATAAGTTTTGATTTGAAGCGCTCACCTATCTTGTACGCTGTTTTATTTTATGTGCCATTTAAAATTACGTCATGGGTAGTTTCTTCATTTACTTAGCGATAAGAACCAATGCTGCTTTGAAATAAAGAATTTTTACCTTGCTACAGAGTCCGCTGCATTAAAATAACGTATGGCTTTATTAATCTCCCTATATTTGTAACACTCCCTCCTTTAAGTATCAGAACACTGTGCAATGATTATCCCTCGCTGCCCAGTTACAATGCGGGTTCTGTTCCCTTACAAACGTCAACGTTGATAATGTTATCGAAAGTGTTTTTGGTCTGGTTTGATTGGTTTGGAATCCAAACGTATGAGAGCAAAAACAAAATGTTTCCCCCTGTGGATTGTTGTGGAACGCAACTGCAAACTCTGGTTTTCTATTAAAATCATTGTACAAATAGTGACGTGATGAAAGAATATAAAGATGATGGAGCAAAAGAGGATGAGGGTGACTGGAGAAGTACGGTTGGATCAATGGCTGCTCATTCGGGCTATCTTTACGGCCTCTTTTATCGCGCCCCTCCCTGAATCTAAACTCAGAACAACCGCTTCATTACGTCTATTTTCTCTCGCGGAGACGAGCCTTCTCTGCAAGCTTCGACATCACTTCGTTTCGAGCTGAAATTAAAAATATTGTTGAAATTGGGAGGACTTACCGGAATTTCCACGAATAACCTCTTCGACGGCACGGCGACGGCCGGCGTAAGCGGCGGAGATTCTGGACGTCTGCTGGACCTGGAAAGGAGAACAAAACGATTAAACCAATCGGAAATTAGGACAGAAATCGGTTTTTTTCTACAGTTGAAGCGATTACCTGACAGAAGTTGGTAGGGCAGAGCTCTTTCAATCCACCGCCGACTCTGGTCCTCTCACACTGCCACCACGAAGCCTGAAAAGGCAATTTTCAATGTTTTTTCTATAGTTGGAACCTCAGGACTGCAAATCTGGAAAGGCTGGCGGGTGCACTTCTCCGCTTGATAAGCAGCCTGGCAGTAAGTACTCGGGTCCTGCAACGAAAGTTAGGAATGGAAACGGTACAACCTTGGTGACGGTGACATTGAAGGCGTTTGCACAGTTAATAAGGTCTTGCGCATGATTCAACCAGATGTTCATAATGCAATCGTAGTTTTGCACAGCTTCTGAAAACAAAAAATGTTTTTGGTTTGAGTGGGGACCATCACATCACACACACACGCACACACGCACACACGCACACGCACACGCACACACACACACACACTTCATAACTTACGAACGAATCCTCCATTGCAGTCAAACTGAAGTTCGTTGAACAACTGAACATAGGAGGAAGCACTGTTCGGATCTTCTCCGTCGCGCACAAAACGGGGCTAACATGGAATTGCAGTAAAAGAGAATAAACGAACCACATTCATACAAGCAGCGTATTGGTCTCCCAAACAGGCTTGGAACTGTTGTCTGGCACCACAAACAGCCAGGAATCCACTGACGCCGCGGATGTAGAAGGCACTGAGCTCAGAGCCCAGAATGTTAGGGTTCGTCCAATCGAGGTTGCTGGAGATGTTGAGTTGGGCGTTGAATGAAGTCTAAAAGGAACAAATGTCTATTTGAATTGGGCTTTGCCTGGCAATGGGCGAGGGTGGCATGCACACAGATGGAGGAGTCCGCATTGTTATTGGAAATGAGCAATGCGGGAGGGATCGACAAGGTCTCGAGTGGAACATCAGTTGCCAGCAGACACGGCACCACTGGAAATCACTTGAAACTACTTTTTTTAAAATCATATGCCTATGAATTGAGCATTTAAAATTCAACATTTTAAAACCGATGTTTAAATTGCTCGGAGACTCAAAGTAGTAGATATTTGTTTGTTTAATGTTGTTGTTTTGTAGTTTGTAGTTAATTTTAAATAACTTACGGAGTAAAAGGGCGGTGGTTCTCATTCCGGAAAGGAGCCGCGGATGCCAGTAAATTATCACTTCCACGTCTTTTGATAAGCACAGGATTAGCGCCGGACAAGCACGGTAGCCAGCATCCGGCAGCAGGTTGCAACGGGGACACGCCGTGACATGGGGATCAAAGGAGCGTATTAAGAAACTCAAGATGTCATTTCTTTAATGAAACAGTAGTTTTCCAACTGAAAGTTGAATATGAATGTGGAAGTTCAAGCGGACAATTTGCACTCTTTCGTGTTGTCAAGAAACAAAATTCATGTACACTACATTGCATAAGTATATATGAACTCTTTCTCTTTACACATAAAACTCTTTACACATAAATAATTTGGGCTTTCGGGAATTACACCATTTTAGTAAGCATCAGAAATAGTCAGATTTGCAGAATATTTAATTGTACCCATTACGGCGACATGCTAATTAATGGCGCCCACAGCATTTTGAACAACAATTCATTTAAAAAAATGTTAAAAAAAAGAAATATCACGTAAAAGAAGAGAGAATTTAAATGTAGTATAAGTTTTTTTTTTTTTTTTTTTTTTTTTTTTGAAATATTTATCGTTCTCCGCAGTCGAGTCATGGTGCCTCAAAAGTGGTTTTTGGCCAAATAACATCAACGGAAAAGGCCGAATTTTTCGCATTTTTGGTTTTTGAGAAGCCGGTCACCGGCAATCTCTACAATACAATTTTCTTTTAGATGGTATTTTTTGAAGAAAATTTTTAGGACACTTTTCAAAATTTCATTAATTTCATTAATTAGCATAGGGTAGAATGAAAATATTTCATATGCCTAATCCAATGGCGTGATTCACGAAAGCCCGATTTCGATTTGTCTGTTTGTGAAGGGTGTCTATACACTTATGTAATGCACTGTAGTAATTGGGAAAAAGTTACATGTGTAACTTTGGGCTACCCGCGCCAACCCCGCCTTTGCGGCGCCTACATGTGTTCAAAGCTCGTGTGTGAATGAAATTCGGAAGAACCCATGTAAGGCTAGTTCAAGACATACCATTTCTTATAATTACGAAACACGCAACTTGAAAACAGAAAATATAGATATTCAGTTTTACTGTTCATTTTTTATACAGCGAACAAACGGTACAAAGGGGGCACTCGGCACTGTCCTTTATTGTAACTGTTTTACATGTACGCTTTGGTGCAAGATCATCTATACAGCGTCAGTGTCTCCTAGGCCTTCTTGCTCATCCTCGACCGCACCATTACACTCGCGTTCTTCTCGGGGGTCGTCTGCTGTCTCTGCCTCAGCTGTTGCATCTTCGACGGTCCGTTGTCCAGAGAACGGTGGCCCGCGTTGATCACGGTGCCCTGGTGCCTCATCTTCAGAAGCCTCTCCGGCTCATCCGACACACTTCCCGACTGAATCTTGATCACGTTGGCGCCGGTCGTGTTGGATCCCTTGATGAATTCTCCGCTCTTCTCCATCTTCTTTTCACGACGATTCATCTCATCCATCCTTAAATGATGGGT
Source organism: Oscheius myriophilus (assembly GCA_964057215.1). NCBI lineage: Eukaryota > Metazoa > Nematoda > Chromadorea > Rhabditida > Rhabditidae > Oscheius > Oscheius myriophilus. The sequence goes on from OZ059905.1 coordinate 15,791,445, forward strand.
TGGAAAAAAAGAGGAAGGAGGTTGTGAGGCGGAAAGAGGGAGATATAAAAGGCTGTGAGATGGAAAATACTCACTCCGCGTGTGTAATATCTCCTTTGTCCAGAATTCCGCTCACAGCCTGTCCATTGCTGCGCGTGGCCCCCGGAGCGAAAAGCTCATCAAAGTAGGGGCTCTTCAAGAAGTCCACTCCACAGAACCTTTCCTTGGGTTTGAAGACGAGGATCTTGGCCAGCATCTGCAGGGCATCTGTCGGAGCCTCCGGCACCACCTAATCATTGGTAATTTGAGTTTGCGAAGACCCCACCTTGGCAAAACCGCTGCCGATCGTCTTCTGTCCTTCGAACTTGGCCACAACCCGCATGGCCCTCATTTCGGCCTCGGAGGGCAGACCTATCACCTGGACAATCAGTCTCAGCTGGTGTTTGCTGTCTCTTCCGGCAAAGAGCGTCTTCTTCCGCAACATTTCTCCAAAGCAGCAGCCGGCCGACCACGCATCTACGTGCCAGTCGTAGTGCTTGGCGCCCAGAAGGAGCTCGGGGGGACGGTAGTAGCGGGTCACCTGGTAGGGAGTGGAGGTCATGCCCTCCGTGATGATCTGAATTTGGTTATTATTAACAAATACATACATAAATCACATCGAACCTAGCCTTACTTTGACAAGCAATTGGTAATTTACCACCCTAAAACCAACCTTGGCGGATCCGAAATCGCTGAGTTTGAGCAGTCCGACGGCCGGGTCGACGAGCATGTTGACGGGCTTGAGGTCCCTGTGAACAATGTCCATGCAGGAGAGGTAGTGGAGTCCGCTGAACATCTGCCACGTGTAGATTTTAACGTCCATCATGCTCATCTCCGTGCTTCTGATCACGGCGTGCAGTGTCTCCGGCATAAAGTCGAACACGAACGACTCGCAGACCTGAGAACTTTCTTTTAGCCTCTTTTATGCCTCTCTCACCTTGTCGTCCCTCTTGTTGGTGAAGAAGTAATTCATCTGAATTACATTCTTATGGCATCTTCGGTTCTCGCAGGAGAGGAAGGTCACTTCGAAGTTCTTTTCTCGGCGCACTTCGGGCCAAGTCTTCTTGATGGCGATTTCCTTGTTTCCCTCTTTGCGGAGAAGGGTTCCCTTGTACACGTTGGAGAACACGCCTTAAATACAAAGATTGAATTTATTTACCAAAACAACAATAACGATGAAAAACAAATTATCATGAGGGAGAGGAGACCAGGGCAATGACTACAATAAGACACCGAGAACGGGTTAACACGGGAGGAATTTGAAGGCATGGGATACTGGGAGGGAGAGATTCTACTTAGGTGGCGGCACAGGACTTCCCTAGCCGGAAGGTGATGGATGGACAATGAGAATAGTTAGCGCTTTGGTGGTTTTCGTATTTGCTGCTTTTTCATGTTTTAGATATTGAGACCGGCGCATGCCAAAAAGCGGAAAAATGATCTTGAAAGTGTATATTTTAAGAGTAGCGGAGATAGACAACCCCGTTGGGTACACCGCTGGTGACAAACAGGGTCTTGAACAGGGCTTGTTTGTAGCCTTTTTTGGAAAACCAACCAAAACCGAAGAGGTGCAGGCCGGACATCCTGAGACGCACCTCCTTGTGCGTCTTAACCTCGTAGGCCGTCTGTTCCACAATTTTCTTGTCAGCCATACAAAGCGACCGTCGAAGAGAAGAGCGCGGAACGGAATGAAGAGGGTCTGGGAGATCCACTGACGGCGAATGACGCATCGTAAAATGGCGGGGCAAGGAATGGAGTAGCGTTAAAAAATGGGTCGGCATAGAAATGCATTTTTGGAGCAAAAACACTTCAAGTTGCTGTAAACTCTGTTACTAGCGGTCGCGATGAATGTAACTTGACGAACTGAAATTCCGTTGTTAAAGTCTTCGTTCCCATGTGAACTTTGATGTAAATATGTTCCTCCCCCAAAATTTGTCTTACAAAAATGAGGCTGCTCCACATGGCTCAACCAAATAATCGCTGTTGTTACATGCCCAAACCGGCCTGGTCTCTCTGCTTTTAAAGGAAAGTGTGATCATCTGAGAAAGTGATGTCTGCCCGAGGAGTGTTGTGACCCATATATTGGATGTATTCGAGGGTTGGTATCATAACAATAGCTGAACTTTCGGAGACAATGCCTATTGAAACGTAGACGACGGGGCCGATCCGCCAGCCCGCGGATGGCAAGTGGTTGGCAAAAACAAACACATGGCAAATTGTCAGGTCAAGTAATTGTTATTCGCGGTGAGACCAAATATACCATTCTTCAAGGTTTTGGCAAAAAACGGTGCCTTTTCCGAAACAAATTATACAATGGGTAGCTACAAGTGTGGCCGATAGGCTCATAGTTAGGGACCGCAGAGGTGCGCACAGCAGTGCAGCCCGAAATGTTAAGGAAATATGGTTTGAATCGCTCTCGACCGTATTATTTTTTATTTTGTTTTTTCGAACAGTGAATCCGACGTAAATGAACACGAGGAATCCGATGGAATTATTTTTAAACCGATACCGCTTTGTCTTTTGGGCCAAAAACCATGATTTTTCAGTTTTTTGGCCATTAAAAACAGGTTGGGCATGGAGCGCGTCCGATTTTAAATTAAGATGATTACTCAACTTATTTTACATGTACTCGCCCAAAAAACTCAAAAATTCGTTCGTGCAGAAAAAAGTTACACCGAATTTTAACATTTGCGGCGCTCCCATTCGTCGCTGAATCACGTTTGGTAGCATTATTAGTGCGCACTGAACTTATTGAAGTGTTTTTGTTGTTTTAAGATAGTAAAACTAGAGAAAACCACTTTTATTTTGCAGCGAAACAATTTTAAAAGAAATCAACTTTCCAGCGTTCTTTGGATTTCCCTTATGTGTGCGCAATACAGGCCCGGAGCGCTCAAGGTGTTTTAAATTTATGAATTTACTATTAATTCTCTTTCGTTTAATGTAAAATTGAGCCAATTTCATTCGTGCGGATATATAAAAATATAATTTAAAAGTGAACTTTTTATGAATTTCAACCGATTTTCGCGCTCCAATGCCAAATCCCCTTCTCACATTAATTTCGAAAACGGTTAATTAAACGTGTATTTTTATTACTCTGGGGCTTATTTTGGTGCCATAATCGTAGAAAAATACGGTCGTTCCTTACAAAACCAAAATCCTTCAATTTTCTTAAATTTGAGGGATTTTGCATTCAACCAAGTTTCTGTCCTGTGTTTAGCGGCGCCTGTGCACTCGGCCGAGAAATACCCCGCCCAACCACGGCGGTAGTTGAAAAACTGGATTGTAATTGAGGCATTCAAAATGGAATATCTCGTTTTGTTGTGGATGAAATTTCATAGTGTAAAAAAGAAAAGTTTAAGTTGGAGTACCATCTGTTTAAATATTTACATAAAAAGTCGAAATTCTGAAATATAATTTATGCTCTGCGGTCCCTACTCATAGTCAGACAAAGATCAAAAGCAGTAGCCCTGTGGGTTATTTTTAACAAAAACCGACAAAATCTGAGTTATGTTTAAAAGAAGTCTTGTCAGGACTTGCTGTCAAATATGACTCAAGCTCAGGAACTTATAAATTCATTACTAAACGAAATGTTTGCTGCTGGGCTTACGATACGACCGGGTCTTTGTTTACATTATTGGTATGCCCAAATCGATGTTTTTGTGTCTCTTTTGTCAAAAACAAAGCTTTTCCCTTTGTAAAGAACATCTACTGAGAGCCGCTTCAAGCCGTTTCAGTCTCTTCAGTAGGCCGTGCTGGCCAGCACCCCGTGATTGTGGGTATTTGTCCCTTCAGCAGTCGGTGATATCTGTCACGTGTACCATCTGCAGGCTGTTTACGTGTTGAAACAAAGAGTTGGCTCGTTTTGTCGACAACACCGCCCGTCCTATAAATAGCCACCGAACGCCCCGTTTTCAATCTCCAACGCTCCCACTTCAACATGAGCTGCACCGGTACGGAATCTTCCTCTCCGTTATTCGACAAACTCGGTCCGCTAGTTTAGTTTCCCTGTGGGTGCGCGGTTGACAAAAGCTCCCATGACGAATCCCTTAGAATGTTCGCGTATCCAAAACTACACAGTCTTCTTAGGAATTTAGAGGGAGATAAGAGAGAGAGAGAGAGAGAGAGAGAGAGAGAGAGAGAGATAAAACGACTGTTTCCAAATGACATCTCGAAATTACTGCTAAATCCTACCACCATCTGGCTGATTTGTGGTGTAAAAGTGCCAAAGGGTCAAGTGGATGGACAAGTCGACGAAATTTCCAAATAAATTTAGAAAATAGGGCCACGCGACGCGTCGCGCAAAATTTTATTATCAGTTGGAAATAGAATGGTGTTTACCATCAAGAAAAGTACCACTGCGCAGCCGATTATCTATCCGAAAACAATCTTTTAAAGAACAACTCGCTAAAAACCACTTTGTTAGGATCTATTTGCCTTTCAGCTTCTGAAACCGCTGTGAAGACGGTGTTCCAAGACTATGACAAAGCATGGAAGGCTGACAATTACACAGAGGTAAACCCCTGAATTCATGCAGAGAACTCGTTCAGTTGATGAAATTCTACCACCCGGAGGCTGTGGTGGTCCATCGCGGAACCAACTGCTACTACGGAAAGGACGGTGAGGGTACTGTAGCACAGATGACACCGTCTGTTTAGCCATCATGACCATGTTCAAGGAATTCCACAAGAAGGCCGGAAAGTGCCAGCACAAGGCCTGCAACGACAAGTTCACCGGAATGGGAGACTGGGTCGTCGTCAACTGCGAGTGTGAGACGCAGTCGGAGAAACTGGGACATCTCAAGGTGGACAGAGAGAGAGAGAGAGAGAGAGAGAGAGAGAGAGAGAGAGAGAGAGAGAGAGAGAGGGAGAGAGAGAGAGACATAGAGAGAGAGAGAGAGAGAGATACATGGAGTCTCATTCCTTTTCCAGGGCTGCTTCGTGCAGATCTGGCGCAAGGAGGAGGGCAAGTGGTCCATCTTCCACGACGAGTTCACCGTGAAGGAGGGTCATTACTGCTGAGCCCACAGTGATAGTGATTTATTTTGTATAAAATTCAACAATATGGAAAATCCTGAAATGAGTTCACTTGCGGGAATCAGACTGTGCCTTCGGGCGATGACGAGATTTCAACAATGGACTGGCTGTGGAGTATGTACAAGAGGGAGACTAGAGAGGGAACAAGAGAAATAACAGGGTAAATCAACAGAAAGGAGATCGAATCGAAGATGGAGGGACATAAAGCGGGAACAATATGCACACGAGAAACAAAGTCACCCTGAGGACAGATCACGCCCGACAGTAGTGAAATCACCGGCTGAAAGGGAGGCGCTCTCCATGGGAGAACGCCATACATAGAATCTAGCGGATCTATTGGACCTAGGCTACGAAACGACTAGACGCCTCCGTTGCGCTGGTCTTCTGAATCCTCGTAGTACTTCTTCAGACGCACGTGCCACGCGATGGACGAGCAGGCGGCGATCGTACGGAACTGGTGGATAATGCTACGAGGCAGGAAGTAGATGTCGTTGTGGTGCAGCTGAAAACAGTTTCGTTTAGAAAAACACCTGGAATTTCACCCCCTTTTACAATCAATTAGTGCGTATGTTGTTATGGCAAACTCAGAATCCGGTTTTCTGGCAAACAACGGGTGAGAAATTCCACCGATTGAACACTTAATATCGTTTATATCCGCATAACAATTCAATGGAATTGCAAGCACGATTTGATACATACCTGGCCACGGGAGTCAAAAAGTAATGCCCCAAGGTCGTTGTTTTATACATTAGGTACAAAGAAACGTGATTCCTGCACATAAATCGTGAAAAACTTTTTTTTTCAACTTTTGGAATTTTCGACCCCGGGCCGGCCACCCTTGCCTATTATCGAAAGGGGTTTATAAATAAAACTCAAAGATAAAAAATAACCTGGAACTTGGCGTAGCGAATCCCGTCCCTTCTCAGCTGGTTCAATTTCGCTTCCTCCACCCATTGAATGCACTGAAACCTCTCGATTACTAAACATCAAAGCTGAGATTCAACCTGGGACATGGGCGGTTCGTAGAGATCGAGTTGCAGCCGTTCGACGATTCTGTTGAAATCGCCGGCGTAGAAACAGGTGACATCCTTGACTGCACGGTTCTCCTTCAGTCTGAAAGCAACAAATCAATATGTGTTGTTGTTAAAGCATACTTTTCGTTGGGTCCTATGATGGCCTGCAGAACGCCCACGGCTGCGGTGGTTTTCCTCTCGAGACCATCGCCCACGTGATCGGCATGGCAGGGGGTGCGGTCTTCGAACAGGAGTTCTCTTCGTTCAGAGTGTCTGAAATGGTGCATTCTGTTGTTTTCACAAAAAAGAGGCTCTACCTGACATGTGCATGTCCTCTGCCCGTCCTTTTCTTCTTCTCGTCCTTCAGATCATCCGTGGGAATCAGCTGTTCCCCCGGCCTCACCCAGAAGATCGGTCCGTCGTCGCTGTCCGTCTTTTTGCAATTTCCATAGAGAATACTCTTATCGCCCCAGGGCATCAAAGGTCTCAGAATCGGCGATTTCTCCAGTTGCTCAATGATGTGTTCAAAGTAATTGCCACATTCCTCCTGTTTCGCTCCGACCATCGACAGCGAGTGCATCGGGCCCACTCTGGAAAAGGAACTGAATAAAAGGAAAAAGAGGTGTCATACCGAAAGGTGCCGTGGTGACAGGTCTCCATAACTTGGGTGTGATATTGACCGAAACTCATGGTCTCCACGCTCTGTTTGTTTGTAAGAGAACCCACTTTCACAGGCATCGACGAATGCTTCTTGTTCATGTGCTCAAACACATCCTAAAACAAGAATTTAGTCAACACTGTCCAGTTTCAGCTGTTTCATAAAACCACTTTTAAATGGCTAAGCATATTTTTTGTACCGGAAAAGGCGGAACAATGAGTTTTATTTTAGTACAGGTTTCAAAACGTGAGAGAGGCGTTCAGCCCTCCTAGATACTTAAAGCCTTTCGACAACGAAAAAACGTACGAATAGATACTCGGCGGCGTTCTCAAGCACTCCGATGACGAAGAAGGGCACTCCGCGCTTCTCTGCGAATCCCATCCGGATGAACTGACGGGCGAACTCAAACCTTTAAAAATTATTAGTTTCCACTACAAACAAAGCAACCAACCTATCCTCCTTGTTCAGCTTTTCCCGAACCTTTCGCCAATCCGACTTCAGCATCGAGGCTCCTCCGTTTGGGTGTGTCTCGATCGTCACTAGATCACGGAACTGGAAATGACTGACTGCATTTACGTTTAAAAAAGAACGAAAAATAAGGAAAAGAACCGACCCGTTCGGAGAGCTTGGGAAGTTTGTCTTTCTTGTGTTTCTTCTCCTTGTGGTGTTTTCCCTTCTTCTCTTCCTTTTCCTCCTTTGGTTCTTCTTTTGCAACGGGCGGAGTGGCGACACGAACACTGAAAGAAGGCTATAAAGGGGAAGCCATAACCGAGGATGGACTTTTTAAACTCTTTCTAATAAAACCCATGTATACGATCATCATTCTGGTACCATACTTGGGCAACCTACCGCTGGGGTATAATTTGCGACCCCCCACACCTCCCAAAAGATGGTGATCTGCGACCCCCCTCAGTCGATTCCCCGGTCATTTTTACCCCCGGATACAAAATTTCATGAATTTTGGTTGAAAACAGACAAAAATCTGGTGGGTCGCACTTTCAACCGCAACCGGCGGCCGACTCAATTGAATCCGCCGCCAAACGCGGTAAGTCATTTTTTACCCTAATTATGGACTTTAAAAAAAATCAAATCACGAATTCTTAGTGGCATATATACTGTCTTCTTAATAGGGGCGTCGCTTTTCATTTATTTTGACGCATTCGTTTAATTTACATTAATAAAGTTTGGCGATGTTTCCATAATTGCGTGCTGCCGCATTGAAATGACGGCCGTACCGCGAAAGCACAAAGGCGCCGGGAAGCGCAGCAGCATGCGGGGCCCGCCACCCACCAGTCGTCGGATCGATCCCCGCCGGTGTCATGACTGCTAAAACCCAGTTTTCCAGTATCTTATTCAATCTTCTTCCCCTCTCCAGCCATTTGCTCAATTTTGCAATTCACAATCCCAATTTGCGACCCCCAACCCCTCCCACCCCCAAATTTGCGACCCCCCTCAGACCGCCGGGCGCGGAGCTTGCCCAAGTCTGTCTGGTACGATTCATACCCAGATGGAGGTAGATCACCCAAGAAGAAAGGATTTTTTGCAAGTAAGATGGGCAAAAAATACAATTGAAAAACGAAAAGTAGTACCACTTGGCGGGGTTCTCAAATGACAGGCCAGCCCGGCGGGCCGGGACGAAGGAATTTTTTTGTTGGGACGACCCGGGTATAACAAATAAAATTTTAAATTTTGTGTAAATCGGTACAATAATTTTTTAAACTGCTTTAAATAGCTTAAAAATGTTTGTTACTAACATATAAGTCAATAATAGTCGTACAAAAAAGAATGTCACCGACCGGGATCGAACCCTGGTGGGTGGGTGGCAATCTGACTAGGTGGTCCAAGGTAAACGGGCCGACCAAAATTTTCCAAATGGCCCGGCCCGTGAGAACCCCGCCACTAGCGGCAAATCCAAAAGTGATAAAATCAGTCCAATGCGCAATAGAGAATAGCAAATAACTCACGGAGGGACTGCCTCGGTGCTTGTTGAATGTGCCCCCAGGAGTCGTTCCTTCAGAGATCTCATTTTCGGTGGCTTCGGTGTGATCTCTTCGGTCTTCGCAGAGTGAGTAGTCTCAACCACCTAATAATCCATAAACCGATTAAATTACTGTTTCTTACCTCTTTCTTTATCTCTTCCTTTTTCACCACCAAATCCTCCTTCGCCTTTTCTTCCTTCTCCTTTACGGATGTGTTCAGGCACTTTTCTTTCGGCGTTCCATTCACCGCCTTCTCCGCTTCAACTGGTTCTTCTTTCTCGCGCTGAATGATAAAATAGAATGAAAGCCGAATTTCCACCAACCTTTAGATGTTGTGAGGGAGGGATGACCTTCCCCGTATCCACCGAATTCGTCCGAGAGCGCATTCCCTTCTCGGGAACCGTCCGTTTGTCGTAGGAAGGCGAGGGGTCGGACTCTGTCTCTTCCGCTTTCGGCACCAAAGTGGCACTGTTTCCACCGAAGTGAGTTACCTGAAAGCAAAGATGCGTCACGAATGGGATGTTAAAATGCGTTTTTTTTAAGAAGGAGAAAAGGTAGGAAATCGTGCTCGGCGCGCGTAGTTTCATGTCTTTCTATGTACACGCCACGCCTGAGGGTGTTTTGTATCCAACAATACACTGTGCAACCTTCCCCTCATTTGTGAGTAGTGTGGGAATTTGTTGTGTTCTTGCTTCAAAACGGACAAAGCTTACCTTGACTTCGACTGGCAAGATTTCCTCGTCGTCCAGGTCTTCATCGGACGACGAAGACTCTCCGACATCGATCATTTCCACAGTTAACGATCGAGGATTGAACTTCTTCGGTAAGATTGGAACTGGCTCCTTAACCTAAACACGAATAAGTGCATAATTATTTTGTAAACTTGTAATGATAAATGTGCTACCAACCTTTTCTTTCGGCCTCTCCTCTTTTGGCTTTTCTTTGATTTCCCTGCCGCTATTCTGCCTAGGATGCCCAGGAGTCTTAAACATGAAATTCCCGACTTTCTCCGGTAGAAACCCACTGTTGTTGTGACTACTTCAGTCGCCGACTCTATTTTAAGGCTGCGGACGGCCGAGGGAGGCGGAGGAGGAGGGGGTACTCCGTTCGAATGCGTTTTAGACGACGAAGGGTGAGCTGAAACCGAGGGTTTCAAACAAGATAACGGATAACTAACAATTGTGCTTCGGCGCCTTGCTGTCGGCGTCTCCTGCTTTCCGTGGACTGGTGATCTTCGTAAAATCAGCCGGAGTACTTCTGACGGTGGTTGTTGAGACTTCCTCTCTAGGCTTTTGCTTCGAAGATGAGGGCGTAGCATCGACCAACGGCCTTTTCGCAGGTGGTCTCGAATCTCTCGGCTCTTTCGGAATTCGAGGCGTCTGAAACTAGATTTGAAAACAAAAGCGAAATCCTCCTACCGATGAAGTGACGCTCTCCAACTTCCGTTTCTTCGGCGTATGAACGTAGTTTGATCTCTGAAGATCAGCCAGGATCGGGTGATCCGCCAGTTTCGTTTCCCGCTGGACTGGGGGCGGGGGCGGAGGCGACCTCGGTTTGGGATGCGGGCTTGTGAGAGGCGTCGACGAGGACGGAGGAGGGGGATCCATGGGGAATCTGAAAAACGGAATTTATTCTTCGATGCTATTCGTAGAGGTGTTGCGCTCGCTTTTAGACAATTAAATATGGGTTACTCTCATACTTCGGCCACCCACCGCGGGTGTCGATTTTGTGACAGCCCCTTCTATTGTAAAAGGTTTCGGAAATTTGCGACGGACCCCCTTTTTCAACAAAATTTGCCGTTCTTAAAATTGCGACGGCCCTACCACCGTTTATAGCGGAGCTTGCCAATGCATGGTTATTCCTGCACTTTAAGAAGACCTCACCACTTACAAGCACCTAAGCGAACGGCCTCAACCACTTATCACAACCACAGAAATTCGAGCCCACTTTTAAAACCCCGCAATTGGTAAAGATGATGTTAGAGACATGAAATGAAAAAAAAGTTTCAGCTTTTGCACACAAAAAAAACAAAATCTCAGGAGAAAAGCGTGCATTTTAAAATGCGAAAACTGACCTAGGAATAATTAATTTTGGTGGCGGCGGCGGAGGAGCGACGGGCCGATCCAGGTCGTAATCCCTGTACCTCTCAGAACGGGGTTTCGGCTAAAGAAATAAAATAACTTCGCACTGCCTAACCAAACCTGTGGAGAAGGCTTCATCGGAGAAATCGAAGAGGCGTTATTTATCGGGTATTTCGACATATCTAAACCAGTCGGTGAATGGAACAACGGGGAGAAATCATACCGGGAAGTTGTTGAGGGAAGGGAGGCATCGGAGGAAACGGAGGGAAGGGGCAACCGGGGAGGAAAATCGGACCGGGAAAAGGAAACGGCGGGTAACCGGGCCTAGAATGACTTTTTAAAATGAAAAAAGAATAGGCTTACATTGGAGGCGGTGGAGGTGGTGGAGGAAAGCCGGGTACGCCAGGAGGCAGCTGAAAACATTGAAAATTAGAAAGTATAAACGGAAAAAACTAACCGGAGGTGGCGGAGGATTCCGCGTTTCATTGCCTTCAGGGCTGTCCGTGGGTGGCATCGGAGGAGTCCTCGGACCGCGAGGTCTGAAAGAAAAACATTTGCACACGAAACAGTTGAAACAACATTTCATTTAAAAAAATTAAAAGAAAAAAAAACTCACCGTTTACCATTCGATGTTGGCGTTGGCGCACTCATACCAGGCAACCTGGAAAAAATTAAATTTAGAATCAAACGAATAATTGAAAAATTAGTAGAAAGCTTTTCTAGATGTTATCTTGTGATTAGCCAAATGACTGGCAGATGTATTCGCAGTTCCAAGTTGGAACTTCGAACCAACTGGCTGGTCAGTGCCAGTTTGAATTTGGAGCCAATCAGTTGTCAAATCGACCAAAGAGGCAGTGAGAAGAGCAGCGTAATAGTAAAAGGGAAGCGTAGTTTGGCTGCCATGCCAAGTGTCTCGAAAACGCTTTCAATTTAAAAACTGAAACCATGGCAACGAAAAATAGCCTACCTCTTCGGCGGCGGCGGTGGAGGGGGGCACGTAACGGCACCATTTGCCTTGGGCGACTGAAAACACATAATTAACTGAAGAAAGCGGAAATTACTACCTGTAGAGGAGAGAAAATACAAGCAGCCGGGCTGATATCACAACTACTCGATGTTAGACACGGGGAATGCGTTGTAGATCCCTGAAAAGTAAATATAAGGAGTTTCAAGGACGGTGAATAAAAGAGTAAGTTTAAAACTACCTCGTATTCTCCCCTTCGGCGTCTTGAATGTGGTGATTTCTGTCCGACGAGCGTTCCTCGCTGAACTCGGAGAAGTGCAGAGTCGTGGAGCTAAACAGAAAAAATAAGGATTCCACAATAAAACAGAAAAAATTAAATTAGTTAAAAACATCTCAGACCCCGCCGGGGATGAATAAACAGAATACATGAAAAAAGAACTCACCGAGTCACGCTTCGAAAATGAACCATTCAGATTGCTGCTCATAGATGATCAGATCATTAACATTTCATGCCTGAAAGAAAGAAAATTTGTCATAGAACAATAAATCGAAATAAAAAATGCAAAACAAGAAAAGAGGGTTTAAAATTACTGATTTGGGCTTCAGGAAGAAATGAAAGGAGTGTATCCAGGTCAAATTTAAGGATAATTCATAACTTTTAAATTTTATACACCTCAAATATTCAAAGACAGCATATTACGTCAAAAATGGCGGGAACTGTTATCAACAACGGCGGAATAAAAAAATTGGATTCGTCACGGCGGAAGGCTGTCACAATGACGTCATCTGGGTATCTTGCCAAGAACCGTCACGCGACCGCGCGCTGAATATATGGTCCCGCAGCGAACAGGACAACCGCTGGCGCTTTGCCAGATATTTGTTTCGTTTGAAAAGAGTCATTATTTGTATTTTTTGCTTTTTACACTAAATAATCCTATGTGTATAATGTTCTGAAAATTTCTTGATTTTTATATAGTTTTCAGCTATTTTATATGGACCTTGCAGGTATGACTGACGAACCATCGAGCAAGAGGGCTAAGTTGGAGGATATCCCTATGCATCTGAGCGGCATGTCGGAGGATGTCAAGAAGGCCCTGGTAGACATAGACGCAGTGCAGTCGGAAATCGACTCTCTCAACGAGAAGGCGTCTGACGAAATCCTCAAGGTTAGTTCAAGCTTCAAATTTCCTAACAAATTGTTCGTCAATTATGTGGAACACTATCAGCATATGTCCTATTTTCACTTTTAATGGTGAAGAATAGGGAGTTTGGGGTTAAATGTTCGTAAGCTTGTCAATGTATAAAATAACAGTGTGCTCTTTTCAGATCGAACAGAAATACAACCAGCTTCGTTTCCCTCATTATGAGAAGAGGGCTACTTTCATCAAGAGCATCCCCAAGTTCTGGTGCACCGCTGTATGTCTCTTTTTTAATTACTTGTTTATGGAAATATTTCAGCTCTTGAACCACCCCCAGCTCAGCACAATCATCGAGGAGAAGGAAGTGCCCCTTCTGGAGGCTATCACCAACTTGGAAGTTGAGGAACACGATGACATCAAGCGTGGATTCAAAATCCGATTCACATTCGAACCCAATGAGTTCATCGAGAATGATAAGGTATACTTGACTTTCTGGTTTACTTTAACTGTATTTTTCAGGTTGAGAAGGACTTCCAGTTGGGAGAGAACCCGTCGACCACTACTACGCCTATCAAGTGGAAGGAGGGAAAGAACGTGATCAAGCCCGAAGCCTGCAATGGCCTTGATCCCGTGTCTTTCTTCCAGTGGTTGAGTGATAGCATCGATCCTACCAATGATGAGATTGCCGAGGTACGTTTTTTTCCTTTTGCATTTTCTTTTTGATACATGCTTCTGACAGGGTTTGTTTCAGCTGCTGAAGGACGATCTGTGGCCGAACCCCGTGCAGTATTACCTGTGTCCGGATATTGAGGAGATTGGAGACGACTTGGAGGAGCTGGTCGACGACGAGGAAATTCTGGAGGCGGTGGATGAGGACGGGTCTGAGGGAGATAACTAGGAGTTTGATATTCGGTGCATCGCTTCACTACGCTGTCGTTGTTTTTGTTGGAGCCCTCGCGGCAGAATGTTCGGATACTCATTTTGTTGTTCCCAGTTCGTGTACTTTTGAATTTTGATAAAGGCATCCGTATCTGAAAACCCATTTGTTATTTGACGATTCGCCGCTAATAGGTGGAATGTGACTCTCATTAATCCCCTAAGGGGCGTCTGCCCACGCCAAATAGCGGGAAGTTACGATACGCGAGATCCGCGACAATTACATTCGCCAGCGTTGTCTCGCCAGAAGCCCATCGTTCCTCTTAATTTCCTACCTCCCTGGCCGGACTAGCCCGTGTTTCTTCTGAAGTGTCTGTTCCATTAAGACGATTGAATCCCCCCGTCGAAGGGCAAATGGTCTTCTATGCCGCGCGTCGTTAGTCCCTCCACCGGATGCCGAAGCTGCGAATGAATGTGTCTCATGTCCGATGACGCCATCTTCTGGTCTGATTCGTGCTTTCTCTCCATTTACGTCTCTTTGTACCCCAGTTGTAGTCCCGACCTCAATTGACCTCAATCCGCCATTTCACTCTGCACAATTTGAAATTAAACGTGTAACTCTGTTGTGGAAGGGTGAGGTTGGGAGCACATTTGAGCTCCTTTTGCCCCATTACTACTATCAATATCAAAAACGTCTTACGTCGATCTCACGCGTTCACGCACGATACATACTGAGACAGCTTGTTCACGGTGGTTTTGCGGTTGTAGGCATTCATCCAGACAATCCGTACTTGCTACGGTAATTATTTTTAAAAAAAAAAACAATAAAATTCAAATTCCCGCCGTCACCAAGTGAAGGTGTACGCACAAATCTGAGCGCGGTTTTTTTTTTGAATTTTCAGTGCCTTTTTTAAGATTAACCGTACCAAGTACGGTTTTTTTTTTTTGGATGACTTCATGCTTACCGTGGCTGGTTTGGTTGGTCCTGCCGTGGTCTGCAAGTGTGTTTATTCCAGTGTTTCGTAGGCTTCCAAGAAAATCTGAAAACAAAATTCTTGTCTAAATGTTTTTCCTTTAAATGAACTTTAATCTAAATTTTTACGAGAGTAGAACCCCTTCGGAATAACAATCATGCACAAGTGGCAACAGATGCTTGTCCAAATCTGAGTCCTTTATGCTCGATTCAAATGTGCGTCATGTTAGCGCCAGACACTATTCAGTGCCTCATGCAACAATTGAACGGGCGGTACAAACGACAACTTTGACTGCTCGTGAACGTTCCTGGGTGGTGAAAACTGTTTTTTATGGCGTAAATGCGCTGTTTCAGATACCGCTAGATCTATTTTGGGAAACAAGCAAAATGTTTGAATGCGTTTTTTTAATGTAACAGCAACATTGGGTTCCCTCTTGCGTCGTCGTAATGATTGAAACAAAGTTTTTTTATATTCATTTCTTGGCATAGTTTCTGTTTGCTTCGATGCTCTCTCTCTCTCTCTCTCTCTCTCTCTCTCTCTCTCTTTCTCTCTCTCACTCTCTCTCTCTCTCTCTCTCTTGCTATGATGACAACCACCTAGATAGTTCAGTGGTTCCCATTTCCCCAATGATTCTTGTTTTCCTGCAAGATGTGCCGTTTTCATCAGTAGACCCAGTGCCTTTTAAAGACTAAAAGGCCGCTTGTCGCCAGCCGACTCCTCCCCCTCCGCCAGTCCCTTCGGCTGTTTTCCTCGCGGGACTCCTTAAACAGACCTTCTTCAGCCATGGCCCTCAGGATCTCCCTCCTTCTGATGATCGTCGCCGTGTTCGCTGCTCTCGTAGCAGCAATTCCCTCGGAAGACGACAAGTCTGCCGTCTACAATGACGCCTTCTTCTATCCGAGGTCAGTCCCCTTGGGAAATCAGCACGTTTAGTTATACCTCTTTTTGCAATACTCTGTCTCTGTCTCTGTCTCTGTCTCTGTCTCTGTCTCTGTCTCTGTCTCTGTCTCTGTCTCTGTCTCTGTCTCTGTCTCTGTCTCTGTCTCTGTCTCTGTCTCTGTCTCTGTCTCTGTCTCTGTCTCTGTCTCTGTCTCTGTCTCTGTCTCTGTCTCTGTCTCTGTCTCTGTCTCTGTCTCTGTCTCTGTCTCTGTCTCTGTCTCTGTCTCTGTCTCTGTCTCTGTCTCTGTCTCTGTCTCTGTCTCTGTCTCTGTCTCTGTCTCTGTCTCTGTCTCTGTCTCTGTCTCTGTCTCTGTCTCTCTCTCTGTCTCTGTCTCTGTCTCTGTCTCTGTCTCTGTCTCTGTCTCTCTCTCTCTTTCCAAGTACCCTCTGATCTTTCACCTCTTCCTCCCGTGCTTGTCTCCTGAAACATTCATAAAAACGTGCGAGAATCTCTGTTAAGTGACGTGTGGTTCATAGACCTTTCTCAATTCTTGATCACTTAACATTCTTGTAGTGTACAATTTGAAAATGTTTTCATGTAAACCCTTTTTGTAAATGCAAAAGCTATATCATCACGTAGGCTATCACATCTCTGTTAATCACCCTTTCACAGAAGCTATTACGATGGCCTCACAGCCAATGAATAGAGCAAGAAGAAGCCGTATGATAAGCTTAGCCTTCGGTTAAAGCACACATTCGGTTGCAGTGGGATGTATGTATGACGGATTGCAATTAGACACCATTGTAATTTGACAACGAGATTGCTAGATGTAAATGAGTGAGACAAGGATAGAAAGAAGGAGAGAGAGAGAGAGAGAGAGAGAGAGAGAGAGAGGAAGAGATAGAGATAGAGATAGAGATAGAGATAGAGATAGAGATAGAGATAGAGATAGAGATAGAGAGAGAGAGAGAATGAGAGAGATAGAGATAGAGATAGAGATAGAGATAGAGATAGAGATAGAGATAGAGAGAGAGAGAGAATGAGAGAGATAGAGATAGAGATAGAGATAGAGAGAGAATGAGAGAGAGAAAGCGTTATCGGGTGCTATTGCATACAGAATCGATAATATTTTGTGGGGATTCATGTGAGTAATTTCAAAGCAAAAAATCTCACATTGCTGGCTCATTTGACACCTTCAACTGATGTTTTACTTATAAGCCAGTCACGATTTGTTTTTGCATCCGCTCTTCCATGTTTTCCTCCGTTTTTTCAAAGAAACAAGCCTTGTTTTCTACGAAATACGCGAATTCTGACAGCATTGCGGTATTTGTCTTCATTTCTACACTTTTTTGTTGCTCAGATAAAGAGATCCGCAAAGGGAGATATATGCCTGGAGAGAGAGAGAGAGAGAGAGAGAGAGAGAGAGTGGGGAGCGCGAGTGAGTGACTGAGGGTTGGATTGAATGAATGAGTGTGGGAGTGAGTGGTGATATCCAAATACGATGTCAAAGAGCCAATAAAGTTCATCAACAAACATATGTTTTATTTTTAAAAAAAATTTTCAGGTTGCGTCGTGAGCCGGCCTCTTTCCACGGAGAAAATGCCTATCTCCAGCAGCTTCTTTCAAATCTGAAACCTCGTTTCCGACGAAACTTCTAAATCCGGTGGTCTTTGGCTGTGGTGATCTAGCTACTCTTGGAAATCCAAACTGAATAAAGGCGTTTCTGTTATTTTTTCCTTTTTTATATGCTTTACGTAATTACGCTTCTCACAGGAAGTAAGATTTTGTTTTCTCCTAATGCAGGGTCTCCGATTTTTTGTTTTGGAAACGTTTGCGATTCAATTACGAGATAGTAGTTCATTTTCTGTTTTCTGTTACCGGCTGACATAGTGCATCTTACAAAATAGAGTGAAACTACTCAGAGATTTCGGTGGGTATTTTTAAACATCCCGCGCATCGCTAATTTTCGTCTACGGTAAACGCGGGCGCTGTTTTTGGCGGGAAAGAGGGGCGCATTCGGAACCGCGGGCGGGTTGTTCGTTCTTGCGCACCGCTTGTTTTGATCGTCTTTTCTTCTGCCCCTGTGTTCCGTCTGATTCTTTTGAACTTTTCTAACGCCCTGTTGTTTCCGACGGTCGAATTGGACCCATTTTTCTTGTTTTCATCATAGTTTGCTGTAAAATACTTGTGGCGACCGGAAAAATCAACCTTTGTTTTGCAGAAATAATGGCGGAGATCTTTTCGGGCGTTGAACTGATGCTGCAGGACGGAACTACCGTCGACGGAGGGGAATACCTCAAGGGCAAGGTTCGTTTGCAGATATTCATGTTACCTTTTCCGTTGTTTCTTTTCGAAGGACGGTTGCCACTGCTTTTTTTCTTAAAGTTCGAACAGCTGAAAAAAAATTGTATTTTATTTTATTTAGTGATGTTTTCCAGATGGTCGGTCTCTACTTTTCTGCTGGCTGGTGCCCCCCGTGCCGCATGTTTACCCCCAAGCTGAAGGTACTTTCATTAATCTTGTGGACTTACGTCTCTTTTCAGAGATTTTATGATGCTATCAAGGAGAACCATCCCGAGTTCGAGGTGGTGTTCGTCTCTCGCGACAAGGAGGAGGGCGACCTGAAGGAGTACTTCAACGATCACCACGGAGACTGGGCCGTCGTGCCGTTCGGCAGCCCTAAAATCGAGTAAGTTACCGCCTTCGATAGCGCTGATCAGAAATCGCCGTTGTTTTCGTAGTCGGAAACAGTTCCGCGTGGCTAGACTTACAGTCCCATGTCACCGAATTTGTGGTCAATCAAAGCTCGGCTGCTTGGCGAAGGATTATTTTCCTTCATGATCATTGTTCATTTCAGCGAGTTGCTGCAGAAATACGAAGCCAAGACGATCCCCGCCATGCGCATCATCAAGGCCGACGGATCCGTTTGCGTCAGCGACGCCAGGACCGAGATCCAGGAGCGCGGCGCCGACGAGCCCGAGGAGCTGTTCGAGTCCTGGGAGACCTTCTACTCCATGTAATTTTACATACCTACATTGTCAAGTTGTATAATAAAAATTACGGTGATGCTTCAATTATGAACGGATTTTGAAGAAAGGGAGCTGATAAATTATGCGCGACAATTGCTTACGACGACCGAGGGGGTGTGGGAGTGATGGGAACGAAAGCGACCTCGGTGTTGTCGCCGCGATGCAATTTTCCTGAAACGTAACAAAGGTCTTTCTTTCATACAAAAGTCTTCTTTCATATTCATAATGATCATTATTTATAGTGTGGAGTCCCGGCATCTTCAATGAAGATTTCCTTGGTTCCAAGCTTGTTCTTTTAAGTGCGCTGATGCTTAGTCATCTTAACACGGCGGGGAACAGGCTGCCATAAAAGTGATCCCGGTTAAAGGACAGTTTTTCCGTTGGAGAGCTGCCAAAATCCCCAATCAATAACGACAGACAAACTTTTTCCTAGGGGTGCCTTGAGGGATCCCGAAGCGCCTTAGATGCTCATGAAGGCTACGGTATCCGACCCCTTTAGCCGGGGTCCATGTTTTGGGTTCGGAGCACATTGAAATCCCCGCCGTGTTAAATAGCAGGGGTGGCCAAACATCGCGCTCAGCCCGGCCCGGCCGAGAAAATTTCCAGGCCGGGCCCGGCCTGATCCGGCCCGATCTTGCTAGGATCGAGCAAATGTTGTGTAGTGAAACGTTTTTGTAGAGGATATTTTAAAGTTAAGGTGTTGGTTTTTAAAAAAAATCTTTTTGTTATATAATTAATCTAAATTCTATTTATAGGCAATTTTAAAGCTTAATGACTAAAAATCTCAACCTGACCTGTCAATCGATTTTGAAAACGGGCCCACAGGCCGAAATCGGGCTGGGCCGGGCCGAGAGGTTTTAGAGACGGGCCCGGCCCGCGACCAGCCCTGTTAAATAGACAAGTAAAGTGTTAAGCAAGGGTGGCTGAGCCGGGCCGCGGCATTTTGGGAGGAATATTTTTAAAATTCTTATTTAAAATCTAACTCTTTTCAAATTCAATATTTTTAAGTTCTGTTTGTTGCAAAACATAGTTATCATTGTGCAAAACATACTGTTTACAAGAGGATTCGAACTACCATATATAACTTATATGTAATTTTATGACCGAGTGATGATAACGGCGAGACGACAGTAATACCAGTCGATATATTGTCTCGATTCCGATAAATAAATGTTAAATGTTAAATGACCGAGTGACTAAGAGGTCGGACTGGCAGTTCGATCCCCTCGTCGACGAATCTTTTTTGCCTTAATTGTTTTATGTAACTGTTATGCTATGGACTGTTCATATGCATAGCCAGTGTAAAATCTTTTTTTTCTAACTTTGAGAAATTTTGACCTCGGGCCGCACCGTGCCGAGATTTTTTCGGAGAGCGGGCTGGCCCTCAGTCACCCTTGGCGTTAAGTAAATGAAACAAGTAAGCCGTACTCTTTCAAAACGAATGGGGCTATAGATGCATGCGGCCAATAAAATACAAATTACCAAAGGTCCGCCGCATGGGAAGCTACTCGAAACCACACATGCGTAATTCTGCGTGGCAGTGAAATTGCCGAGCGACCTTTATAAACACTGACCTCCAAGGGTCGAAACAGTGATATGAACTACGGGCTTGGGCGTACGAAAAGTTGTCCTGTAAGCGTTACGCTCTCCAACTAAAGGAGACTCCTTTTTATTTAAAAAAAAAATCCTCATAATCGAGACCCAAATACTGTCATCAACCCATATGTGAACCTTCTCAGACAATGTGTCTTCTGAATTTGGCTTGTCATGCAATACTTTCTAACAATGTCGGTTTCAAGAAATTAACTAAATAATCAACGTCAACATCAAACTTAAAAAGGATCAACCGTGTTCCCGAGAGAGGATGAAAATAGTTTTCAATTTTAAGCCATCGTTATTCCACTGAGTCAGTAGACGTGTTGCTTTTCGAAAGTTCTCATTTTCGTGCCTCCTCTCGTTTGAGCCATTGTGCGTGTCCATGGCGTGAGTCCGTCGCTCTCTGATCCCTCAGGAAGTAGCGTGCTTCGAACAAAACAACCAAGGGCATGACAGGGATCGTGACCGACGTCCTGTCCTTTGTGCAACCTGTTGGTTCCGAGACTATGAAAACACCTAATTGGTGATCAAATCAACGCTCCCGCGGGTCATCGGCCGTCGCCATGCGTTCGCTCCTATTTTTATGCTCCATCCTCTACGGTAAGCTTTTTATCCAAACCACTTGACCCATAATTTTCAGCTGTTTCTTCTTATAAATACCTAATTTATTCTCCCCTCTTTGGCCACTCTCATTCCACCTTTCTGGAAAACATTGCAGATGTCCTTGTCGAAGCAGGACATGAAGTGGTCAGTATTCCATAACATTCTGAATCAACCTCCTTTAGACTATGTTAATACCTGTATTGGATAACAGTCTTCTGAACATGAGTGCCACAACCCGAAGGATAAATACGATCTACGTAGAGCAGGACCCCCGGGTGGCACGACTGCTCGCAGCTGGCAGGAAGGGAATGTTCCGTCGACTGTGGACAATGAACCCCGACCCTCGGGCACTATTGGCAGTGGGTCCTGCATGGAATACCGTATACTTCGATTTATTCAGATGGCCAGGAATATGTCCCTGATGTTCAGCTACGCCTGTGACAGTGAGTCATTTCATAAAAATTACAAAAATTGGGATTGTGAAAGAATGTCTTGTTTCTATTTGTTCCAATTGCACCCTACGATTTAGCCAATCATTCATCAATGACATCATGTTTTTGACAGGAAATGATTGAATTCGGCAATTGAGACTGGTACAAGGTAATGTTAAGAAGGAAAAGATGTGCAATTCCCATATAGAGATTACGAAGAGCGGTTTCTCATCACGAGGAGAACACACGCACACGCACACGCACACACACACACACACACACACACACACACACACACACACACACACACATACACACACACATTCATTTACACGCCAAGGTCCTTTTTGGAAAGAACATTACAGGTGAAAGAGTGAGATGTGTTGTTCGGAATCTTCGGGAAGTACGCACAAGATGAATTGCACTTTTGAAAAGTTGGGAAAACAGACTAATTTCACGTTCCTTCTATGACTTGTCCTTTCTTTTAGAAACAACCGAGAACCGTTCTCTCTTGGCCCATCTCCGCTCAGAAAACTTTGACGTCGGTATCGCGGAACCATTCTTCATTTGCGGTCTAGGTACGTTACCCTGGAGTATATATATATATATATATATACCATGTACATCTTAGCGCTATTCGAACAACTTGGAATCCGAGCGACCATCGGTGCTTCTTCGAATGTTCACAGTGACATTGTCTCCTGGTACATTGGAGAACCAATCGTTCCAAGCTATGTTCCGTCGATGACCTCTTCGGCTGGAGATCGTCTCAGTCTGATGGGCAGAATGGCAAACATCGTGGGAACCTTAGTGGGAATGCACTTCTTTGAAAATACCTTCAATGAGGAGGGGAAGGTCTTGACGAGGAGATTTGGAGCCAACTACAGTGGCCATGCGGTGAGAAAGAGAGAAATAGAGAGAGAGAGAAAGAGAGAGAGAGAGAGAGAGAGAGAGAGAGAGAGAGAGAGTAGAAAAAACGAAATACATCTAGAGAAAGAGAGGGAGGGGAACAGAGATGCAGAAACAGATGAGAGTGAATAGATGTATAATCCAGGAACTGCTTGCCGGCATGTCTTTTCTATTCACCAATGCTCAACCCTTTCTCAATTACCCTCGACCGGTAATCCACAAAACAGTAGAAATCGGAGGAATTACCGTAAACGAAGTGCAAAAGCTAGACAAGGTAAAGACGAATGTATTCTGGATCAAGCTCTTTTCCAGAAATGGGATCGGATTCTGAATCTGAGACCCCAGACTGTCTTGGTCTCTTTCGGTTCTGTGGCTAAAAGCAAGGATATGCCTTTCCTTTGGAAGTCAGTTTGTCTCAATCTTTTGAAATTTGCTATGTCTTCAGACATTGCCTCCTGGACGTGTTCGCTTCCATGCCCAACGTGACTTTCATTTGGAAATACGAGGAAAAGAGCGACATGGCCAAGTACTTGCCGAATGTCCGTTTGGTCCCATGGGTACCTCAGACTGCTCTTCTGGGTAAAAACTACTGGAATAACACAAATCCTTCTTTCAGCGGATAGTCGATTGTCGTTGTTTGTGACTCACGGGGGACTTGGATCTACAACTGAGGTCGCTCATTTGGGAAAACCTGCCATAGTGGTTAGTTCAAAATAAACCTATTTTTTGAGAATGATGAAGGAAAAGCCGTATTCGGGCATATTTTTGTGTAAACTTATTTCTTGTGGCATGGAGGGGGCTCACTTTTGACGTCCGTCATCCCCCTTTGTATGCCCAACATTTGCTCGCACATTTCGCTCTTTGAGTGTGGTTTTTGCGTCGAACTTTGAAATAGCAGTACTGCAGACACTGTTTGTTTTCCATTCACGGCCATTTCTTTCAGATTCCACTCTTTGCCGAACAGCCACGGAACGCCGAGATGCTCGCGAGACACGGTGGCGCACGGGTGCTTCAGAAGGCGGATTTGGCTAAGAAGGAGGTGTTGGGCAGGGCAATCGAAGAGGTTCTCGAGGATGAAAGGTGATCCCTCTCTCTCTCTCTCTCTCTCTCTCTCTCTCTCTCTGTCTCTCCCTTTCTTGGTCTCTTCTCCTTTCTCCCCGTACATCACGCTCACTTACCTTTTCTCACTATCTCTATCCTTTTCTTACCCTCTCGTCACTCTGTTGCTCTCATCCATACACCTACACTCTTTTTGCATATCTTTTTTACCTACTTACCCCTCTCTCTTCTCATTTCTCTCTCTCTCTCTCTCTCTCTCTCTCTCTTTCTCTAAAATTTAATTATGATTTTCAGTTTCGCCGTGGCTTCCCGTCGATTGTCCTCTATCCTGCATCAACGTCCCGTATCAGCCAAGCAGTTGGTTGTTTCCCATGCAGAGTTTGTGGCCAAGTGAGTTTTTAAGCTTTATCCTAATTGCAAATCCTTTTTCTTCTAGAAAATTCTTTTTGTTCAGATTCGGTCCCGTGCCTCACCTGGATCCAGCCGGTCGTCACCTGTCGCTCATCGAATACTTCCTAGTCGATGTCTTTCTTTTGCTCCTTTTCTCTCTTATTGGTCTCATAACTTGTGTCTTTTATAGTTTCCGTTTACTTTTTCGTTTTTCAAGGCAAAAACTGAAATTGCAATAGTATATCCTCATCTATGTGTAATAATAATGTACAAATTGGGTATAAAGTGTATTTAATTAGGATATCGTGCTACATGTATTTTCAGTCTTTTGCCAGCGCAGAGATCAATCAAATATACCGTTTGACCCCGACCACCGAAACAAATAGAAAAGGAGTCCTCCCTCGGAAGTGGCCGTGGAGGCCGGGATTACCTGGCCACTTTTGTGCGTTCTCTGTCCTGTTTGATCTGATTTTACGGCCTTCTTGTCATTGACGGAACGGCAAAACAAACTCGAAACATCACATCTCAGTGAAATCGGAAATGACGAATTATCAAGCGATTAGAACCATCCTTAGAGAGCAAGGTGACGTCATTAACGATGCATGTATATCTGTCGCCAAATTGGTCGTTGCCTGTTGTGGCAATTGATTTTTCTTTGATGATAACTGTAGCTTAGATCAAAGCTAAAGTTAGGAATAATTTGCGGATACTGTTTTTCTCACTTTTCTTACCTGGCTGCCCTGGGCAAAGTTCTAGGGGAACATCCAGCTATATAGCCAAACGCAACATTTCAGAATACAACTGTGGAATGGCGTTTTCTACATAGTTCTCACAGGCCGGGCCGACTTGGAAAAAATTCTCTTTCCAAAAATCCAATATTCTGCCCGTCTCCTCGGGCCACCTAGTCAAACTAACACCCAGGGGACCAAAGTTCAATCCCTGTCGGGGCACCGAATTTTTGGTGGTGGTGAGAACTATATGAATAATGCCGTGTAGAAACTACATATATCTAAAAGTGAATTCAAAAAGTTTTAAAAGTATATTTTGCTACGGTCCTGCCCTTAAATGTTCTGAAAGATAAGTGAGTATTCGATGGATTTCGGGTACATGGTGCTGCCCCGAAGAGTGAAGATCAGAACGTCATCTGTTGCGAAATTTATAGCTGCCAAAAGAAATTTACAGCTCTAAATACTTTTTCATATAGAAGGAACACTAATTATCCGTTTGACTTCGAATTTCTGATATCTCATGTCCTAAATAGTTGTTTTCCTCCGTTCTCAGCCTCTTCCCCTCTCTCCAAAGAACCTCCTGTGTTATTGCAGAAGAAGTGATCAGCGAACATTCACCGCAGCCAACGGCGTTCGAACTTTGCGGCGGCTTAACGGCCAATGAGATTTGCAGGATGCGACGGACGAACGTCACTGTGCGATTCGATCGATGCGTGTGGTCTCCGTCGCCATGCAAGTGTCAATAATGTAGGCGAAACGGAGACCAACACGTGTGTTGCATGAGGAGTTGCAGATGGAGGCAAGCGGACAAAGTCCACCCCCGAGAGGAAAGCCAAGGACAGAAAACGAAAATTGAACCAGGAAGTGAGCCGAATAACATTGAGATGTATAAACAGGAAGGAAAGGAATTGTTCGCACATATAAGCACAGAAATGTGATATAATTGAGAAGTTTACGGTAGCATTTAGAAATGGTGATTATTTGCACCTTTGTTCCTGTTTTTAGGAGAAAGGCTGACAAAATAACAGGAAAGAGGAAAAACCAAAGCCTCGTGAGTTCAAACTTTGAAAACAAAACCTTTTACGGAGCTTTAAAGTGTAAATGTTTATAAACGGCATGGAAGTGACTTGAAGATCTTTTAGACTAGAACGCTTTTTCTCCCAATCAACCAATCCTGCAGCTGATGTCGTACATCTGTCACGATACGAAATTAACCGCACACATTCAACTGCACCTAACATGACAGCGTGATACAAGCATAGATACGAAACAAATGCACGAAAAAGATGCAAGCTGGCCAGAGGATGAACGGAGATAGACTATGTCCTAAAGCAAATCATGCTTCTTCTCTCCCTAAAACAACCTCTAAACTTCTGGGTACATGAATTAGAAGCATTGCATCATTTGACCCTTCACCCATAACCTTAGACTTTAAAGGATTGTGTTATTTTTGACTCATCGTTATGTTTTGGTGAACAGATCTATAAGCATGTCGAATTCAGTAACTATTACTTTTTCCACAAAAAAATTTAAAAAAAAAAATGAAAGCTTTGAGGGGGAAATTGGGTGTTCATTTTTAGCTAATCAAAATGCCGACAAAGGCATGGATGGACGTGAGGTGCTTGCGGTACCTAAGTAATTCGGCGGTTGGTTGAAAGAACTAACAAGAAATTCAAGTGGGCATAAGTTGATTTCGAGGCTTCATTTGGGGGACTTGCGCATCGAGCCCCCAAACGCTACCTGTCCAGCTATCAACAAAGACCACACTCACTTGATTCGCAAACGCTAAAGTAACGTGTAAAAATAAAAAAAGGTGCGGATTACAGTAATATATTTGTATTATAATAAATTTTACATGATTTTGCAACAACTCAATCGCTTGTTGTTGGCATAATCGTGGTCAAAGGCGAGAGAGTCGCAGAAGATGTTCTTGGCTGACATCTTTGGATCTCACAGTCGGTCCCACAGTCCGTTTCAACGGCTAGACGGTTATTGTCGGTCATATTTGCAGTTTTCTTTCTCTACTCAATCTCCCTCCTCATTAGCTTTCCCTATTTTGTGACTGTTCATGGCTTCATGTCATCTACCCACGTAATTGGCAAATTGTAGTGCGACCTCGTGCCAATTTTAGCTCGATTCAAAGGTAATGTTGCGTGCACAGAATCACGTAAAGCGACGTCAAATTTGTAGTAGTAGTTCTCGGCAAATCAACCGTGAATCTGCAACATGTGCCTACCGTAATTATCACTACAACTTCTGCAACGACTTATGTTCGGCAGGAAACATCGCGTCGTGGGTTTAAATCGCAACACACTCCTCCGAGAGCATGTTGTACTAATAGTTTAATATCACTCATTTTCTATTGTGTTTTGTGCGGAACACAGAGTTCACTGCTCTGCAGGATGTCTGATTTCCCCCGTCTTTCCCTGTAATGTCCTCAAAGTCAACAAAGCATTGCTAAACGTCCAAAGACCACCCCATCGATTTGTAGCCGTGATTTTTGATTTGGCTATTTGGCCTTTCGATGAAATCTGCAGAAACTTCTATTGTAAGAAAACCAGAGTGCATTTACTGATAAGGTCCAGATTTAGCATTGCTGATTTCTGGTGAATTAAAGGACTAACCATGACCTTTGAAATGATGTCATCTGTCCAAACAGGACTTTTAAAATGCAAAACACAATCGTCATCACAAGAATCACCGCGCAAAACTGTTTAAAGTCACTTTGCCATGTTTTGATGAGTGATCGTTCGAACGTCGCCCAAACAAAATGCACTTCCACGAGTTAGATTTTCGTCGTATTTTCTATCATTTCCGCTACATTTTCAGCCGTCTAGCAATTAGATTTCATTCACGCGGCCAATTTGTACAAAAAGTTCCGGGTGATAGCGATTGGACTGGGTTCAGGGAGGACGATTTGAAAGTTTTTGTTGACAGAGTATCAGGCGATTGATTAGAGGTTGTTTTGTTTCCCTCGCATCACATGGAACCATTAAAGCCACCGTAACCATCGAAAGATCTCCGAGGGACTCTCATGGCCACTGGACCGTGGGAGCCACTGCGTCCGTAGTCTGAACCCAATTAACCAACGTTTGCAGTCAAAGCCTCGCTCTGAACAGAATGCTCGTTCGATGGCGTTTATAACCAAGTGGGAGTTGCAAAAAGATACTGAAAAGGTTTGTTTGTAGTGTGCATCTTGATATTGAAATAGAAAATGATCTCAATAGAATAGGGAGATTTATCTGTATTTGCAATAAATATGTAGATCACAGTCTTCTGATTCCTAAAATTATCCCCTTTTGCATTTTAGGAGCCAATTAAACCTAAATAGGGGCGCCTGAATTTATCCACTTCGGTGTATCCGAATTCCTCCATCGCCTGTTCAAATAAAATAAAAGAGGTTTGTTTCAGAATCGCGCCTGTTCTTTTATAAACCTAAATAGGGGGAGACGTGATTAAAATTTATCGTTTGAATAGCGCGCCTCTTTGGCGTATCTCGATTTCCCTCGCAGCGGTGTCCAGTTCAAATCAAGTAGGGGTATGGCTCAGAATTGTACCTTTTCCTTTAAGCCAATGTTTCAACCTTTAATGAGACTCTAAAATTTGGTCCGAGAGTTCTTCTCTTCATTATTTAAATTTGGCTACAACCGGAGTTACCCAATATCAGTTCTTCTGTGTCACCCTGTTTTAAGCCTCGTCATTATTGAACCCCTTTAGATCTCTGGTTCCTCCCTCTCTTTCCCTTGAAGGGTTTTCTGTTTTGTTGTGAATTCGAGCCACGTGCGTTGATTAGATATTTGTAATTGGGGTCGCAGATAAAGGGGCCGAAGTACGAGTGAGGAATGATCGAAAGAACGCCGAGACCAAACACGCAGTGTCTTTGAAAATCACCGTCTGCCTACCGGCCTTCCTATCTCTCATCCCGTTTCGGCTTCCGTGACATTCGTCCTTTGAGAGAAAGAGATCTTTGATATTTTCTTACGGTATCCGTCGCCCACTGCTCTTTACCACCCAATCTCCCTTTCAACCGTCCCGTTGATGTCAAACATGGCCGCAGTCTGCTCATTCTTCCTTTATTCCCGAATTAATTCACACTTTTCATGCGATCTCTCTCTCTCTCTCTCTCTTTTTAAGAGATGATCACATTGTCTCCGAGATCTTCTGAATCTTCTAAGGCTTAGCGTCGCGTAACTTTCCCAAAGAACCAGTTTCTCGTTGCCTATTTGTCCCCATGTGTTCCCCATCCTTGTTTTCGCCCCGTCGTCTTACAGTCTCGTGCCATCGCCAATTCACGCTCTAGTTTTTACTTTTCTTTTTGAAGATATGTTTTTTCGAATCTTGGGAGGTATCACACACTTACTAACTCACTTACTTACTCAATCATTCACTCAATTTCTTCTCTTTTCCATATTTCGACATTTCCTTGACTCCCTATGCATTTCTCTCACTCGCCCTCTATCCCTCCATTTCTCCCCTTCCCTCAATCTCAATCTCTCTGTCTCTGTACCTCACTCCATGTATCTCTCTGTCCAGTGTTTCCCAGTGCGGGGTTGCCTCTCCTCTAAAGCTTCGTTTGTGCAGCAGCCATCATCGAGACAACTGCGTCGATGGCACACAGAACAGTGGCCACGTGCGACACACGCGTGAGGTTGAAAATGTGTTGTGAAAAACAGGATTAGCAACAGGCTCGTAGACTTTTGTGAGGGAGGTGCCTGCAATCTGTAGAGTGAGAAAAGAGATGAAAAGGAGAGAGAAATCTGAAGAAATCGCTTTTGGCGTGAGGCAAACTATGACAATTCCCAATGACCAACATCAATCAAAACACTCGACTCCGGGGTGAATTATTCTAAACTCTGTTTCAAACTGCAATGCGAAAACAGCGACTAATTCCCTCCCTCTCTAAAATAATCTACTTTCGCATATTGTTGTCTTTCCTGCAAAAACCGGAACGTGGTTAATATTCGAAAGTGATTTCATAGAGGCATAAATAACAACGCCCCCTGTTCCTCCCTCTCCTTCCTCACTCCTCAGTCAAACGTTTCTACTTTTGTTTTAAGTCTCAAACAAACATTTATCTCCGTCTTTTATCCAAAAACATTCGCATTTTTATCGTTTCGCCCATAATGGACCCGTAAAAGGCGTTCTTTCCGTTCGGTGACCATCTATGTCAATGATTCCCGCCCGTATCTTCTGTGGTCCGTTGTTAAGAACGCAAAAACCTCCTGCAATCGCATGAATCCGTCTCTTTTTCGCAGGCCGAATTGGTACAATCAGGCGCCGTGAGAAAAATGCCGCGCCCTAGTGGCTGCCATCAGCGATGGATCCACCCGCAGACGATTTTCGACACCGAAACCCCACTTCCGGCGGCCGTTGTGAGGAAAAGTTAAGGCGAATGGACAGAGAACGAGTGGCGAGATTTAATATGCTCGTTCTTTGAAGGTAAAAGAGAATTGAAAGGCTGGAAGGCAATACGTCATGCGCGCAAACAACAAAGCGCAGGCGAGTTTTTACAAACGCGGAGGCACGTGAAGTGTGTATATGTGTGCGTGTGTGTGCGTGCACGTGTGTGTGTGCGCGCGCGTGTGTGTGTGTTTGTGTGTTTGTGTGTTTTAAAGGCAGTGTATAGCTTCTGTGACTCAGAAAAAAACAAAGATACGGTCGGACAAAGTCCGTATCGGGGGCAGCGCTCCCTATTCATTACAATATCTAAATTAATGATCACGCTATAAACATTTTTGTGTACTAATCGGCCACCTGCCACATCATCTTCGTCGCGCATTCTTTTATAGAACGTCTAATTTACATAAGTTTGCACTATTCGTTTGAACAATTTCTACCGTAATCCGACGCTGTTTCGCGATTCCAAAGAACATGTGATCGTAGAGAAACAAGCCTTTAATCATTGCTGGTAAACAAGAGTGTTGTGAAAGGCGCGTGTTGTGCGAGAGACAGAGAAGTAGAGACCGCTGGGGGTGAGAGAAAGAGAAGGTTCGTAGAGATACGCAGACGATGAGACGGTGGTGCGCAGGCACTCAGATCGATGTGCGATCAGATCATTAATGATCGCAACAGCACCGACAGCTCTTGGCGACAGCATCGCCCACGTGGGACGCACGGGGCCTTTAAAGGACTGTTTTGAGCGGGGGAGGGTACGGTAGTCGGGCGGCTCTCTTGCGTCGATCGGCAAAGGCTTATCGGAACGGAGTTTATCGCAGGAAGTGGGTCAACTGACTACGGAAGAGCGTGCTTTCGAAAATGCGAGGGGGCGGTTGCACTCAAGGCAGGGAAGCCTCTGTTCATTGTTTGCAGTCTGCCAGCTACGCCCAGCCGACTTTGTCCAGGTTTCGGCCTACTTCCTATCATAGTGTAATATTGGCAACCAGCTGTTTGCGAAGCTTCTGAAGATGCGCTTGGATCGAGATATGGTAGGAAAGGATACTTTTGTCGACCTTGAAGAAGACTTTAGTTGGTGTGGGCGTAATCTCGCTTAGAAGTCATTAAAACATGTGATTCTTAAAGGAATCAGAGAACGTGGCGTTCGCCATAAAGATGGAGGCCGCCGCGCACCGCCTGATCGCCACCCCTCCCCTTCATTCTCTGCATTCCCTTGTCCTTTCTTCCTCCTTTTGTCTCTTTCAGTTGGGCGCGTTGCAAGGACGGAAGCCTTCAAAAGTCGGCGCCGATCGGCCGATCGATGTCGTTTAGCGGAGGGGGCGGGGTATTGCGGGTGCATTCTGAGTACACAGGGTGCATGTCGCACCCAACGCCCGGTTTGCGCCGCCCACAGCCTTTCGCAGCACTCCGCTTCGAATCGCCGCCTGTCTCTGTCTCTGCGTCTCTGTGTCTGTGTGTGTCTCCAGCGCTTCTGGCGCCTTCTGGAGCCAGGGCGCCGAACCTTCCCTCCCTCTTATATTTCTCTCCCTCTTCCCACTCCTCCTTTGCCTCACTTCCTCCTTTTGTCTCATCTTTTGATCTTTTCAACCGCCTCTTTTCAGAGACTGGCGCCTACCCTAGAGAACGCTCCGGCGCCCGCCGCCACTCAGCCTCCAGGCGACATGAGGTATGACATGAGGTGTTTTCTTGATGTTGGTGCTGTGACGCTGGTGGTCTTTGAATGATCGGCGCACAACATTCCTACCGTAACCCCAGCGATGGAAAACAGCCAAGACGAGTGTGGTTTTCAGCGAGGTGGTGGCGACGGTACCGCCCGGCACGCAGGTCGTTGTCGAGGCAAAGCTTCTGACTTCTGATGTGGACCACACGATCGAGGAGGTCCGTCAACAGACGATTCAACAGGTGCAGGAAGTGCTCACGGTGAGAGGCAGTCTCTTTTGCAAAGAAAACTGTACTTTGCGCCCGACAGCGGCCGATAGCGCGTTTTACAAAGAGCGCATGTCGCTCAAAAAGGCAAGACGTTGACATGCCTCCCGCGCTAGCTCCGCGCGGGGGTCCGATGTGGTCCCATTGGTGTCGCGTGGGGTATCGCCTACTGAGCCGCGGGGATCGCGCGGGGGAGTCCTCTCCCTATCTGCGTCCGGCTGCACCGCGTGCGTGCAAAGTTTCGCCAGTCGGCGCGCCTTTTCGCGAACTGTCGATCGATCGCGTTATCAGCCGCGGCGACGCAAGACTCGTCGCCGCCGAAGGACGCAGACCAAAAAGTTGAGAAGATGGCGCACTTTCGCAAGGGAAAACGCCCTCGGGCGATCGAAGATCGCGCGCGCGAGCCGCAGATTATGGAGGGAGAGAGGGCTGCTCCGGCAACGGAAAAAGCCGTGTCATGCCACCGATTGCGAGGGGCTGAAAGTACATTCAAAGGCACAGAGATCAAACAGCGGGGATTACGGCGCGGCTGAGGACGAAAGCGGCGGATCGCGGACTGGACACTTTGCCACGGCAGCGCCTGCTCGGATACTCAGGGCACGTTTGAGATGTATTTTCTCTTGGAGGAAATGAAAATATCAAGAGAAACATTGGCCACAAGTCCTATTCAGAATTGTGTGTACGTGTGTGTACGTGTAAACGTGTGTGTGTGAACGTATGTGTGTGTTACATAGGCTCAGAAACCACACTTTGAACACAACGTGTTTTTCAATGTATCAGAAATCGCAACTCGCTAGAGGCTTCGTTCTCTAAGAGTACTATAAAACCATCGATACAAGTGATTAAAGATCTATGCGTGTGTTTATTAATAATAGATGCAGCGGAGTTCTTGGATAATAATATCATTAAAGACGATGTCCTTTAGAAAAACAATGATCTTTAGTTAAGAACTCTGACAAGTGCTGTCTCCTAGTGGAACAAAGAACACCAGCGACGATAACAACAAAAACACGACCTCGCGCACTTTGAAAGCATTGATCTTTTTTGCACTCTGGATTACAGTATGACATATTCTCATCAGAAAATATTTATAGGGTAGGCTTTTTAGCTCATACCTACTCGAACAACGAATGAACGAGGTACCGTATTCCTTTCTCTCTGACTCTGATTTATCCGGATTAGGCCAACTATAGAAAACATAAGACACATGATTCCCTTTGTCTTCTTTCTCTGAATCTGGGTTTTCAGGTGGCTGGGGCTCCTCTGCCAAACCAGCGTCACTCCAACCGTACCCTCTTCTGTCGCAAATGTGAGGGCCATGGCCAACAGGTGGTCCTCAAGGGCCATGCATCCCGCTGTCCATTCAACAACTGCACTTGTAAAACGGTAAGGATTTGACAAAAGAGCTTCTGAAGAAGAGTTTAGTGCACGAATGTGATGTCAATGCGCGCCAATGCCATCATCCGTCGCTACCGTACCCGCACAATCGACGGAGGTCTCGTTCTGAAGCCAGTGCATTTCAAAAACGGAAACACACGGCTACGCGTCTTTCCGAAATTCGTCGACGGTTCGTTTTTTCCTCTTTCGAGATTACCGGAAATTAGTAGGAAATATGAAAAGCGGACAAGTACCCGCGGTGTACTGTATGTAGATCGCAATTGTGTAGTCAATGCTCACTGAGAAACCTAAAATTAAGTTCTTAAATAACATGCACATCTAAGTCTTGCACAATGACGAGCCCCAGAAGAGGCGCTTGAAGGCGTACACAGACGCTCCCTGGGCCAAGACTATCCCACAAGATAAGGATAATCGGAGAAAAAGTAAGGCCTTCAGCCAAAAAGGGTGCTGAACTGGTAATTTGGTACAACCTTTTGCGGCAAGAGACCAGCGGTTACTTATTTCCTGTGTTTCAGAGTCTGACGCCCTTCCGATTCCAGCCATCCCCGAGCAGAGACAGAAGAACCCTTCGGGAGATGGGGAAGTCACTCGGGTGCACGTGGTCCCCCAGACCCCTCCTGGACAATTCGCAGTCAAACGCTCCTTCTCCGAGGAGATCGACGCTCGTACTTCGCCCAAAAGGACTTTCGTCGAAGCAACCACCACTCCTCCGGAGCCTCCTCCGGTCACAGCCCCTACGGCCACCACAATCCAACCAAATCTTCTTGATTTATTGCTAAGTGAGTTGTTATCTTGTGTCTTCAACGGCCTCTGTTTCAGAACAACAGCTGAGTGCTTCTACTCCTACAGCTGACCTACTCGCGCAGGGACTCCTCGGCCTGCCGAACCCCTTGCTCTCCACCGCTTCGTCCATGAACGATGTATCCTTGATCTCTTCGCTGTCTTCGCTGCCTACTCAGTCGATCACCTACAGCTCCCCCCTCACCTACGGAAACCCCTTCTTCACTCCCTCCTTCCTTCAGGCAACCGACAGCCTTCAGACCATCGAAAGCCTCGAGAAAGAGAACAAAGTGAGTGATTGAGATGAGATAGGCTGAGCACGCCAAACACCGGGCACTTTGTGTTCTCTGGCCATGGGAAACCTGTTCCCATTGGAAAATAACTATTTGTTCCGGGGACAGAAAGACGTAAGTAGTCGTCGAATGGAAAATCATCATTTTGAAAAACAAGCAGATTGAAATTATGAAAGTGTAGTCTCACTGTGGTATTATTAAAACGGAAGATGATAATAGGACTAGAAAGATTGGAGAATCACTGAAATAGCAGGGATTGAGATACGGTAGAAGGTGATTAAATGTGTAGCAATGACTAGTTTCAAGCCCTTTAATCGAATTATCATCGTAGTGGAAACGCGATGTTTAAAAACAACATACGAAAACCCTTGTTGAAAAATACAATCGATAATTTTGAGAAATGGTCTTTTAATAGCCGTTACAGTACCCTTCGCTTCAGGAGTCGAGCCCTCCCTGCCCCACCAGTCTGATGTCGGAGCTGAATCTGTCGCTGCCTACTCCGCAAGAGGAACCGGCTCCCGTGCTCACTCCCGTCATCATTAATGGTGAGCGAGAGGCAGAGAAGGAGACGGGCAGAGACGCAGAGCGTTCGACCAGAAAAAGTTATCGCTGGCAGGGAAAGGCGCGGTTTATAGTGCGGCGACACGCATGCTGCGCCGAATGAGGGCAGTCGGCTGATTCTGCAAACGGGCTTAAGAGGAGAAAGAGAGAAATGTACATGGAGAGGGGAGAGAGAAAGAGAGAGAGAGAGAGAGAGAGAGAGAGAGAGAGAGAGAGAGTGAAATTATCTTTGGAATTTCAGGAAACTCAGCCGTGTCAGTAGCCGAGGCCGAGCCCTTCACGGCCAACTTGATGATCGCTCCTGGAGCAGACCGCAGCCACCCCCTCTTCCGCCACTTCCTTTCCACCGTGCGCGAGTTGGAGCGTCAGATGTTGTACGAGTTCCAGAAGGCTTGAAGGCCCGTCTAGTCGTTGTTGTTGTACAGCTTGTGATGTCTAGCCACATATCCACCATATAGGTTATCGATTCGCGACTGACGCGCACAAACGGACCCATAATTAATTATAATACTAGCACAACACTGGTCTCCGAATGAATTGAACAAACTCATGTTCATCTGTTTTATTTGTCTTTTAGAGGGATAAGGAGAGAGAGAGAGAGAGAGAGAGAGAGAGAGAAAGCCAGATGGAGAGATGTCTCATTTTGAATCTGATGGAGATTCGAAGAACGCGTAGATGATTTGTAAAGATGATCGCGTAGATGATCGCGTAGATGGCTAATCTTTTCTTGCCAATATTGTTGTGTGTTGATTTTGGAGAATGGAGATCATGCCCAGGATGGTGAACTTTGCTTGCCGTTTCCTGTCTTTTGGGGAAACAACCGGAACAGAAGACACCACATGTGTAAAACGTCTACTTTTATTTTCGTTATGCCATTGATCATCTCCAACCGCCGTTTAAGACGAACGACGTAGCTTGATCGATCGGACAAACGACGAATCTTAAGCTGTGTGCCATAATATTTTTAGTCAAATAAAACTTCGCCCGCTTCTCTCTCTCTCGCTCTCTCTCGCGTATATGTATGTATGTGTATGTGTGTAGGTGTGTATGTGTGTCTGTGTGTGTCTGTGTGTATGTGTGTGTGTGTGTCTTCGCTATACAGAGGATTCTAAAAAGTCGAAGAACAGTTGCAGAAATAAAGTCACATTCCACTTTGCATTGTTAATCACTTAAATTGGCTCTTTAAATTCCAAAAGTTCTCGTTTCCATAAAGTCACAAATTCTGACGCCCTTACCTACAGTAATCTATAACTAAGATATTATTCAGTTATGAAACATAGATCATACTATCACAAGTCACAAAACAGACACAGTACTTATTTTAGAAATGAATGAGCCTGGAATTTGGTCCTTCAAATGTTTATAAGTGTACTAATCAAAGTTTGATCGATGAACGTTAGTTAGATCTGTTGTTCATTAGTCTTTTCCAGTGAAGGACGTTCTTTGATTTACTAATAGTAAGTGTATTTATTCTTAAATGTATAAAATTACACCTCTTTTAATCTTGAAAGGGGTGGAGTTGGTAGGGTTTCATGTAAAATCTTTGTTTCCGGGGGTCGTGCGGGAGAAGAAGCTATACAAGGTTGAGGTGGAACTCTAAGGCACAAATTGCCTAAAATAGCTTTGTCTATAAACGTTGCATGTATATCTTCTAAAAATATACGAAACCAATGCAAAGTCACAGACTGGGCACAAAACTCGTTTTGTACTTGTCTGGGAGTGGGAAATCAAAAGTTCAAACGTGCATCTCTGCAATATGCGGGTACAGATGAGTTCATTAGCCCTATTCATTAGAAGTACATTCTTCGACTAAAGATAGTCACTAAGTTGAAACTGCTTGTTAGGACATTTTGACAAATGTATATAGAAATTCACGAGGGCATCCAGGAGTCATAGAACGTACCAGAGTCGTTTACAGTATGAGGCCTCGGTATGAATCGTACGCAGGCAACTGAAATTCACAAGGGAATTTCCACGCCGAGTGTCACCAAAATTTGTATAATAGTTTTTCTAAAGGAAGCCAGAAAGTTGGCTACAATTTGCAATATGTAACCTAACACAATCTATCCTACGTTAAAATGGTATCGCTTGTCAAGACTTCGATTTTCCTAAGGATTGTACAAAGATATCATTTACATCTATCTTTGCTCGTGAACCAATCGCATGACACAAACTCTTGAGGTGATATTTCAGAAACACCGATGCTACTGAATACCACTAGGTATCTATTAGTTTCATCGAATGTATTGCAAGGAACGCTTTCAAGTTTCAGAGAACCTACAGCCCCTCGTGTCCTAAAATGAGCTGGCGTAGGTTGAATGAAGACCCCAGATTCCACCTTTTGATGGCTACACAGTACCCCAGACAGCACTTGTGTTTTTGATCGAAAACGTCGCCACTTGAAAAATCGCCCTTCCGGATTCCGAAATTGTATCCGTTCTAATTCCTTCTCAGAACAGGAACTGTAATTTTCCATATTTTCCCGAGAGTGCCTATCCATTAAAGTTTCTAGTTCCGCGTTGTGAGGACGACAAAGCATAAGCCAGCGAGCTTTGATCGCCTCCTTCGCTTATCTCAATAATAATAGAAAATGAACTCTGCCGCGTGTTTGATTCCCTCGCGATCAAAGTAACAGCGGCAAGTGCAAGAGTGGGCACAGGAGGCAGAGGGACAAGTAGGTTTATGTGGAATGAACAGAACAACAACGATGAGTAACGAAAACAGAGAACAATTGCACAGGGAGTGTAGTTTAGTCCTCCTTCGAATCGTCGACAACAACGAACAACTTCTGCAGGAACACCGTCATCCAGTCTGAAAAGTGCGTTAGCTGGGACAGAAGAAGAAGAAATACCGATGCTGTTGGTGAACACGATGGGTTTGTTCTCCCAGGCGATAAAGAAGAAGTAGATGGGCACCGCGGTGAGCATAATCAGAAGGCCGATGGCTGCAAAAGGGAGGTTCAGATAGGAGGAAGAGAGAAAGAGAGAGAGAGAAAGAGAGAGAGAGAGAAAGAGAGAGAGAGAGAGAGAGAGAGAGTACCGGCGTCAACGGGAGCTGCGTAGATGGGCACGAAGACGAGGGCCAGGCATCCCAGAAGAAAGATCGAAGGCCAGATGAGAGAGACCTGAACAAGGAGACGGTTGTTGGAAGCATGTGCATTTGTAAACGGAGTCACGTCATGATTCGAGTCCCTCGCGTGGATATTTCAAGGATGCATCTGGCTTCCGTAATTCGATCCTAAATGCCCGGCAACCGCTCAAAGGTCTATATTTTGGTTCGTTTCTAATCCCACGTATTAGGAAAAATGGTTATTCCCTGGACTAGTTTGCTATATTTGATTGCACTCTTTCGAGTACAAATACTTCACGCCAACTATTTCAATCGTCATAGTGCGAGTGCCGATTAAAAATGCATGTTAGAGAGAAAAACCACTCAGTTAAATGTCAGAGCAATGTGAATTGGTACAAACCAATCGTAAATTGCAAACAGGGGTCGTGCCAGCTTAATGGTTAAGTTTTTAAATAATAAATTCAGCTGTAAATGATTCTTCCAAGAGTGGCTGTCCCAAATCAAGTGAACAGTGTTATGCAGCAGGCTGTAAAACCAGTGTCATCTTCCGACAATCGATCGCAAAATCTTTAAGAAAAAACCAATTCGTTAGCCCATCATCGTAAGCATATCCAACTATTTAAAGGCCCATTCGCTATGTAGATACTATTATGATAAAGGTAAAGAATAAAATGTACCTTAATCGGACGCGGGGCGTCAGGCATAGTTCTGCGGAACCTGAACAAGGCAGCGATGGCCCCGGCGATGGCGAGGAAGTAGGAGATCTGCATGTAGTTGATGAGCTGGTAGACGTTCTTCGACAGGGCCAGGTACATCATGGAGAGGAGGCCCTGAACAGAATTCTTAGAAGAGGAAAAGGGGTGACACACCGTGACGATGACGGCGGGGATGGGGGTACGGGTCCTCTTGTTGACCATGGAGAGCAGAACCGGCATCTGGCCCTCGCGGGCACCGCTGTAGAACAAACTGAAGGGAGATTTTCAAGGAACAAGGACAGACCGAACCGGGAAGAAGTGAAGATGACGCCATTCGCGGAACCGACGGTGGAACAGGCGACGAACAGAGGCATCATGAAGTTCAAAGGGCCGAAGAATTTATTGGCGAACAGCTTAAAATATTGTGTGTCCAGGTGAGATAGAGAAAAAGAAGATAGACTTACCACAGCGACGGCGGGGCTTTCAAGCATCTCATCCGGAGAGATTCCGGCGTACAAGGCGACATTGGTGAGGACGTAGATAAGCGTGCAGGATGAGATGGAGATGTAAATGGCCAAAGGAAGGTTTCTAAAACGGAACGGACACAAATCTAACTAAAATTATAAAAACCTCTTAGGATTTTGGAGCTCCTCCACAATGAAATTAAGGAAATTCCAGCCGGAGTAAGCGAAAAGTCCGGAGTAGAAGGCGAGGGAGAGGTCGGAAAAATCACGGGCCGAATTCTCCCAGATGTTTTCGAAGGAGTCCCAGTACTTGGAATCGCCTAAAATGAAGGACGATTAAGTGAAATGATGACAATAACAAATGATAACCGAGCGCAATCGTAAGGCCGGATCCAACTGTGTTGACCGGAATTCTTGAAATTTACCACAACGGTGAGTCGAACCAGAATGGAAACGGGCCGGAATGGACCTGTCCAGCGACTACTCAGCCCATTCCGACTTCAAAACGTTACATCTAACTTCAAGCATCTTCGGCTAATGAACGAGGTCCGACCGATAATAAACGAACCATTGGAGAGGAGATAGAGACCAGTGCCAATGATAAGGGCCAAAGCGGCCACTTTGGCGACGGTGAGGACATCCTGGACGAAGGTGGCCAGACGGATACTCAGACAGTTAATGGCGGTCATCAAGGCTAAATATAGTTGTCAAGAATGAACAGAAGACTCGCCGATCAGGAGGATGGCGATAAGCTCGGTGAGACCAGGCGGGGCATTGCAGGTGGGAAAGAACGGACGGACGATGTAGATGGCGAAGGTGAGCGATACGATGGTGACAGTGCACGGCCTAAAACAAACATTCGGAACTCTTCTCGAGAAATTGGAGTCGCGCGTATTAAAAAAAAAAGTTATAAGCCAGCTCTTCCCACAGCGTTTCATAAAAACCAACCTCACGACAATCGCTTCGATCCAAAGACGGATAAATCCGAGGAACGGACCAAAGGCCTCCAAGATGTAGGCATAGTCTCCTCCGGATTTCTTGATCAGGGTGCCTGTACCAAGTATAAATATACACAGGATTCAGCGAGACTGGCCGAGTTCAGCGTAGCAATAAGCACCAATGGCGGTGAAAAGACCAGAACTTGCCCAAACGACCAGCGACAAACCGACAGAACCAGCTTCTAAAAAAGAAAAAGTTTATTATGATTATAATAAAACGAACTCTCGTGAACGCCAGTGGGGGAAACAAAGATTCCAGATCCGATGATGCAACCAATGATCATAGTGATTCCATTGAAGAGCGTGAGCGACTTGGCAAGGCCACCCTCCTTCTTATCCGAAGGGTCATTCGTCTATAAAAACCATTATTTGAGTGTAATAAACTTTAAACTCACAATATTGATCGTTTCCATTTCGTCGGCGGATGTGGACGAATTCATTACTACTGGTTTGAGCAATCAAGTTATTCTGAAGAAATCGAGATAAAAGAAAAGCAGATTAAAAACAAAATTAAAAATAAATTAAAACGGTAACAAACCCCACAAAATTTAATAGAACGAAAATAACAAACGCTAAAAAAATGCCACGAAAATAACAACGGACATGTTAACATGTTGCGGTCCTGCTCAAAATTCAAGTCGCGGACAGTGGCCCTGCTCAAAATTCAAGTTGCGGACAGTGGCCGCTGTGGCCCTGGTCAGGATTTTCAAGTTGCGGACAGTGGCCCTGCTCAAAATTCAAGTTGCGGACAGTGGCCCTGCTCAAAATTCAAGTTGCGGACAGTGGCCCTGCACAAAATTCAAGTTGCGGACAGTGGCCGCTGTGGCCCTGGTCAGGATTTTCAAGTTGCGGACAGTGGCCCTCCTCAAAATTCAAGTTGCGGACAGTGGCCCTGCTCAACATTCAAGTCGCGGACAATGGCTGTGCTCAAAATTCAAGTCGCGGACAGTGGCCCTGCTAAAAAATTCAAGTCGCGGACAGTGGCCCTGCTCAAAATTCAAGTCGCGGACAGTGGCCGCTGTGGCCCTGGTCAGGATTTTCAAGTGGCGGACAATGGCTGTGCTCAAAATTCAAGTCGCGGACAGTGGCCCTGCTCAAAATTCAAGTCGCGGACAGTGGCCCTGCTCAAAATTCAAGTTGCGGACAGTGGCCCTGCTCAAAATTCAAGTCGCGGACAGTGGCCCTGCTCAAAATTCAAGTCGCGGACAGTGGCCGCTGTGGCCCTGGTCAGGATTTTCAAGTTGCGGACAGTGGCCTCGGATATTTTCGTGGTAGGACCTTGCGTAACTAGGAAAGGATCGTTGGAATTTAATCCGGGATTTCTTTCACGTCGCTCTTTCCCTGCTCCTTTTAATTTTCAAGTGTTTTTTCAGTACTGAATTTGCTTGTCCCAGTTTGCTTAATTTAAGGTGAAAATATTTTTGTACCTTTTTATGTGTAAAAGTCATGTTTTCGTTTTTCGGGAATGAAATCACAAGTAATCACCGCGAAGTTCTCCTTTTAGCGTCTCAAAAATGTTTGCAACTCCCCGTTCTTGTTTTTGTCAAAATTATAATTGTGCGGAAATTGTTTGCCGACTGTTCATTTCATTTTCCGTACACTGCTGTTTCTGACGCCACCGATTTATCCCTGGATTTTTGTCAATGGGTACGTGGAGGTCCTAAGACCTGGAGCCGAGTATTCAGTTCCTCGAGGGAGACTTGCTGGTGAGTCGGAAATAGGAATTGTTCCGGTCCGGTATTAAACAAACGAGTCATAATTTTTGCTATACGTTTAGTTGTGTTCTCCTTCAGCAGTTTCTGTAAGCTTCACTTGCGCTTCGTAAACATAACTGGTTCTCTGTTTTGTTGTGATGTGATGTTATACCAAGATTCCCTAAAATATTGTCTTCGAAACACACCAAAGAAGTCGTATTGTGGAAGTTTCCTGTCGCCTGATTGTTCGCAACAGAGTGCGAAAGGCTTACAGCATCGTGAGTGTATTTCGAAGTTATTTGACCTCCGTTCCAGGTTCAGGCACCTCCGTTCGATCGCCGCAAAATCCTCAGAAGCGCGTTATTTGAAACAACGCGGCTTCTAGTCATCTGTTGGTAGCCAAAGTGGCGAATATTTATTAAAAAAGCGTTAAAAGAAGTCCATTCTCATGACGGAAATGACAGGTCCTGGCCAGGATTTTCAACCTTTTAGAAAATTAGTGTGGTTCCGCGTGGCATTTTAGAAAATTAGTGTGGTTCCGCGTGGCATTTTAGAAAATTAGTGTGGTTCCGCGTGACATTTTAGAAAATTAGTGTGGTTCCGCGTGGCCTTTTAGAAAATTAGTGTGGTTCCGCGTGGCCTTTTAGAAAATTAGTGTGGTTCCGCGTGGCCTTTTAGAAAATTAGTGTGGTTCCGCGTGGCCCACCAGAAAATGACTGTGGATTTTCAAGTTGCGGACAGTGGCCCTGCTCAATATTCAAGTTGCGGACAGTGGCCCTGCTCAAAATTCAAGTTGCGGACAGTGGCGGCTGTGGCCCTGGTCAGGATTTTCAAGTTGCGGACAGTGGCCCTGCTCAAAATTCAAGTCGCGGACAATGGCTGTGCTCAAAATTCAAGTTGCGGACAGTGGCCCTGCTCAAAATTCAAGTCGCGGACAGTGGCACTGCTCAACATTCAAGTTGCGGACAGTGGCCGCTGTGGCCCTGGCCAGGATTTTCAAGTTGCGGTCAGCGACCTTTTAGAAAATTAGTGTGGTTCCGCGTGGCCTTTTAGAAAATTAGTGTGGTTCCGCGTGGCCTTTTAGAAAATTAGTGTGGTTCCGCGTGGCCTTTTAGAAAATTAGTGTGGTTCCGCGTGGCCCACCAGAAAATGACTGTGGATTTTCAAGTTGCGGACAGTGGCCCTGCTCAATATTCAAGTTGCGGACAGTGGCCCTGCTCAAAATTCAAGTTGCGGACAGTGGCCGCTGTGGCCCTGGTCAGGATTTTCAAGTTGCGGACAGTGGCCCTGCTCAAAATTCAAGTTGCGGACAGTGGCCCTGCTCAAAATTCAAGTTGCGGACAGTGGCCCTGCACAAAATTCAAGTTGCGGACAGTGGCCGCTGTGGCCCTGGTCAGGATTTTCAAGTTGCGGACAGTGGCCCTCCTCAAAATTCAAGTTGCGGACAGTGGCCCTGCTCAACATTCAAGTCGCGGACAATGGCTGTGCTCAAAATTCAAGTCGCGGACAGTGGCCCTGCTAAAAAATTCAAGTCGCGGACAGTGGCCCTGCTCAAAATTCAAGTCGCGGACAGTGGCCGCTGTGGCCCTGGTCAGGATTTTCAAGTGGCGGACAATGGCTGTGCTCAAAATTCAAGTCGCGGACAGTGGCCCTGCTCAAAATTCAAGTCGCGGACAGTGGCCCTGCTCAAAATTCAAGTTGCGGACAGTGGCCCTGCTCAAAATTCAAGTCGCGGACAGTGGCCCTGCTCAAAATTCAAGTCGCGGACAGTGGCCGCTGTGGCCCTGGTCAGGATTTTCAAGTTGCGGACAGTGGCCTCGGATATTTTCGTGGTAGGACCTTGCGTAACTAGGAAAGGATCGTTGGAATTTAATCCGGGATTTCTTTCACGTCGCTCTTTCCCTGCTCCTTTTAATTTTCAAGTGTTTTTTCAGTACTGAATTTGCTTGTCCCAGTTTGCTTAATTTAAGGTGAAAATATTTTTGTACCTTTTTATGTGTAAAAGTCATGTTTTCGTTTTTCGGGAATGAAATCACAAGTAATCACCGCGAAGTTCTCCTTTTAGCGTCTCAAAAATGTTTGCAACTCCCCGTTCTTGTTTTTGTCAAAATTATAATTGTGCGGAAATTGTTTGCCGACTGTTCATTTCCTTTTTCCGTACACTGCTGTTTCTGACGCCACCGATTTATCCCTGGATTTTTGTCAATGGGTACGTGGAGGTCCTAAGACCTGGAGCCGAGTA
Organism: Oscheius myriophilus; assembly: GCA_964057215.1. Taxonomy (NCBI): domain Eukaryota; kingdom Metazoa; phylum Nematoda; class Chromadorea; order Rhabditida; family Rhabditidae; genus Oscheius; species Oscheius myriophilus. The sequence goes on from OZ059905.1 coordinate 15,835,316, forward strand.
TTCAGTTCCTCGAGGGAGACTTGCTGGTGAGTCGGAAATAGGAATTGTTCCGGTCCGGTATTAAACAAACGAGTCATAATTTTTGCTATACGTTTAGTTGTGTTCTCCTTCAGCAGTTTCTGTAAGCTTCACTTGCGCTTCGTAAACATAACTGGTTCTCTGTTTTGTTGTGATGTGATGTTATACCAAGATTCCCTAAAATATTGTCTTCGAAACACACCAAAGAAGTCGTATTGTGGAAGTTTCCTGTCGCCTGATTGTTCGCAACAGAGTGCGAAAGGCTTACAGCATCGTGAGTGTATTTCGAAGTTATTTGACCTCCGTTCCAGGTTCAGGCACCTCCGTTCGATCGCCGCAAAATCCTCAGAAGCGCGTTATTTGAAACAACGCGGCTTCTAGTCATCTGTTGGTAGCCAAAGTGGCGAATATTTATTAAAAAAGCGTTAAAAGAAGTCCATTCTCATGACGGAAATGACAGGTCCTGGCCAGGATTTTCAACCTTTTAGAAAATTAGTGTGGTTCCGCGTGGCATTTTAGAAAATTAGTGTGGTTCCGCGTGGCATTTTAGAAAATTAGTGTGGTTCCGCGTGACATTTTAGAAAATTAGTGTGGTTCCGCGTGGCCTTTTAGAAAATTAGTGTGGTTCCGCGTGGCCTTTTAGAAAATTAGTGTGGTTCCGCGTGGCCTTTTAGAAAATTAGTGTGGTTCCGCGTGGCCCACCAGAAAATGACTGTGGATTTTCAAGTTGCGGACAGTGGCCCTGCTCAATATTCAAGTTGCGGACAGTGGCCCTGCTCAAAATTCAAGTTGCGGACAGTGGCGGCTGTGGCCCTGGTCAGGATTTTCAAGTTGCGGACAGTGGCCCTGCTCAAAATTCAAGTCGCGGACAATGGCTGTGCTCAAAATTCAAGTTGCGGACAGTGGCCCTGCTCAAAATTCAAGTCGCGGACAGTGGCACTGCTCAACATTCAAGTTGCGGACAGTGGCCGCTGTGGCCCTGGCCAGGATTTTCAAGTTGCGGTCAGCGACCTTTTAGAAAATTAGTGTGGTTCCGCGTGGCCTTTTAGAAAATTAGTGTGGTTCCGCGTGGCATTTTAGAAAATTAGTGTGGTTCCGCGTGGCCTTTTAGAAAATTAGTGTGGTTCCGCGTGGCCCACCAGAAAATGACTGTGGATTTTCAAGTTGCGGACAGTGGCCCTGCTCAATATTCAAGTTGCGGACAGTGGCCCTGCTCAAAATTCAAGTTGCGGACAGTGGCGGCTGTGGCCCTGGTCAGGATTTTCAAGTTGCGGACAGTGGCCCTGCTCAAAATTCAAGTCGCGGACAATGGCAGTGCTCAAAATTCAAGTTGCGGACAGTGGCCCTGCTCAAAATTCAAGTCGCGGACAGTGGCACTGCTCAACATTCAAGTTGCGGACAGTGGCCGCTGTGGCCCTGGCCAGGATTTTCAAGTTGCGGTCAGCGACCTTTTAGAGAATTAGTGTGGTTCCGCGTGGCCTTTTAGAAAATTAGTGTGGTTCCGCGTGGCATTTTAGAAAATTAGTGTGGTTCCGCGTGGCCTTTTAGAAAATTAGTGTGGTTCCGCGTGGCCTTTTAGAAAATTAGTGTGGTTCCGCGTGGCCTTTTAGAAAATTAGTGTGGTTCCGCGTGGCCTTTTAGAAAATTAGTGTGGTTCCGCGTGGCCTTTTAGAAAATTAGTGTGGTTCCGCGTGGCCTTTTAGAAAATTAGTGTGGTTCCGCGTGGCCTTTTAGAAAATTAGTGTGGTTCCGCGTGGCCTTTTAGAAAATTAGTGTGGTTCCGCGTGGCCTTTTAGAAAATTAGTGGTAGTACTAGCGCAGGCACCACCATTCGGGGGGCGGGACCAAGGGGCGTGGCTCCGCCCCTTGAATTCGACAGCTTGATTGTCATCCCCGCACGGGTTTTATTTTTATTTTATTTACTTTTTCGTGTTAGGCGGCTGAATATGTAATTTCAAATCAAATTAATTTCGCGACGGTCTTTGAGCCATTCGGCTGGTACTCTCACGGGGCTTACGATGCATAGAGGTTTGTGGGGTTTACGCAAGACGACATTTCGGCACCTCCGTCAGTACTCCTCCGTCTCTTGTCACCATGGCGCCACCAACTTCATCATGGTAGCTTTGGCCGGGCGCGCACCCACGTACAAAAAAAACCTATTTCTTCAAGGAATTGGGGCTGGGTCCCCAATGTGAAGGCGACCCTAGTTCCCTTATTCACAAACACGTCGCTCCTGGAACCACAGTCATCTCCGACGAATAGAGGGCTTACCGCCATACCTCGGGAGACCCTGACAATTGACCGACCTACCCTTAACTTTTGAGGCCACAAATAGGGTAGCCCCCTTTAACTTTTGGCCGTCCCTGGTGAATTTTACGGAAATCACCTTAACCCCCCTTAACGTCTGCTTTTTTGCCGCATTTTACCCCCGTAGCCTGGGATAAGTTGACTATACTGTCCCGAGGTATGCTTACCGCGCTGTCGTAAATTTGGGCTATCGGAATATGACCGCAAAACATGGTGCGAGCTTTGTAGATCCTGTGACGGGTGCGCACACCCAGAACACTCCAACACTGCTGAGGGATATGAATACATCTGCTCAGACTGTGCCACGGGGCCGCCATGGGCTAGATTCAATCCTATTGCGATCGCTTCTGGTTGAATAGTCAGCACGATTGCCACAAAAGTGACACTCCGTTCCTTGTTCTCGTCGCTCTAATCCATAAATCCGTAAGCACTATCTCCAGTAGTTGTTGTTAGCTAGCTACTCTATTGTTATTGTTGTTCTCATGATTTTTGTTACCGTTGCTGGAAATCAGAATTTCTGCGATCAATGCTCTACCAGCCGAATGGCTCAAAGACCGTCGCGAAATTAATTTGATTTGGAATTACATATTCAGCGGACAAACACGAAAAAGTAAATAAAATAAAAATTAAACCCGTGCGGGGATGACAATCGAGCTGTCGAATTCAAGGGTCGGGGCCAGGGGGCGGAGCCACGCCCCTATACCCCGCCCCCGAATGGTAAACCAGTACCGGGACAATGAATCTTGCGCATTATGCTCATTCGAACCCTGCCTGCCTAAATAGTTGTTTATTGAGTTTCTATATAGATAGCTATTAACCAATGGGAAATTTTCTTTGAAATTATCTTAGTTTCCCGTCAAAATATATTTTTTTAATAAGGTCAAGCGTGATAAGAGATATCATTCTTATTGAAAAGCCGGTGAAACTCGAGATTTATCTTACTGAAATCAGCGCAGCTGCTACATTAGCATAGCATGAGCTTGTGAAATTAACACATGTTTTGCATGCGGAATTAACATATACTTTCCTTCACTAATTCTTCTCACTTTAGCCGTCGCCTTCTCCCCAGCCGGCTGCTCCTCTCCCTTGACTACGACGTCCACTGAGCCTCCGATGTCTCCGTCTCTTCTTCCTTCCTCCCCTGTGATGGCTGCTGCTCCGATGCCTCCGCTGTCAGCAATGGATCGCTTCGCCACAGCGATTGACCCGCTCTTTCAGAGAGCTGCCCTTCAGGGCTATAAACTGTGCTCCTGAATTGCGGTGTCAGTAGCTATTTTGTCACTAGTAGCGGAACACGGAGTGAAAGCTCTGCCCGCGAACGGACAGAATTGGGGTGGACTCCATGGACACACTGTTCAGGAGTATAAACGAGGTAAATTTTATTCCCTAAAAGTTTTTTTTCTTCAAATCGCGCTTCTAAAATGCGGGGCACTTTCTGAAACTCCCGGAGCTCACTGGAGGGAGATTAGCTGCAGTTCACATCTGCAGTTTAGGAGTGGGGCACAATTTACTCGTAGCTTAGGTTTTAGTTGCGTTAATAAGACACTTTTAAGGACAGATGACACGTAACCAGTCTGCTTACCCTCTGTGTCCACCAGTGTGCTTTGGAATCCATTGGGGGCTGGTGTTAGTGTGCCCCCTCCTAGCCCTACGCAGGGCTTTTCATGTAGTTAGATTGCGCGTTTGTACGGCCGCAGGCCGGATAACTGAGCGGCCGAAGGCTGTGTGCCGGTGCAGCCGCAGGCCGCCTGATTGAGCGGCCGAAGGCTGCCAGTGTGTCTGTGTGTGTGGCCACAAGTTGCCTGATTAAGCGGCCGAAGGCTGTTTGTCTATGCGGCCGCAGGTCGCCTGAATTCGCGCTTACTAACTGCGGAATTCTCATGGAATTCATTTTCAAATAAAGTAGTCAAACTAAAATAGAGAAAACTACACTTTTTCTTTTCATCGCCTCCGTCGACTACATGAGGCTGCCCGTCATCCACCTGGTTCGTCGATAGATGATCTACTTCATTTGGTTTCTGGAGTTTGCAGCGAATCATGTGGATGATCGAAGAATTCCCTGCAAAGGATCGACTCGTTGTTGTAAATTTAATGTTTCTGTAATATAACTGTTTTGTTTTTAGATAACCAATTATCAAAAGTCCCACTGCGTAGAAGCTGAACAGACGTTACCTTTCATCACTCCTCCTTGAACCATCGTCAGTCATCCGTCGGCTCCACTGTCGGAATCTCTTTGGGGGCAGTAATCGCCTAACAATTGTTCGTGTTCCTAAGCATTTCCGTTGATTGAATATATTTAGTTCGGTGGTTTTCAACTGGCGACACCAGGATCTGAGTCTACTGAAGCTGAACACAGGAGTCTGGAACGAAGAGGCTCCTGGTTGACCCGAACCACTCCGTCGTCACCTACGACTTCTCTCTAACTGACGGATTCTACGGCTGAAACGCCATCGTTTTCCGGCAATGGAAACCAGTCCTCTAGAAGCCCTGTTTCGGTATTTTTCGTTTTTGCCGGGAATATAAATTGGGCATTTACAGATCTAATACTTGGAAATTAGCTACTTCGTCCGGTGTACGAATCTTCGTGGATTCCGAAGAACCAGCCGGCTGTCTTTAGAGCGCAGAATCAGGTAGCGGCAATTATTATTTGAACATCGAATTCACTGATTTAGAACTTCTATTCCGTGAAGTCTTCAGTCAGCTCCAATTTGCTCCAATTACCCGAATTCCCACATGTGTTGAAGCAGCTGAAGGATCTGCATGGACGCAGAAGAGAATCTGTGTTGTTGCAGAAGATCAGACCCTCGAAAACGGTGCGACTTCTAAACTATTTCCTTTTACTGAGGGTTTTTAGTTTGAATGCAGCTCAACTCCCTTTCGATTTAACGACTGGCCCAGAAGGTTCATGGCTGGCTGGGATTTTGAGTGTTCTAGGCACAGTTAGTTTTTTTTTCTCCGCACCGTAGGATTCTATTTAATTTCAGCGCGAATCTGTCGGATTCGGCAGTAAAGAAAGTGAATAGCACCGAAGTTGCGAAGTCATCAACGACCAGAGCAAGAATTCCGACTTTGAGCCAGACATCTGGAGGGAATGACTCTTTAAACGCTCTGTACAGCTGGACCAATTGGATGCAGAAGTCGCCTCTTAGGGTGTGTTCCTAAATTTTTGGGTTTTAGCCACTCCACTCGAGGGAATCACTGAAAATGAATGTCGCAAACCTCATTTCGCTAAGGTTTTGCCCAGAAATGTATTTGCGTGGCTACCGTATGATGCCTGCCCGCTGGGGAAATGGGAAAGTTTAATTGGCTTATCCACTACTTTTCAGTTGTTCCTACGTCGCAGAAGCCCGAAGATGAGAAAAAGACGTCGTTCCAAAAGCAACAGACGGAAGCCAGGAGCTCCGTGAAACGCCATTTTTGGAGGAGACGCTGCTGGAGCTACGAGTGAGTTTCACGCTGACCTTTAAAAGATATGCTAATTTCACGCTGCCATTTAAAGGATATGCTAATTTCACGCCACCCATATGCTAATTTCACGCTGCCCTTCAACAGATATGCTAATTTGCTAATTTTCGAAGGAAAATGAATGCCGCGCAAACCTGCAGCCTCGTTTCGCTAAGGTTTCGCACAGAAATTTATGAAAACTACATCGGCCGATTTGGCTGTATACGCGGCCTGTGTATCCTATGTTGCACGCACTACTCTTCGTACAACATCAAAACATTGGCACGCTGTTCAGAAGTGGTTTTGGCTTCAACTAGCTACCGTATGCTGGGAGACTATGCGCCTTAGATAGATAGAATGGACAAAAGGATTTTGAAGACGACTTTAGGCAATCTTTAAATTACTTATTCGCTGCTTTTCAGTTGTTCCTACGTCGCAAAGGATAAAATGAAAGAAGCCGAATTGAGTTGTGACGATGCTCCAAAAGCAACAGACGAGATCAAGAAGGCCACGGAAGCCAGGAGCAATTCGGTCCGTTCTTTATCCGAGGGAACGCCAATTTGTGGAGGAAGCACTACTGGGGCTACGGGTGAGTTTTGTGCATATGCTAATTTCACTCCACCCTTTGAAAGATATTCTTATTTCACGCCTCCTTTAAAATATATGCTAATTTCACGCCACCCTTTAAAAGTCATCCCTCATAGAGCTATTTCGGAGAACTTAGCTTACAGTAGTTACAGGCGTTTTCAGGGGGCGTGTCTAGACTCTAAATCTTGGGTTTTTGTCACCCCTCTCGAGAGAACCCAGGAAAATGAATGTCGCATCAGCTCGTTTCGCTAAGGTTTCGCTCAGAAATGTGTTTTTAGCTACCGTATGCTGGAAGTATGCGACTTACATGCTGGATTGAGATTGGACAAAGCCGCGCGTTATAATTGAGTTCTGCCCATTGGGTTAGTGATGTTTGCTAGATCTGGTTTTTGGGAGGCTATCAATAATGGGGCCTTGTAAAATGTGGGCCCTTGATTTTTGGGCCTTCCCCTTGTATAATGGGAAACAAAGGGTAACTTGCTAAGAAAGGATTACATTCTTTAAGTTACTCATTCACTGCATGAACAAGCATAATCTGAAAAAGCATCCGGTGGAATCCGTTTGGCCCAAACCCCACAATACAAATGAGACGTATGGCGCGAGTCCCCCAAATAGGAAATTTGGCTTGGCGCGACCCCCTCAGCCGAAAATCACCATCGATGTATTTCACGTTTAATGACGGTCCATGTATGACTTCATTTCAGTTCCTACGAAAGCCCGAAGAGGAGAAAAAACGTCGTTTGCTCCAAAACCAACGGAAGTTTCCGTCAGTTTCAATTCGGTCCGTTCACGATGAGAACACCATTTTTGGAATGGAAGATGAAGCTGAAGCTGCCGGTGAGTTAGTTATGCGCATAACCTAATTTCACGCTGCATTTTTAAATATTTGCTAATTTCACGCCACCCTTTAAAATATATGCTAATTTCACGCCACCCTTTAAAAATCATCCCTCATAGAGCTATTTCGGAGAACTTAGCTTACAGTAGTTACAGGCGTTTTCAGGGGGCGTGTCTAGACTCTAAATCTTGGGTTTTTGTCACCCCTCTCGAGAGAACCCAGGAAAATGAATGTCGCATCAGCTCGTTTCGCTAAGGTTTCGCTCAGAAATGTGTTTTTAGCTACCGTATGCTGGAAGTATGCGACTTACATGCTGGATTGAGATTGGACAAAGCCGCGCGTTATAATTGAGTTCTGCCCATTGGGTTAGTGATGTTTGCTAGATCTGGTTTTTGGGAGGCTATCAATAATGGGGCCTTGTAAAATGTGGGCCCTTGATTTTTGGGCCTTCCCCTTGTATAATGGGAAACAAAGGGTAACTTGCTAAGAAAGGATTACATTCTTTAAGTTACTCATTCACTGCATGAACAAGCATAATCTGAAAAAGCATCCGGTGGAATCCGTTTGGCCCAAACCCCACAATACAAATGAGACGTATGGCGCGAGTCCCCCAAATAGGAAATTTGGCTTGGCGCGACCCCCTCAGCCGAAAATCACCATCGATGTATTTCACGTTTAATGACGGTCCATGTATGACTTCATTTCAGTTCCTACGAAAGCCCGAAGAGGAGAAAAAACGTCGTTTGCTCCAAAACCAACGGAAGTTTCCGTCAGTTTCAATTCGGTCCGTTCACGATGAGAACACCATTTTTGGAATGGAAGATGAAGCTGAAGCTGCCGGTGAGTTAGTTATGCGCATAACCTAATTTCACGCTGCATTTTTAAATATTTGCTAATTTCACGCCACCCTTTAAAATATATGCTAATTTCACGCCACCCTTTAAAAATCATCCCTCATAGAGCTATTTCGGAGAACTTAGCTTACAGTAGTTACAGGCGTTTTCAGGGGGCGTGTCTAGACTCTAAATCTTGGGTTTTTGTCACTCCTCTCGAGAGAACCCAGGAAAATGAATGTCGCATCACCTCGTTTCGCTAAGGTTTCGCTCAGAAATGTGTTTTTAGCTACCGTATGCTGGAAGTATGCGACTTACATGCTGGATTGGGATTGAGGGGGGCTAATTTCACGCTAGAGGTCAAACGATATGCTAATTTCACGCTCGAGGTCAAACGATATGCTAATTTCACGCTAGAGGTCAAACGATATGCTAATTTCACGCTAGAGGTCAAACGATATGCTAATTTCACGCTCGAGGTCAAACGATATGCTAATTTCACGCTCGAGGTCAAGCGATACTGGGAATTTCGGAAGCTATTGACGGAATTACGATGGTTTATAAGATTAAAATTAGCGGTAATTTAAATTAATGAACGTCATTAAAATTAACATTAAAACCCCTTGGTGATCTACAGCATCCATGCATCTATGGCTGTTTTCACCAGCGAAACAATTGTGGTCATTTGTTGTTGTGATCGAACGTCAGTTCTGGCGACACTATCCGAGCCTCTTTCCTTATGCAAACCTTCGCCCTATCGTGCATTTATGCGGAACTTATCCGGGTTTTCATGCGGTAGCATTGGACTTAACGATTTTTCGTAAATTATTTGAAAGGATTTTATCAAATGTTGCTTTTCAGGTTATCTCGTTGTGATGAATTCAACACAACATCAATATCTTCCTGGCTGATCCAAGGTCAATGCTTACCGATTGTTTTTATTTGTTGATGTTTCATTTTGCCCGTAAAAGCGGCGGTATGAGAAGTAGCCCGGAAAAGCGGCAGGGATTGTGTAAAATTGGAATGCGTAAAAAGTAGCCACATGGTCGTGGCCTTCTATTGTCGTTTTACCCGGTAATGTCGTTACTTGGGCGGTACTCACTCTCCTGGACAGATGTTATATTCTTGTCTGGCTCTAGTAACGTAGCGTGGTTTTTGTGACAAACTGCCAGTTTCGCTGTGGTCTGTCGTTGTCGAACAGCGATTGTCGTGGTCTCTTATTTTCGCGAATTCTGAGCAATGCAAGTTGCGGACAGTGGTCACTGTTATGTATTCGTTGTTGGACATGGCCGTGATTTTCAACTTTACTTGCATTACTCATTACGACATCAGAAGAATAGTTTTCGACAAAAAAGGGTGTGGCCCAATTTTAGTCGAAAGAGGATTGGTTAGAAGTATAGAAATCCGCGAAATTGCGTCAACCTAAACTTCTTGATTTGGGCCAATCATGTTCTTCGCTATCGAAACTTCATCAACCTCATGTTTCCGGAGCTCTCACAGGAACATTTGTTCTAGTTAAATTGGAAGTCAGCTTCTAAATGTGTGGTTGAACCCAACTGCAAAGCTCCATAAATCTTTATTCACATTAATCACAGTGAAAGGAAATACGCTCTTATCCAGCACTTTAAACGGATATCCAGTGCGAGACAATTTTGGCTCTCTTGAGCTTTCTCCTAAGTGGAGAAGGTGGTCGCCTTTTCGTAATTCTGCTTCCATTCCTCCCACTTGGCACTGATCTCCGGGTCATTGAGGACACTTCCATAGCGCTCCTTGTGAGACTCGAGAAGGTACGAGAGCAGCACGCGGTGGAGATAGATGTACTGCTAAAGCGAAGTGGTAAGGAGTTAGCTGAATGAGTTCGACCATCTCGTTCTGAATGGAGTAGGGACGCTGCTTCCGAATCTCCTTGAGCAGCTCATCCATCGCCATGCAGCATTCTCCATTCTGCATCTTCTCCTGCACATAAGTGATGGCGACGATGGTTCCAGTGCGACCGATTCCAGCACTGCAGTGCACGACGATCGGAGTCTTGACGTCACGAACAGCCTTGATCAGAGCCTGGAAATAGAGATTTAAAACGGAAGAATCGGGAGGGGAACATAAATGATAAAGAGTGAGTGAACGTCTCGGTGTGTGCGATTTCGCTACGCTGGCCTTTGCCTTCCACTCAGAGTGACGGAGAGAGAGATATCTCACCAAAGCAGTGGCCGTGGTAGGCGGAACTCCACGATCCGGCCAATTCTCCCACTGGTAGTGCTTCACCAGGCGCTCCTTGCCCATGGCCGTGACCTTGAGAGTGACGAGCTTTATGGTGGGTTCCTCCTCGCTCAAAGGCACCGCCTTCATGTTGGCAACCGTGATTTCTCCCTCCTTTTCGCCAAACTTGAGGGTCTCTCCCACGCCGCCAGGGTAGTACTGGAAGCATTTAAGCTTTCCCTGAATCAGTCTCGTATAACTCTAGCTTTTCTAATTTCCAACACATTCGATGGTGTTGCAGAGCATGACAATAGTATCCACGTTCTCCTGCACAATCATCGCCCAGAAGGAGACCTGGGTGTTTTCCAGAGGACCCTGTGTGCAAATGAAGCGCTTGTCGTTCGTGGTGGTGCTGACATAGTTTGCGTGAATCTTAAATGTCTTCTGTTCCAAAGTTTGCCAAAGTTTCTCACAAAGTCGCAGCCAAGTCCGGGGAATTTGAGGACGACGCGTCTCTCGTCCTGGCAAGGCACATCCAGGTACCTCGCCTTCTCCTTGTTCGCCATGCAGGCCTCGGTGGTCATGTTGTCCGGCTTCCATTTGGCGAGGGCTCGGAACTCCTCCATCGTCTTGGGAACGCCTTTGGTCAACACATTCCTCAGCCACTCCTCTCCCTAGAACTCTGACTAAAACAGCCTTCTAAAGAGTCTCACCTTCTTGATCGCCTCCTTATCTTTGGCGCTCACTTTGAAAGACTTGCTGGACTTGGAAGATTTCCCAGCGGCCTCAGCACTCTTCTCCGCCGACTTCTTCACAACCTCCTTGGAGGCAGACTGCAAAGCGCCGGGGATAGCAGAAGAGGACTTTTGGCTCTTTACACTCTTCTGATTTTCGGGGTCACTGTTGTTCTCTTGGGGCGCCTTGCTGCTTGCTTCCGATTTTCTGAAGATACAAATGTTTATGTTCATGGAGGAGCTGTACTTGTTAGGAACACACATGGGATGAGATGAAGAGCGAATGAGCTCCGACCGCGAATGAATGGATTTTTAGGAAAAGAAAGCGGACGCAGCGAGACTCACTTTACGATTATGCAAATCAAAGCGAATTAGAATGATTGGGTTGCTGTTGAAAAAGGGTTTGCCGAAGAGACTCGTTGTAAAAGGTTAAAATTCCCGATTATATAATCTCACATATGTATGTTCCGAGATGTGATCCCAGTTTTTGATCAGTTGTATTTTGTCTTATCTGATCAGATTGTGATCTCCCCATTCATCGTCCCTTCTCTTTTCATTTTCTTCTACGCATATGTCCCGTCGGCATTGGTCTCCCTCGTGTCGCGGCTCTCTTCAACTGAGGCCTGTGGCATCGCACACGAGTCACCCGTCGTGACCGAAGGGGAGGCGGCGGCGAAGGCAAAGACTGCAATTATCACCTCAAGGAGATGATACCCGCGGGAACCAAAGGATGTGAGGATAGACCTCTTAAATTTCTTTACAGAAAAAGAACAGGTTAGATACTGAAATATTGGGCTAAAACACAGCGAAAGCAAGCTCAGAATACTTTTGAATAACAAAAGTAAACGTATTTTCTATTTTATCGAGTTTAGATGGCATTGTTCGAAACGACAGTTTTCAATCTCCAAACCAGATCTCGGTTTGTCTTTAACATCTAAGTTTGTTTTACAAATTAGCCAAAAAGAGCCTGCATGTTCCCACAATTAGAGGATCGCTCGCTAATCTCTTCTATTGACTCCACCGGCTCAAATTAAAGGATTACTATATCCGCTGCGTGAGACCACTCAAAACAAAAGTAAAGCCAATGTAAACACAAATAAATGAAATGTTTTTTTTAGTAATTCAATAAATAATTCAAACAATAGTATTCTTATTTTGCAATAAAAACGACAACAGTGGTGGCTGTAAACCATTTCGGCAATAGCAGGTGTGGATTTGCAAGCTGAAGCTGCTTGTAAAGAATTTTAATGAGAGACACTGTTAGTCCTCCCTGACCATGCCTCCCGGGTTCTTCTCCTCTCCTCTCTCTTCCTCTCTTTTGGTCTCCGTCGTGCGGTAGAAGCTCCTCTAATTAGCGGAGATGAGTGACGAGGTCGTGTGATAAAATCAGCAAAGGCGGCCGCACTCGGCAACTCTTCGTAATCGGTCGCCGCCGGAAACACCCTAAAACCCAAGGCCTCCCGGAAGGAGATTACTTAGACACTTAAGCAAAGTAAGTGAAGAGATTTTGCATTTAGGGAGAGTGCCAAGTTTTATAGGCATCACTAAAACTACTTTGCCAAAGGATACCTGTCCATTAATTAGCATTGACTCTGCATTTCGTGATTGAAAATGATACTCTCTTTTCTACGGTTATATGATAAACGGAACCCACGGGCACGGGCAGGTCCATTTCATTTTCAAAAGTTACAAAGTAACTTCGGAAAGACGTATGGCGAAAGAAGCGTATAGCCGTCGCCAAACCAAAATCGTCGAGAAAAAAATCGTTTTTTCTCGGGGTCTTTGCTTTTTGCACGTTTTTTTGCTTGCATATCACACGAATGTTGCCATAAGGGCTGTTTTTTTTCTTTTGGCAGGATTCCAAGTTGTCGACAGCAGTCTGCGAACTTAAAATAGAAGAAGGCTCGATGAGTGCGGATGATTCAATCACATGCTAGTTTGAGAAAAAACATTGATGCATAAAGACAAGTGGGATGTAGAGAAGAAATCGAAAAGAAGATATAAAAGGCGCAAAAATATGCGAATAGGTCCTAGAAGCAGGGGAGTGCGAATGAACCAAGAGATAATCTGCACCGAAGATAAGTCAAGCCGCAGCCAAACCTTTTTCGTTTCAAGACAAACCTAAGATAAAAAGAGTAAGTGGGAAGGAAAGCTCTCTCACACACACACACACACACACACACACTGAGATAAAGAAAGGGAGAGATCACGTCATTTATTTAGAATTGTACTGCATACTTGTTCCCTTAGTTTCCTCTCCCTCGTAACTCTCCCTGAAGGTCGTTCCCGGCCATAATGAGCAGTCACTCAGAGATAGTGCATCTTTACTGTCCGTAAATATTTTCCCGGGTTTACAGTCGCGTAATTCCACTTATTAGAGCAATTAATGCGTCCAATATGACAAACGGAACCCACGGGCACAAACACACTTCCCATTGGCACTCGCGACAGGTGTCTACGAGGGACCAACGAAAGACGCGGCTTTGGAAGATGCGGAGAAAGAGTGAACAGAATATGTCAACTTTGCTGATTTTTTTAGCTGTAACTATTTGTTCAAGATAAAAAAATTTATGAAAGATTCAGGGTGGTGAGAGAAGAAAAACAACACGGGTTAATTGACAAAGAAGGCTTTCTCTCCCTATACTCTCTCTCTCTCTCTCTCTCTCTCTCTCTCTCTCTCTCTTTCTATCTCCTTCTTTTGATCTTTTAATTCAAACCCTTTTCTTTACTCGTTGTGTATCCCTATGTTCTCCGTCTCCCTCCCTTCTCCTTCCAACTTCGCCACTCATGCAGGGCGTTCTCCCCGTTGCCCTCATTAACCTTGACTCGCGCAACCTCGCGCTCCTCCGAGATTTATGGCTAATAAACAACTCGTTGCAGCACAGGATGGATGTCCCTCTTGTCGTCTGCTCCATCTCCTCCTCCCATCTCTTCCCACAGAAGACAGGACTCCCTTCCTCCGCTTCTTGACAGCCTCTCGTCGGACATTAGCATGTTCACGACGTCGTCCGTCATCGAATGGCCCATTTGCAAGTGTCTCCAGCTGTCACCAACACCCACTGACGCCCTGATTTCCATAAACCACAGTTAGCACAAGTGATTCCGGTCGAGATTCAGGAGGCATTACGTCTGAGTTTCCGACAAAAGGTTGTAAACACCTGAAAGAGGTTAAGGTAAAATAGAGTTCCTCAGTTATACAAAGTGAATAAATAGAAAACGTTTCAACTAGAAATTTGGTAGCTGTAAAGACAAAGGAAGGTTTCTGAAAGTGTAGCCATTGGCAGTTAATCCTCGGAAGTGGGGACAGATGGCTGGCAGGAAATAGGAGGGTGGCGGCGGGATTCCGAAGGATTTGCACAGGCGACAATAGGAAGCGATTTACGACAAACACGAACACTCATTTATTCCAAGCTTTCTAATTTTTGACGACGATTTTTGACACTACATAGCTGATAGGAAAACAAACGTTATGGAATATTTACTTCAAAGGATATTGGTCTGACTAAATTTAGCAGGCATTTCTTTATTCCAGTCTTATGGTCTATGAAGGTTCTGTTTATGTCCCTTATGAAACCCTCAGAATGTCTTCCCCTAGAATTTCTGAAGAGCTCAAGAATACTCCAGATTATCCGTAACCCAGTCAGTACCCTTAAAGGGACCATCAGGGACCTTTTTTCTACAATTAAAACCAACGTCAGAATACAACAGTACGATTTTATCAGCTATTTTTCTTTTTTCCAGCAAAAACCATTTGCACGAGAGTGGAACCGAACACGGGACCGTTTGGTTACCAGCTACCAGCGCTAACCAGTTTGCTATGAGGTAAGCGCTACGTGTTCCTAATCACGAGCGGCTTTCACGTTGGATTGCGGGCAGATGGTGTGAAAAAACGTAAGCTGGAGCACGTTGGAAAAAATTAATTTTGAGTTTTGATTTGAAATTACGGCTTTTCAGGAAAAAGGAGTTAAAAATGATAAGTCGATAATTGATCAACTAAATTGAATTTTTTCATTAAAATAAACTTTAAAAAGGACCCTGATGGTCCCTTTAAGGAAACATAGAATCTCTTAGGGCGTCTAAGGGTAAAAAATCGAGAATCTCAGGAAATACTACCCTAAAATCTTTTATGTGCCCCTTTAGGGAAAACAAAACCAATGTGTGCTCCATGAACCATCATCAAAGAAATGATTTTGGAAAACTCATTTTGGAAAAGTTTTCGAAAAAGTCTCCTTTGTGTTCCGTGGGTATGCCTAAGTTACTAGAACGATACAATCTTCTTGTCTCTTTCCCCCTGTCGGTGAGTTCCCTCTCCTCCGTCGCCTCTCCCTGGTTCTCCGCATTTCCTCCTTTTCTTGTACATTGGCGCCAGTCGAGACGCCCTTCTCGCCAGATGTAATCTACAAGAATGACACGTTTTCCATGGTTCTACGGTAGCGGCGAATCCTCGCTGACCCAGTTGCCGTGCGTCTGTCACAAACAGCAGCCTCTTGGTGCCAGCTGTGTGACTGTTTGGGTCCCGAGGCGAATTCCCTAGACGGTCGTCCTATTAACGGGATCAAATGGGCCGAGAGCACATCGTGAATAATATGCAATTGAATGATAAATCTCGGCGACTGACAACCGGCGGGGGAGGGATCAGGCAAAAGGAGGAGACGCAGAGAGCGACAGATTTTATGCTAATGTCCAGCTATGATCCCCGGGGCGACAACAGAAGGATCACTCCTCTCTCAGTTTAAAGGCCTCACTGCTCTCATTCTTAGAGTTGTGCCTTACCCTTCATTTTCTTAACTCTAATTTTACATGGCTTCGTTAAATCAGATTACCTGATATCTTACACAAATCTGTTGCCAGTCGATTGCGCGAATGCGTTGCGGCTGTCGATTAGAGTTACGGCTGTCAATAGGAGTTCTTTGCGGCTTAAATCGTTTGACAAAGGGTTCGCAGGTGCCTTGGCGCTAATAGTCGCCGCGCCTCGAAGGCGATCGTCGCGTTATTTATTGGCGCCAACTGTGCCAGCCGTCTGCCGCTACCGTAGACGAGCAGCTGGGTGGCAGGAGCAGTGATGGTCACACCCATTCGTCGTAGGACCTTTTCTCAATGATCTACTCTTTGGACTCTTTTGACATGTTGTATACCTTAAAGGACACAACGTATAGACTCACATTTACAATAAACACTTCTTTTTATTCAAACTATGCGTATTCCCTTTTAAACGTCATCACATTAATTTTTCAAGCGAAATATACCTTTAAGAATGCTCGCAGTTATAATAATAATTTATTTACGCTTACACATGACTGAAACATTTGACATGTTGGGAACATAACAATCAGTGGCATTGGCATATCGTAAACCGAATCTAAAAATACTTCCCATCAAAACCCCTATTTTGAAAGAAATTCTGTTGTCATTAGCCGACGAGTCTTTTTTTCAGGAAGATCCTATGTGTTCTGAAACTACCTGCTCATGATAACCATCTAAAACTCATTAGAATCAGAGATGAGCGGTGTGTATATTGTGGCGTGGAGAAGGCTTTTATTATAGTTTTTTATAGGTTATGTAAAGTGCAAAATGAAGCGGCTGCTTATTTGAAAACTCTCGGAGAAGCAATTCTGGATTTTAGAGACAAGAACATTTGTGTTCCGTCCCTAGTTGCAACTCGGCGTTTCAAGGAGCTTGATCGATTGATCGTGCGTATAACTACTCCGTGGGCTGTAAAGTGTTCCTCCCTGGCCACCCACAGTAGCCCCTCAAAGACTCCCCGAACACTCCATTTCTTGTCAATTAACCTCGAATCCTTTTGTTCCCGGAAGATCTCTATCTTCAGAAACGCGATCCAGCAGTTCGTTCCGCGCGTTCCTCAGTCGTAACCACTCCCGAGAGGCTTACGGTAACCGCCGCCTTCCAATTATTGCGAGGCCGAGGT
This sequence comes from Oscheius myriophilus, assembly GCA_964057215.1. Lineage (NCBI taxonomy): Eukaryota > Metazoa > Nematoda > Chromadorea > Rhabditida > Rhabditidae > Oscheius > Oscheius myriophilus. The sequence continues at coordinate 15,852,200 of OZ059905.1, forward strand.
GCGCGAGAATTCCCTGTCGGCCCTTCCGGACGACGGACGGCTGGCTTATCGCAGACACCTCTCCAATCACTCCACCAAGGGTATCTGGGCATCTCTAGAGCTAACGGGTGCTAATATAGAGGGAAAGGCAACTAGAAATGCTTTGTTATAGGTTATGGGAAGCATACGCTTTGGATACTATCGCCTATTGAGTTTGGGGAGTGGAGTCTTTGAAGGCCCTACATCCAAATAGCTTCATCTCAATATTTTGCACGCTCATTTACCAATTAGATGTGCAGGTTTACTCTTCCGAGAATAAGTGAGAGTGCAAATGTTCTACTGATTACAAGTTGAACAGTGCGTTGATACGCTGAGGATCTCCTCTTCCTCTAGAATGTAGCAAAAACTTGAATTTGTTATCTCTTTTTTATATGAATGTGAATGCGAGGGTTCGAGTGAGAAATGTAGCTGCCTTTTTCTCTGCGCATCTTTATTCAGCACGTTCTCTCTTTGTTTTGGCAAAGCATGGTTCACCAATCTAGCCCACAGAACCAGCTGAATACTCGAGATTTGTTTCAAGTTTTTAAAAGCTGATAAACTTAAAATGCTAGTTTCAAGATATATTTTACGTTACTACGTAGTACGTTGTCGTTGTTGAAATATGAATCTTCGCTGTCTGGCTCAGGCGTATTGTCTCTATACCTATTCTTTCCCTTCGCCTGCAATCCCAAGCCTACTCGAGTGGATAAATCGGCGTTTGATTCGAGTGTATTTTCCAATTAGACGCGGCTACGGTGGCTTTCTCCCCAGGGAATCAGGCGCTTATCACGCGAAAGAGGCTCGATTTATCCCCATACACACTCCATTAATTGGAGAGAATACGGTAGCAGGCTGGGGATTCAGGAGACATTGAATTCACAAAAAAGGGAAACAAAAGGAAAAGAGGCTTAGGTACCCTGAACAAGGGTAAAGTTAAATAAGTACCTCTAACTGAGGCGAATAACGGTATTGTTTCTACAAAACTGTGGTATTTTGCTAGTCTTGCGGAAAGATCACAGGTTTTGTCGGTGAGTTGCGCGCATGCTCGGCGACATCGAAGGCTACGGGCAGTGGTTGCGGCTGTTTTGAAGAAAAGGTGATGACTCCGAAGGGAACGAACATGAGGGACGTTTTACTTAATAATGGGAATTAGACTTTGGGTTATAAATTGATTCAACAAACAATTCGGAACAAAACTGAACGAGTTTTAGTACTAATCGCGCATCAACAGCAACAGAATATGCGAACAACATCATGTTCTCCCGCATCTCGAGATGCACACATATTCCTGAGATTTGAGAGATTTTGATAGATGCATAATAAACAGCTCAGAAAAAACACTGTATCAACCAAGATCCTTATTTCATCACTACAAGATTTCTACGTTAGGCTTCACGTAAGCAGCCGCGTATTCCAGGGCACTCTTGGAAAATGATCTCCCCCCTCTCTCTCTCTCTCTCTCTCTCTCTCTCTCTCTCTCTTTCTCTTTTATCAATTGTTCCAAAGAACATAATATGTGCAAATTGATTCTAAAATCCGCAACACCTATCCTCAATTAGTCTCTCTCTAGTATAGAAGCATCTTTTCTCCGCACAAGCGGCAACCCCAAAGTGTTCGCCGCTCGCATGCCCATATCCCGTGGTGTCTCCCTCGGTCCTCCCTCGTGTTGTTCTTCCGAAAGCCAGCCATTCGGCCTGTCTCCGACCACTGTCGTCTCCTCCAAATTCCTCTCTCCGGTCCCTTTCGCTCAGCCCGTTCCGCTTGCAGCGCAGCCGGTCATTTGCAGTTTTCGCGGTGGCGATCGTCTCCGTTTCGGAAATGGCGACCGGAGCTCATCATTTCCGTGTCTGTTGCCACGTCTTCGACCCTCGCTGCAATAAGGTTTCAATCATAGATGAAGCCTTGCACGGTACAAAGTTTCAAATCAACTTTGAAGCCAGATCATCTGCGATGCATTTGTGCATTCGAAAGTGAATGAGGGTTTTTAAGCAATTTATTACGTAAACCTATTGCATTGCCACCTTTAACATCATAAATTTCGGTTAAAGTTGTAATGGGGTAACATTTTGACTTTGTACTCAGTCGTATGCATGATAGATCGAATTTTGACAACAACGCTTCAGGAAAACTTTGATCCTGATTCATTCTTGTCGACTTTACGAACGAAAAATGTAAAACACTAGCTAAATGTTTATTATAATTGGGTTCCGTTGACATGGCGATTGTTCCATTGCCTAGTTTCTGGCTCTTGAAATTACCCGTACCTTTGTCTCTGCCTCTTTCCTCCCGAGTTCCCCGCCACCATCCGTCTCTTCCTGCAAATCCCTTCGCCTCGGGCACTCGTTGGCATGTCTCCTGATGCTATCTGCCACTTGTTGGCAGATGACAAGCCCATTTGTCGTCGGCGCTTATCTGCGTGATAAGCGACCCGTGGCTACAGTAGTCCGCCCCTCAATTGGCCGCCCCGCCCCCCGCCCCGCCTCCGTCGGCGCCCGCCCTGCGCAGTCCTCTTGTCTTCCAGTGCTATCGCATCGCCATCTTTGATTATCACGCCGATTTCGAGTGTTCCCTGATTATCAGGGTTGATTTCAGCCGCAGCACACGGCTATCACGTCGTAATGTTGTCGTTCGGCGCCGACGACGTTAATCCAAGCGACGCCAAAGGGCGCGCCATTCCTCGCTCTTGGCGCTGAGTCAACCCTCTCCGACGACCTTTCACAACCTAAAATGTCGCTCACAGCAATGCCGTTTGAAAATACATGCACTCTGGTGTAGAATTCCATTTTGACCCCTATAGAAACCATGCTCATTCTCATTGAAACCATCTCTGTCACTATATCTTCTTTCTCTCCTTCGTTACACGTACTTCAAGTACTCCTCCTTTTCAGAAATCTTTCGAGGGAATGACGGACACGAGTTATACAAAATTCACCTCAGAGATGTACCCAGCCGAGATGTCGACCATGTCCATGCCTTTGGTAGATGAGGTCAACTCTGCCATCGTAGCAGAGTGTGGCCTGGACAACAGCGGAGAACTTCAGACCAGCGGAGAAGACACCGTAAGTTCAATAGAAACTACCCAAAACACTATTTGGGCTATTTGGGTTTAAATCAGGCCTACATCGGATCGTTTAAATTTTCTATGAAAATTTGTAATGTTGACATTTCTTTCTTCTTTCTTCGGAAAATTCTGACGCCCGCGTTTAGGGCAAAAAGAGAACTCTTGAAAGTTGTTTATTTCAAATCCACGTATGTTTGATCAAAGTGAAGACACCCTGGAATAAAATTAACAAAATCACTTGAATAATTTTCAAAAACATTGGTCCTTTTTCAAGTCGTTTTGGTTACATTGCAAATTTTGACAGTTATGCCTATACTGAGTTTCTAACTTTTGAAATGTAGGTTCGTTCTTATTAATTTCCCTGAATCTTACAGTTTCTTTCCCTTCCTTTCTGTGCCCTTCGCAGTCAGTGCGTCCCGTGCCGTTTACCTCGTTAGTCATCGCCACGTGTTCTAAAAAGCCTCGTTCTTTCGATCATTGCCACAAAAAGGGCAGGCAAGAAACTTTTTTAGCAGTGTACGAGTGGCATTTAATTATTACAATATACAGTAGGGTTGTCAAAACCTTTTTAAAACCATTTTTGTAGGTTTTCTCGCCCGTGAAGCCGTCTGCTTTTTACAACACTTCTGGCACGACTACGATGTACTACGCGGCTCCAGCCAAGGCCACCGACTACAGTAGCACAGGTGAGGAAAGGGAGATTCAGAAGACTGAAGGGTAGGATGATGATCTCCAGGGGACACACGCCTCATTGCCTCGGCCGCATCATGGCCATTGATTACGGCCGGGAAATGAATCCGCCGCGGTCCTCCCAATGGACACGGCGACCATTAAACAACTAGACTTATTGTGCCACGGCATTTTCGTTTACGACTAACCAACGACTGAGAACAACGGGGTTTGGGTGGCAGAGAAATGGGACTTTAAGCAGGAAATTCGGTTCTTTTACATTTCCATGGAATCACCAAGTGTTCCTGGGAAATGCTAGGGTCCCTCGGACATTTTAAAGTTCCTAACATATTTTCTGATGCTAATACAATGATAGGGAGGGGAATCGCTTAGTTTCTACCGTCTTAAAATTCTGGGCGCTTTTGATCAAATCCTAGAATCGTTAAGTACGCAATGTATTGAATTTTGAGAAACAATCCTGAGGGAATGTCCGTATCTCTAATGATAACCGTAGAATCTTCTATGAATGAAGAAACACGCTAAATGAGAAATACCTTTTCAAATGTGTTGTTTAAGGCTACCCAATGTTGTTCAACTACTCTGCTGGCTACACCTTGCCCACCTCTACGGCCTGCACTGAAACTGCCTTCAACCAGACGGCCACCATGATGGACCCCGCCGTCTTCTCCAGTAAGCAATTTTCTTCTTAAAACTTCTACTATGTCTCTTTAGCATCGAACAGCCAGTTCTACCCGCAGTTCAACTACTCCTACGACTCCTCCTACATCCAGCAGCCGGCTGCCCTCCTTCCCCGAGTGCCAGCCGTTCCTTCCACTTCAACCTCGTCGTCCTCATCCTCCTCTACTTCTGCTAATAACTCTGCCTCTAGGAACAACAAAGCTAGCTCCAGTGAGTTTCCTACGTCCATTTTCCTCAACTCTTCTTAGTTTCAGCGGAGGGACGCGAGTGTCTGAACTGTGGAGTTCAATCGACTCCTCTCTGGCGAAGGGACAACCAAGGACAGTACCTCTGCAACGCCTGCGGTCTTTACTCGAAGATGAACGGCAGTTCGAGGCCACTGCAGAAACCAAAGAAAAGACAGGTGAGTACGGTATCTGTGTCTCTGCGTCTCTTTCGGAAAACAGCCTTGAACCAGCCGAGTTTGGCTGTGACGCAATAAGATTGACACGTCACTCGGCTAATTGGGCTGAGGTAAAAATGAGGGAGAGGGCCAAGGAGAAGGCTCCAAGAGGAGAGGGTATCGGAAGATCATGAGAACTATGAGAACTCTGAAATTTCTCATTGCTTCTAAATTGACCCCTCACTTGTTATGCCGCGTCTGCCTCCTCACACACACACACACACACACACACACACACACACACACACACACTCTCTCTCTCTCTCTCCCTGAGCATCTCTCTTTTACGTTATATATCGTCTTTCATTCTTTTTCAGTATTCAGCTTACTTTGCTCTCATTTCATTTTTTCTCTGCCGTCCTCATTTTGCTTGTATTTCTCTCTGAGTTTCAGTCTCTTCAATGTCAGTCTCCTTCTGTCTCTCTCTGCCTCTCAGACCCTCTCTAATTTCTGCTAACTTCACTCTCTGATGGTTTTTGCTCTCATTAAGATTCTCCTGTCTATCTCCCTTAAAAGTGTCTCTCCTGCTCTCATTTCTCTCTTTCCCGTGTTCGCACCTGCCGTGCTGCGCGAAAGAAGCCGCCGTCGTGCAAAGCGTCGCCGTCGGAGGTCGTTCGCTATCTTCGACACATCAGCGACCTTTGCGAGTCTCATAAATCAGCGCCTACCTGCCTTACAAATGCTCTCGGGCGGCTAATACAGTAACCCAGCGACAGGAAACAAAAAGATCCATTTCAGAGCACACAAAAACGGACGGGTGTCGCCTGTGCCAACTGTAAAACCACGAACACGACGCTGTGGAGAAGGAACGGCAGCGGAGAACCAGTGTGCAATGCCTGCGGACTCTACTACAAACTACACCAGGTACTGTAGATTAGTGTAGCCAGAAAATACCGTAATCGGGAACAAGAATTGACTTAAAAGAGGCGTTTGGCTCGTAATTTCCCAGGGATTCTTTGTGACTCGGCTAAAGCAAAGGCGGCCGCTGATCGCGCAACTCTTGCGCGGACCAATTAACCGATCCCGTGCCAAAACACTGACGGTAATCCGGATAAATGGCTAATTACTAGCGAAAGCTATAAGAAAAACATCCAACGGAATCTTATTTCTTAATTTTTCAGGTTGCTAGACCAGCTGCAATGAAGAAGGACCAAATCCAGTCTAGGAATAGGAAAATCTCCTCGAAAAGCAAGAAAAGCAAGGGAGGAGACGACTGGACGATGAAGGGATACGACACGAAGTACGACATTAAGCCGATGGCTACGACCATGTTCTACCAACCGCAGCCCTACCCGTTCATGTTCACCCAGTAGAGGCAGAAGCCTACGAAGACCAATCCCCGTCCTTTCTGTGATCGTCAGCCCCGTCCTACCAAACTGTACAGCGTTATTTATTATTTCTTTCCTCACTTGTCTGGGTCCAACACACTTTTCACTTTGCACGAGATTCTAAATAAATATATATGTCATGCCATTTTTTGAGATAAAAGGCAGATAAAGAGAAAAGAAAAGGGAGGATACATATATACATATAAAAACTTGGAAAGTAGTACTGCCGAGAATAAAACTAGGAGATCCTAATGAATTCAATATCTATTTTGCCGTAGTTTTATCTATGACGGTTCCAGTTGCCCCAGTTGCATTCCCTTGCTCTGTTTAGACGTGGAAAATGAAATGAAGGCTATTTTGCCCGTATGCTGAAGATATCCCCCAAGTTTTATTTCTACAAGCGGTCAAAGTGGTTCTTAATAACGACGACCAGGATGTCTATTTTTCTGCCCCAACCATGCCAAAATTACTTGTCATATCTTCACCCGGCGGTTTGCATATGAAGAAAGAACACGGAAAATATCTAAACGGGCACGCGTAATGCTTTCATCTCTAAAATTCTCGAGTTCCAAATGAAAGCAGCAATAATCTCGAATATCACACCGCTGAATGTGTATTCTTGCTTCTGATGTTACGAACAGTCATTCCGAATGTGGTAAAGTTCAGTGTGAACTTCTTGAAGCAAAGTTGTATGAGACATTTGCAGCATTGAATGTTTATTCTGTTGGATAGTTCAAGGCGAATTTAAAGCCAACTGCAGCCGACGTACCGTTTTCCCGCCGATCACTCACTCTTTGTCGGCAAAAAGCTTTGCAATGCCGCGCACAGAACTTCGAGTGTCTTTTGGATGCATTTGAAAATTAAGGTAATGCAGGATTTCATTAAAAAAAAAATGACGGGTCGGTTAAAAGAAACATACGATATTCCAAGAACTCTGTCTGCATCATTTTGAAAAAAAATCTGCATTTTTTGCATCGTTCAGAATCTGCTCAAATTTTCTCTAGAACCTTCTTATTTCCTGAATACGCCACAATAAAAGTTGTTGATCCAGGCCCATTTTTTGAGTGAAGTATCGTAATTTTTAAAAATTTCTCTTCAGTGAATTTGAAAACAAAAGTTTTTTTTTTCAAAACCTGCGTTATGCAGAGTCTCCCTTCCCTTGAGCTCCCTTTAGTCTATCAAAGACTCTTTTTTATACTATGTTTGACATTAAAAAATTTCAGGTTAAATCGGCGGCCAACCACAACGTCCCTTACTTAGCAATGTAATTGTTCAATATTCTCCAGTAAACAATGAATATAAAGAGAGTCCAAATAGTGTCTTATCAGATACGTCGTGTAAAGGTGAGTCGAATTCATCAGATCTTGATGTACCCACGGAAACCCCGACAACCGATACCATCACACTCATATTTTCATCTGAAACCTCATCTGTCGTGCGGGAAACCTTAATTTTGGTAGTATTACGGTATCGCCAAGAAAGAGTACGGTACTTTGTTTTCCTCTTCGTTCAGCCTTGCTTGTTTAAGAAGAACATGGTGCGAAACAAGGCCGTGTTTCTCTGGTATGCAGGTTACGGTGGCGAGGCAGTGCCAACCGGTTCTCTTCGCAGGCGAAATGTTTCCTTGTCTCCTCTTTCTTCCTCTCTCCCTTTACATCTACCGTATACCTTCTACCGTACCCCGTGTCCTCCTCCCGTCACTCTCGTGTCATCGTCTTTCGAGTGTCCGTCGGTCAACGCAAAGGCCTGCAACCAGTCTCCGCTGTCCTTATCGTTGCCATCTACAGATTGTAATCGGCGTTTTGTCCGACAAATATCCGAGTTGGTGACTGTTTCGGGGTTCTTCGAAGCATCAGATAGGTGCCAGAAACGCAGATAAAAGACCGCAGTTTGCCTTTTTGAGATGCCATCGAACGGGAGGCGTTCGTACACGATAAATTATTATATGACAGGGAAATTATGGAATTGATTTAGATGGGTGGAGGATCGTTCACAGAGTCACGCAGCCTGGGATGGCTACTGGAAAAACAATTCATGTTAAGCTACAATCTTAGATTGACATCTGTTATTTAGGGAGATCCAGCTTCCAGAATGTTAAAAGGTACGAGTTCGTCACCAACCTGCACATCTTATGATTTGACATACCTTTCTCACTTATCACTCTGCATGCTTGTCTCTATTTAGTGCGATCTCTTTTAATTGTCACCTCTCTCCCTCACTCTGTCTCTCTCTCTCTCTCTCTCTCTCTCTCTCTGTATTTCTCTCTCTTTTGTCTTCCGCGCTATGTCACTTTATCGTATGCATGAAAGAGCATAGAGATGTTTTGTGGGTAACAAATAAAGTCTAATAGTATGTTTTCAAGGGAAGGTCTTCGACTTTCGGGCAATATTGAAAAATGACTTGTATGGCCAAAATGACCAAAAAGGATTTGACACATTGAAGTGAACAGAGGTATAATAAGCAAAAGAGCACTGTCAAAGCACAGACATTTAACTCAGATTGTTGCAGGACCAAAGGCAACCAGTCCTTTAAAATTTGTGAAAAACTTTGCCCATTCGTTGGAAATGAAGTATAGATATGTTGTCTGTCATGCCGGATTCCAATCAACTACTGCAATGAGGACCTTGGCAACCCATCATTGTAGCTTTTCATTTGTAGTAAAAAAGTGCAGTCAGAAAAACGATCAAAATAAAAAAAATCAGCTCTCTCCAATTTCCTCCGAATCCTCTGCCTTGGCTGAATCAATTCGGCGGCCGCCCAGTTGTTGTTTCGCCTAATCGACCATCCATTCCACCGATCGAAAAAGCCGCCAACTGTTCCCGAAGTGTGCCGTCCACAAATCAGGGCGAAAGAAGAAAAAGAGCGAGGAGACACGGCGATTTATGCTAAACAGGTGGAGTACGGTAGACGGAGCAACTAGGACGACGGACTGAAATGAGGGAGCGTTTACGAGTTGATGGGACAATGGAATGGGATTCATTAGTTGGACGTCTTCAAATTTCCTGAACTTTTAATCTTGTTATCAGAGATCAATATTTTTATTGACCGTTTTCCATCTCTTTTCAAATGCAAAAGTCGCGCCCATTATTTTCCATTGATTTAACTGGAGTCAGTAGTTTGCCGAATGGGATTGTTTTCCGCAAGAATTTAAAACAGATATTTGTAAAGTGTTGTAAATCAATTCATATGAATAAACTGACAAAACATGTTCTCTGGCCAAAACATGTTGACTGTTTCGAAGAAATTGTGCATAACAGGTTATAAAATGTTTCAAATATTGACATGTACTTGGAGGCTTTATTAAGGGTTGGTACACACTTCAGTTCATTGCAACATATGAAGACATGGGAAAGGATTTGCTAGGAGAGACCAAGAAAGTGGATGTTTACAAACGAGAAACACAAACACAAATACACGCACCATCCCTGTAATATATAGAGTTCACGTTTCCACTGTCAGTTGCATTTTGCCGCTGCCGTTGTCTCCGCCGAATGATCTACAAAAAACCGCGGAAGTCGCCGTGTTCGGCGGATTCCCATTCAATTCGTATCTTTATCCTCCTGAATCCGAAAGTTCCTATCCCGATCGACCTACCCATTCCGCCAAAGCGGATCATAATCCTACACCAACAACCTTTTGTCGATTGGCGCCGGTTTACCATGGACCGCTCACACGTGCCTCCACAGTACGTGTTCCACTCTGTTTTTGGATAATTGTACTGATTGCCTTTAAATAGTGCAAGGTTATTGCATGGCGGCTGTTTTTTTGTTCTTTCAATCTCTTCCTCTGTTTTACTATCTTTCTCTCTCTCTGTCTCTTTTTCTCTCTGTCTCTCTCTTCTCTAACGTTCCGCATTTAATGACGTGATTTCATCCATGACAAGCGATAAAGAGATAGTTCGCCGAAGGGAAATCCGTCGAAATCCTGGAAAATTGGCTGTAGTTCTGCGTCCTTTCCAGCGCGCAGTTTCTTTATGATAGAAGAAAAGTTTTTTTTAAGACAGTTACAAAGAAATACATATACTTTGGCTACATTAGATACTGTTCTCACGGTAAACTTTGCGAAGAGAGAGAGAGAGAGATCACCTCTCCCTGTCCCCCTTCTTGTTCCTTGATCTCTCCCATCAACAGTCCGTTCGCTGTTGTCTCCCTCTCTGTGTTTGCTGTTATCGTCTAGCTCTGCATATATTCCAGATGGGCCCTCCAACCAAAAGCTCATCAACCTTGCATTTTCGCGTCGACGACGTTCCCAAATGGCCAGCTATTTTTCTCTTCGGCTGTCAGGTAATATTTTGTTTTTCTGTTGTGATGCGGAAACAAGAGTTGGATGGCGAGAACACGCGAAACGATTGCGTGGGAGCTTTTTTCGGATTGACGAACAATGACCATCAATTGCATTGATTCGGCACTGTTCTTTGATTCCCACGTTTAAAAACCTTCAAAATTGTAAATCTATACTATATTTCAAAGTACCATTCACTTTAATGTGACTTTAAAATTGCAGATACCTTAATACGTAGTATCAATGCAGCACATTAGAAAGATCACAAGTTCTATTAACACGTATGAGTTGCTCAAGTTCGGAAAATCTAAAGACACAAAGTCACTTTTCTTTTAATGAAATACAAGCTTATTTTGACCAAAAATAAACACTTTTAATAAAAAAGTAAAACCTTTATACCTAGACCTCCAGCCTTGGAAGTTGAAGATGGGCACGAAAACATCCCGTTCAAAAACTAACTGAAATACGAACGTACTTCATTTACGTAGCGAGTACGAATACTTTATACATCTACAATTCCTCCTTGGAGAGGTCGATGTAGGACCTGGAGCCGAAGATGCCGAAGAAGGCAGCCTTGGCGACGAGGAAGGAAGTGGCGAGGACGAGCTGGAAGACGTGGACCCTGGTAGCCGCCCTGTGGACCTTGTGAAGGACCGCCTGCAGGACAAAGGCCGTAAGAGCGACGTAGACAAACGACAGAGAGACGAAGGAGGTCGTCATGTAGCCGGAGACAAAGGCCAAGGCCAGATTGGCCAAGAGGGCAGCGGCTGAGGCGGCCGCAACGAGGAGGCGGCGGTTGCGACCGAGAGAGGAGACCAGGTGGGGGAAGGCCACAGCAACCACAGCAGGAGCCACAGCAGCCAGCGGCTGGGCGGAGACGAAGCGAGAGGAGAGGACGAAGCCCGAGAGGAGGCCCTGGGTGAGACTGAGACTCAGCAGACTGAAGCGGACGGAGGGGTCGTTCTCATTCTGTTGCTCAGCCTACATAATTGTTACAAAGAAAAAATGATGTCAAGGACCTTGTACACTGTGTAGAGGCCGTAGAAGGGGAATCCAAAGTAAGCGGAGAATGCAGCTCCGAATTTTCCGAAAAACAGTCCGATGAGAGGCCGGAAAAGGTATGCTCCGCAGAAAGAAGCCAACTCCGCGCCCAGAATGAGAACAGAAGCCCAGCTCATGGCTTCAATCACCGGCTTCACAGGAGTATCGACGGCTTCCTAAAGAAGATCTTGAACTTGAGAAAGAAAAGAAGACTGACCACGGAAGAGACGGTGTCGTAGAGTTGATCGGTGCGAAGGGCCCTCTGGGAAATGTCGGCCAGCTCGCGGGTGTCCGCCTGGATGTGGTGGCTCTGCTGCCGAACTCCTTCGGCCGTGTCCTCTATTTCCTGGGTGTAGCCGCTGATCACATGAGAGACCTCCTGCATGACGACTGTTAGTAGAAATGAAGCAGAAGACGAGGAAGGAGAGACGCAAGATGACACGGAGCGTACGACCACGCTCATTCTACGGAGCTTCTTTGTGACGGATAATGACGTAACTAACTTCTGAATCAATCTCAGAAAAACACATGGATAATTTGTCTAACCAGTACCAATGTGATAAACACAAAGTTATTAACCACTGTTATGACTTTGTGTCAGAATACAGCCCAATTCTAATCAGAGCTCAGTGGAAACTGCAATTCTATTAACTTGAATAATGTAGCTATACTCCAATCCTACTTCGGCCGAAAAACGGTCACGTTTGTTTTGTAGCTCACTATTTAGCTGTAATAATGGGTAATTCGAATGTCAAGACCAGAATAACTGACTCATTTCCAAAAACAGGCGAAGTTAGGTTGGTGGGCTATAGTATGTTAGCGGGGATATAAAGTTCAAAAGAAAATACCTTTAAGACAAAATGAAAGAGTACAAATTTCCAGCAAAAATAAAATATGTTTAATCTAGTTGTAAAACCTCTTTTTATTAATTCACTTTCCATTTTGGCAGTGGGTCCCGCCACGAAGGCCCCAGATCACCTTGTCGCGCAAATGCTGAAGCCCCGAAACCCTAGCGCAGCGATTTTTCTCAAGCTATGCTAGGAGAAAATGCCTTGTGGAAACTAACGGTACAATTTATTTTTTCTAGCAAATGATGCTGTGTGTCTCTGGTCTGCTCGTGGTCCCCTTCCTCGTCGCCCAAATAGCCTGTGCTGGCTCCGAGACCACCGCCCTCCGTGTGAAACTGATTGCAGCCACATTTGTAACATCTGGCATTGCCACTTTGGTTCAGGTTGGCAATTTCTCTTGCTTATTTCAATTACCTTTAGACAACCTTCGGTCTGCGTCTCTCCATCCTCCATGGTCCCTCCTTCGCCTTCCTACCTCCCCTTTTGGCTTTCGCCGCTCTTCCGGAGAACCAATGCACTGTGGATGAATACACCCATGTTCCAAAAGAACAGTGGATGGGTCGCATTGCTACTGTAAGTCTAAAGTCAACTATAAACGTTCTTGGCAAGCAAGGGAGACGCTGAATATATATAGTAATCATTAGACGTTCCAAAATTCGGCTTTCAAAATTCGGACGTATGAAACGCGTTTATTTCAGATCCAAGGAAGTCTCCTGCTCGGCGTATTGCCAATGGTCTTTCTCGGTGCCACTGGCCTCATTGGCGTTTTTGCCAAATTCGTGGGTCCTGTGACGATCGCTCCCCTCCTGATTCTTTTAACTCTTGGCACAGTGCCCACCTTAGAAGAAAAGATGGCCACCCATTGGGTATCTGTATTGTAAGCATCCTTCTTAAACCAAAAAGGAAAAGTTATAGGGAATTTGCAATCCTCGTGGTTTTAGTGATCTTCCTTGAAGAAGTGCGTGTGCCTATTCCCTATTACTCCTCTTCTAAACGGCGTTTCAGGACGGCGCATGTTCGAGTATTCGGGCAATTTCCCGTAAGTTCTATAGAACACAATTATTTTTTAAATCTATTTTAGTACCTAATTGGAATCGGCATCGCCTGGTTGGTGTGTCTTTTCCTCACTCTCTCCGACATAGAACCACAGGAAGGACAGGCCCGAGTGGATAAGAATGCAAGCTTGGCTGTTCTAGAACAATCTCCTTGGTTCCAAGTGCCTCTTCCTTGTAAATTTCTACAAATTTAAGTACTAAACTGTGTTTCAGTCGCCTTTGGAGCTCCCCAGGTCTCCGCTGGACTTTTCCTAGGATATGTTGCATCGGCTATGGCTTGCACTATGGAAAGCATTGGAGATTACGGGGTGTGTGCTAGGATTTCGGAGGAGAGACACCCGCCTTCGTCGAATACAAACAGGTTGGCAACACGAGAATTGTGATATGGATACTTGCAGAGGAATCATGTGCGAGGGATTCGGTGCCATGTTGGCAGCAGTGATGGGCATTGGGACTGGAGTTACCACTTATGCAGAGAACATTGCACTCATGAATGTTACCAAGGTGAGAGATGGAAGAATAGAGAGATCGCGGAGTAAAGGAAAAGTGAGAGAATTATAAGAATAGAGACAGACAGGCAGGGAACACGAGAGATAAAGGAGATGAGAAAACAGGGGCATGCCCAAAAAGAGGGTTAACGAAAGGAAACAGAACGGGGATGGGGGAGTGCGTTAGATTGGAAAGAGAAAAAGAGGTACATAGTGAGACAGAGAGAGAGAGAGGAAGAGAGAGATAGAGGGAGAGCAGGATGCGGAGGAGGAGTGGGAGGAGTAGGATGAGGAACCCAAGGAATAGAGACAAATCCAAATCTTTAGGTTGCGAGCCGTGTGACCATGCAGATGGCGGGTGTTCTCCTCCTCTTTCTCGGTCTCTTCACCAAATGTGCAGCCATCCTGGCCACAATCCCTGAGGCCATAATCGGAGGAGTTCTCGCAATGGGAATGACAATGATAACAGGCGTAGCTCTTAGCAATCTCCATGTAAGACTACTCAGTCTCCTAAAAACTGCCTCCTTTAGTCAGTTGATCTCGGTCTCACTCGCAATCTCTCCGTAATGGGTCTTGCTGTGCTCGGAGGAATGACCATCCCTCTTCATTTTGAAAAACATCCTCTCCGCACGGGAAATTCCACTGCGGATGAGGTTCTCAACATGCTTCTGGGGATTCGTATGCTCGTGGGCGGACTCTTGGCATTCTTCTTCGACAATGCAGTCGGAGGTAACCTTCTGATCGTTTGTATATAATGTATTCATAAGGAGCTACAAAAGAGCAGCGTGGTTTCCCAGTGGTCTCAGAGAAAGGCGAGGATGGTTCGTATCGTCGTGACGGGTATTCCCTTCCGCCGTCGGCCGAACGCCTTCTCCGGCGGTTGCCGTTCCTTCAGAAGCTGCCTTTCCTTCCGACGCTACCTCCCATTTCCAATCCAATTAGCAAATTTTGACACTGTATATACCATAAAATCTATTTTACAAAATGTGTCAGCTGACTGTCATATTTTTGTTTTGCGGGGGTTGTAATGCGATTATTCAAATCCGTGATCGACGGTTAGTTACTATTATGATTCACAAAAAAAGACAAAGAGCAACCACGTAAAATTTGAACAAATTCGAAGCAAGCTGATAAAATGGGACTGTGTCAGTTGGAAACTATAGGATGATAGTTTCTTATGCAAAGTGAGATCGTTTTTCCCAGAATGTTGAGGGCCGTTGAGGGCTCGCAACTCCTAAAATCGGAAAAGTCGTATCAGCTACGATCAGCTGCTGTTCTGAACGTCATTGAACTTGCTGAGTTTCTTCAATTAAAGGGAGGTAAAGCTATGAAGAACCAGAACGTCTAGCTACCGGAAAGAGAATGAGCATAAATTTTTGCATTTTTCTGGCGTTGTTTCACCTTTACAGTGTGTTTAAGAGCACGTTTGGTCGAGTGAGAACGAAAGGGATTCAAGCTGTGAATGACCAAAAACTTCTGCAATTTTGTTACATCGTGCCAATTTTGTCTTGCTTTGTTTTACATGGAAATAATAATTAGTCCAAGTGGCTTGATGATTTGAAAATTACCAGTCCATTTCGTTTCAGTTTGGTCACTCTGAAAGGCAGGGCCCCTCGCTGCATTTCAGCATTGAAAAATAACGTCTTAACTACTTTTCGTCACTAACAGGTTAATTTTCATCTCAGCTTTCAGACACGGAAAAGTTATTTATAGGGCAGCCACACAAATTTTTGCAACACAAATCTTTGCCCTATGCCGCGTCCTTCATTTTCAGATATCATTCGGCAAATGATTACTTTTTCTCATTCGACAGCCGCAATTTAGCAAATTTCTTGACTCACGGATACGGTAGCCTCGAATAAATGGCATTTAAAAACATAGAAAAGTGGTTGATATTCTTCATTCTCATCGTCAGTCTCTTTTTTTCGACAAGGACTCGACGCCCAAAACGTATCAGCCCAGGTCCACGCCTTCATTTACCGAGTGAGGGAGGGTGAGTTCGGCAGTAGGCCGAGTTTCACGTGCTTCACGGCATTTTACGATCAAAGGAAGAGTAATGAATAGCCGTAGGCCATGAATCTGCGGCCGCAGGCCGCGTGTCGGTGCGGCCGCAGACCGCAGACCAGGAGGGTGAGCGTAGGCGCGCGTATCCTCCTGGTTGCAATATAAACCGAAATACGACTTTCAATTGCTTGAAGAAAAACGAATGCCAGACAAACTTTCTGGATCTTTAATGTCACGTACAGTAATCCTGTTTGTCATTTCAAAGCGGCTCTAAAGTATACTCACACATGTTATTACAAGGACAATCCTCTTTATTTAAGTCTGGGAGCTACGAATCACTCTTTGTTTTAGTCGAACCTCCTGTCTTGCGTTGAGTATCTCTCCAATCTTTTCTCTCTTTCTCAATCTCTCCTTCGCTTCTCTCTCTATCTCTCTGTCTCTGTCTCTCTCTCTAACTTTAACTCCTTTCGAAATATCTTTAACCTATTACTGAAGTTCCCTTCATCGAAGCGTCAGAGTGCAAGAGTCGGACCAAGAAGGTCAGTCGGTGGAACGGTCGTCGCTGTAACATTTCCTGTGGCATCATTCGTTCCTCTCTCTCTCTTCCAGCAGTTTGTTTGTTTGCGAGTGACCATTCCAGTTCCGCCAGCCACCGAAACGCCTCGCTGACCGTCGTAGTCAGTTGCCAAATTCCTCCAAATCCGCTTACCTGAGCGTGTTCCGCCCATCGGTAATTCCCTATTAATTCGCAGTTATTCGCCCGCGCGTCGACACAATAAAATCGCGCGTGATTGCCTTGACACAAGAACAAACCGCCGGTTGACGAAAGAAATGACGAGGCATCCATTGTAGCCTTTTTCTCCTCTGGCGATGGGTCTTTGTTACCGTAACCCTCATTTCCTCTGGTTCTTCTGAAACCAGTCGATTGTCGCCTCTTGTTCCAAGTTCACCACACTCTTTTTCTTTTTAATTGCTTCTGGTTCAGGCAATTCCAGAAGCTTTTACTTCGTTGTTTGTCCTCTTCAAATAGTCTGTTTTCGATACACTTTGTTTGCCTTTCACAGATACCTTCACCCTCTGATCAACTCTAACTATTTTCTGCCTACTAATCTAGATTTTTGCCAGTTGTTCATTTGCACACATAAACACACATACACACACTTTTCTGTTTTCTCCTTATGAAATTTTAACTTCAATTTGAAAACCAACATAGCCACCAATGTCTGATTCACCTCTTGCCGCCCTGAAACCTCTCCCCACCGTTCTTTGCAGTGATGTTGCAATGTTTGTGCGTCGTTTCCGCTCCTCCAAAAGACGTTCGCCAAATCTCACTCCTTTTAATTCGCTTCTTGGAGTATTCCGTGCCTTCATATGAACCAGGTGGCCCGGACCACCCAGTTCCACTTCAACCCAACCCTGTTTGACTTGTTTTCACTTTACTTTGGTCACGTCAACTTTCAATATCAAAAATCACCGCCTTCGTCTTTCCGATCTTTTCTTCTCGCTGTGCATGTGCGCGTCTTTCGTCGAATTGGGTGGGGTCATAAGCTATTCGCCAAAGAAGTCTTTCCTAACGAGTGAACCACTCGAACGCCAGACCATTTATGAATACACCTGATGTTATTCGGTCTCCAGATGTCGTACTTTATTATTTCTCGTTCTTCTTACTTGAACGATCAGTTCTATTGTTGCACCTGCACCCAGGCGTGCATTCCGCCGCCCCTCCCCAGGCTACCGTATCCCAAATCGTGGTTGTAGCGGTCACTGTCCGAGACGGGCGTTTCTCATTCGGAGATGTTTACAACGGTGTTCGATTTGGCGACACACGACCGAAACCGAAAAAAGAGAGGACAAAGGGAGGAGCGAGAGGAGTAAAACACGCGGAAGGAAGGCCGAAGGGGCAGGTTCAGCGACCTTGCCTCCACCTGATATCACACAAACGCCCGGTTCACACACACGACCACACGCATACACGACTCATTATACCCCTCGGGCTATTATTCCTCTTATAACTGTTGTCTCTTGTTTATTTGACTTTTTAAAGTTATATTCTAGTCGACCCAGATGACACGCGGACTGACACTCGGTGTCAACGATGTTCCCCGATGGTCACAAGCTCTTTTATTTGGCTTTCAGGTAAAGACAATGTTTAAACTTTATTGAAAGAATGATTCTGAAGGTTAGATGTAAACTAAATCGTGATTTTTAGCAAGCAATGGTGTGTATCTCGGGCCTCCTCGTCTACCCAATCCTCCTGTCAGACGCTGTTTGTGCGGGAGATGCTACCGTAGCCCTCCGTGTTCAACTTATAGCTGCCACTTTTGTAGCATGCGGGGTAGCCACAATCCTCCAAACCACCTTTGGATTACGGTAAGGCCATAGTACTCTAAACTACTCTAATCTTTTCTTAGACTTCCAATCCTTCACGGTCCTTCAATTGCTTTTCTTCCTCCTCTTCTTGTTTACAAACAGCGAATGGTCTGTAACTATGGGGAGGCGGACTTTGTTGATCCCGAGATTTGGCACGGGAGACTCAGAGAGGTAAGTCTTTATCCAAAAAGAAGAGTGCTTGAACCTACATGCACACACAGAAATACCCACACGCGCATACACATAGTTGTGATATTCCTTCGCGCACGTAGATAGAGCCAAGTGGAACACTCAGTCTCTCAAAACTGGTACGTATAATATTAGTGAGTGTATCTGTAAACACGCCATGAGAATGTCTTTAAAAGGTTAACACAAACGGTATGAAATGGAATGGAGAAATATGAAGAGAGAGAGAGAGAGAGAGAGAGAGAGAGAGAGAGAGAGAGAGAGCATGTGTGGCATTATTTAATTGTTTAGATCGCGGGTAGTCTCTTGCTGGCCTGTCTCTCCTTCGTCCTCGTGGGAGGCACTGGTCTCGCCGGTCTCCTCTCTCGTCTCATCGGCCCCGTTACCATCACCCCTTTGATGCTTCTCCTCTGTGTCTCAATTATGCCCACAATGGAGGAGAAGCTGAGCATCCACTGGATATCCATTGTGTAAGTCTCTCTCTCTTTGCAAAAGACTCCTCCTTCAGAATGCTCCTGAGTGTGATGGTGATGGCTGTTTATCTCGAGGAGGTAATGGTTCGTCTGCCGGGTTGTCGTCGTGGAATCCGTCTCTTCGGTCAATTCCCCTATCTTCTGAGCATCGCATGGGTTTGGCTGCTCTGCTACATCCTCACTGTTACTGACGTCGAACCTCCCGGCAGCCCCATTCGAACCGATCGAAATCAAACAGTGACCGTTCTACGCGAGTCTGATTGGTTCAGCGCCCCCTATCCAGGTTGCTCAACGCCTTTATCCTTGCAAATCCTAATTCTAGGTCAATTCGGAATGCCCAGCCTCAACTGCGGTCTCTGTCTCGGCTACCTTGCTTCTTGTCTGGCTGCTGTAGTCGAGAACCTGGGCAACTACGGGCTTCTAGCTCGAGTGGTTGGTCAAAGACCTCCTCCCCAAGATGCTGTCAACCGAGGCATAATTGTCGAAGGCTTCGGAAGTATCTTGGCAGCCGCGATGGGGGTTGGAACGGCTGTCACGACGTACTCGGAGAACATCGCTCTTATTCACATAACAAGGGTGAGCGCATCTCATGAAAAGATGAGATTTCTCAAAGCATTTTGGCAATAGAAAGTCAATTACATGCAAAACGAACTGAAACGTGACAAAGCTATGGAAACACGAGCTTTTATTTTTTGTTTGAAAAGCATAAAATGCTTCAGGTGGCCAGTCGTCGTATCATGCAGGTGGCCGGTTTGTTGTTGGTCTTCCTAGGAGTCTTCACAAAGTGTGCTGCCATCCTAGCTTCTATCCCTGAGGCAATTGTCGGGGGAATGCTCACAATGGGTGTTTCCATGATAGGCGGCGTCTCCCTCTCCAATCTACAGGTAGTCCATCTCCTGAGTAATTACAGTAACCCTTCAGTTGGTTGACCTCCGTCTCACCAGAAATCTCTCCATCATGGGCCTTTCTCTCATGCTAGGCCTTGTGGTACCCCGTCATTTGGAGAGAAATCCTCTGCGCACTGGGAACATCGACGTCGATGATGTGCTCAACATGTTGCTGAGCATTAAAATGCTCGTCGGAGGACTGATTGCAGTGGTTTTGGACAATACTGTGCCTGGGGCAACACCCGCCCAGAGAGGAATTCCCAACAGTGAGAAAGAGGAGCTGACAATGATTGATTCACAGGAGGACGCTTACTCTTTCCATGGAAGAACGAGAAGGTACGTGAGGAGAGAGAGAGAGAGAGAGAGAGAGAGAGAGAGAGTATACATAGAGCATTATATCAAAGAGCTTTTTTCTTTTTAGGTTCCTGTTGGCGATTCCGTTCTCCTCTTGGATTCCGTTCCTCCCCAAAAACTCCGATGAAAGCCGCCTCCCCTCCTCCCAAATGAGTTCCTCCTGCTCCACCAACCTTTCCTAAAACCTAAAGATCTCCTAACCACGGGTACCACTCAAAGAGTGTCGTAATTGAAATGGCTTTACCCTACAGCTTTTTAGGGATCTATTGTAAATTCTTAAAGTCATGTAATAAAGTGTCTTTTCAACAAAAAAAAGATAAAACGTGGTTTATGCACACGGAGAACATAGATACCCGGAGAGAATGAGAAACCGGTGTTCGGTCACCGGGAACCACAACATGAAACAACAACAACAACATACAGTGTGTACAACGAGAGTCTACATGAAAGAGTCGTCCGAGTGGTCGTTGCAGTCGTTCGATCGCCAGGCCCTGTCGTGGAATTCCTCCGCCGTCTTAGAGTCCTTAAGGCCTTAATTTATTCCCTTCCTCTGCGTCTCTAACCTGGCACACGTCGTCCATCTGCTGACACCGTCTGAACGCCATCCGCTGCTCCTTCCTGGCCGCGTCCCGCAGCGCAGTGTACTCGTCGCGCAGTTCCCGATATTTCTTGCTAAAAAAGTTAATTTAAAAAGAAAGACGTTTACGACTTACAAGGGGAGAACTTGGATGAGCTCGAAGTGGTTGGCGACGGATCCTTTGATGTAGCCAGGCTTCAGACGACGCTTCCAGCGCTTCCGGTGCCTGAAATTGTATTTATAAATAAAAATTAAGGAAAAACTCGCCTTTTCTTCTTCATTTGAACCTCGGGCACATCATTCTCCACCTTTGGCGGGGCTGCCTTCTTGGGCGTGTTCCTGAGCGGCTTCTTAGGCGTTTCCTTCGTTTTCTTCACTGCGACCGCCTTTTTCTTCCCTTTGCCTCTCCTTCTGCCTACGAAAAAGGATCATAATCTCGTCCGAACTTCCCCTCCCCATTCCCACAAAAAGCACAATTCCACTTTTTGTTCATTTGAAACCATTCGAGAGGTTTAGCCGTTGAAACAAGAGACCCCGCCCTTTAAAATGGCCTACGCGAACCAGCTCGTATATAAAATTCTTCTCAGCGAGACCACCCGAGCCGTCAAAGTCGGGCTGACGCCCATCTATGCTTTGAAATCAGCAAAAACAAAAAAAAACTCACAAAATCGGCGTTTCCGAGGCGGGCGGGGCTCGATGAGTCCGGCAGCGACCAGGTCCAAATAGCGCTGTTTCCTGAGCTTCCTCCGAGCCAAGTACTCCTTCCTGTGCAGGATACGCATTCGACGGCGCAGACGACGCAGGGCGATGATCTCCATCCACGACATACGATCGCCCCTCAGCTGGTACCTAAAACATGCCATTCTTCCTCAGAAAGAAGGTATTTTCTCACTTTTTGATGTGTCTCCAGAGGTCTACCATGGCCAGTCGCTTCGGCCGCGGTCTCCCGATCCTCGGTGCGTTCTGTTCGTAGGCCTGCGCCATCCTCTGCGCCGCCTCGGCTTCTGTGAATTGCACAAAGGCGAAGGACATCCTTCCACGACCAACTTCCGCGTCTCCAGAAGGCAGGGCGACCTTCCGGGACTTGGCTCGAGGGATCTTCAGCTGAAAATATAGTAGTTTTAGAGCAACGTAGAGGAACACAACCTCCACAACGGTTCCATAGCGAACGAGCAATTTGTTGAGTTTGTCCTCGTTGCAGCCGATCGGAAGGTTGTCCTAAAAGAGGAATCGAATGAAAAGGAGGGTTGCTTACAATGTACACGGTGCAGTCTTCGATCGAGGCTCCCACAGGACGATAGGAGATCTTCAGTTGCCGATCATTCGGGTCCAGGTACACCGTGAACATCGAGGTGAGGTTGCTCATTTTGACCAACGCCACTTCGCTGACGGCTCGGATCTGAAAATCTCCTGTGAAAAGGAGGGAAACTGTGACAAACCGCCGATTCGTCGACTTTGAGCCGCTGGATGACGTCCCAAAATGGAGCATCTGAAAAGAGTAGTTTCAAAATCCCATCGTAAAAGTGGTTCGCGGACAACCCCAAACCATAGTTCTCACGGGCCGGGACGGCAACTCGGACCACCTAGTCAAACTGTCACCCACGCGACCAAGGTTCGATCTCGGTCGGGGCACTTAATTTGTGCTGATTTAGAATTGGTTCAAATATGTAACAGAAATATTATGAAAAAGTCTCAAATTTACCAGCCTTGGTCAAAGCCACGTCCCTGCCTATAACAACTCCTCCGCGCGCCCAACCCAGCTGATCTCATTCCTTTTTTCTCTCTACATCTCTACACATAAATGTATATTTATGATGGGTTTCCTGAAAATCTGTTATAAACTCCGCGAAAATCACATGTTGGGGTCGTTCAGATCAGCTTGGGCCACGTAGAAATGCCTTTCTTGGCTTTCCAAGAAGAAATCCAAATGAATTTAAGAATCCGATCGAAAAAAGAATCTGATCATAACCACCAGCTGAGCTGGTGGTTCGTTTTTGTTTAAACCACTATTTCAGTGAATATAGGACAAAATTAACGATGATATAAAACATAATGCTCCTTTTCGATGTTACTCACATGGGGTGCCCTCCTCGTCGACCTCTTTGAAGAGATGAGCGACTGGCGAGTGTTGCATTTTGAGGGCCCTCTCGATCTGAACTCTCTTTACCTCTGCCTCTTTTCCTCCCTAACCTCCGTCCTCAGATCCTCCCTCAGCTGCTTCGTCCTCCGCCTCTTTCGCTTGCCATTCGCCTCGTCATTCACAGCCGATGGTCTCTTATTCAATTTCTGTCTCTTCGCGTTGCCACCGCCATCCGTGGAATTGCGATTTTTCCTTTTCCTACCCATAACCTAGGCGAAAGATCTGAAACTGCTCACCAAAAGAGAGGAAAGCTCAATCGAGATGGGATAATAAGCCATGAATGAGGAACAAGGGTAGATCAATTGAGTTTATTCACATGAATCCAGCACCACGAATAAATAGAGAGCGAGATAGTACACGGTGAGAGAGGGGCAAAAGAGGCAGAGGTAGATCAGCGACGGGTCGACGTGGCCGCCGCCTTCAGATTCTCGTGGGTTAGTCGTTCGACGTCGTTGAAGAGCACGGCCGTGCCTCCTCCCGCCGTGGGAATCACGTTGCCCTGAAATAGATTTGATCAGAAGAGGCTACAGTTGATAAATGGGGAGACATTTCGGGTAAGACGCAATTTGACAGTGAGAGAGTGAGTTAGTGAGGCAAACCTCTCTCAAATGAACGAGCTCTCCGAGGCCGAAGTGCAGGTGAACCGACCGAAGGTCGAAGTCGTCGCGTCCTGAGCCTGTGCAAGTGGGACATGTGGGTCGCTCTATTTCACCTTACACGCCAAAATACGACGTCCCAAAAATAAAAACTCAAGTTCTGCAAGATTTATACAAATTCGGGACGTGTGTGCTTTGATGAGGCGTGCAAGGAGAAACAGAGCCGGTGTGGTTAGTAAGAGCCGCAACAACAACAAAAAAGAATAAAGAGCCTACCTTGACCACACTGGTGCTGATGTTTCCCTCCTCGTCGACCTCCTGATGGGTGAGCACGTAGTCAGTGGATCGATGCAGGTCGTCCACCTGAATTCAACTCGATTTCCCTCGTTTAAAGGACTGTCTTACACTGGGATTCGTGACCTGTCTGGCACTGGGAGGCAGCCTGTTCTTCAGAATCCCTCCCGTCGGAACGCGGTGCATCGGCTGATGGTCGAGCACACGGGGAGCTGATTTCGACCTTAAAATAGAATAATTGATAAACGAAAAGCAGAAATTCTACCTTCTGTGGTGGTACTTTGGGTTGAAGTAGCCAGGGCCGTGGAGAGGGGTGTTTCCATTCTCTCGGACCTCTCGGGGACGACGATCGGACGGAGCTGCTGACAGCTGGGTGGATGAAGTTGTGACCAGTCTTCTCTGCTGCAACAACAGAATAATTTAGAACTACTCACGAAGAACTATAAAAATAAGCGTTTAATAGACCCTTCTTTAAAAAACGATTCTTAAGGATGCTTTTTGATAAAATTCTCAAGAACGTCTGTTCGCAATGGCTGGCCGTTACTCGCCGTACCAATACCCAATTACAGGTTTTTCATCACCACTTTATGTCAAATCGCTTCATTTTGAACAGAAACTAACCTTGGACTCGGTGTAATCGGCGAATCTGCTCCTGAGCTGAGCAACGGTCGGAGTGTGCGAAATGGGAGTGACTGTGGCTCCGTCGCAGATATTGTGGATCTGAACAATAGAATTATCCACTTCTCCAGATGCGACCAACCGTCTGGAGCGTCTTCTCTTGTTTCCTCAGCCGACTGCGTTCCTCCTTTATCGACCGACGCATCCTCTCCTCATTCTCCAGTGCCTCCTCGTCGTTCTCCTCGTAGCGACGCAGACGTTCGGCCATCGACTGAAGTTCCCTCTGAAAAAAAGAGGATTAAAGAAAAAAAAGGAAGGAGGAACCTTGGCGTGCTTGTTCTGCGCCGTGAGCTCTGAGATGGCCCTGGAGTCCCTGTCCCTTTGATCGCTCAGATCCAACACCTGCTGGCCCATGTAGTCGCCGACGCAGAGGGCTTTCATCAGAGTGGGCTCCAGCTGAGACACTACAAGAATGCATTATTAGAGAGAGAGAGAGAGAGAGAGAGAGAGAGAGAGAGAGAGAGAGAGAGACTCACTGGTGTCCTGCGAGTAGGCGAGGTTCTTGGAGCAAGCGTTCTTCACCGCCATGAAGTAGTCCTTCCATCGCATGGCGAAAAGTGAGTCGTTATAGTCCTTCAAAACCCAATAATATACAGAAAGAGTAAAAAAAACTACCTTCATGCTGTAGGGAGGAATGGTCAAATTAGAGCTGGAACTGGCTCTCTCGGCAGCCGAAACGACTTCGTCCATTTCGGAATTCCATTTGGCGTAGAATCTGCGAGGCACTGGGGGCCTGTTTTCGTCAATCTCCATACGGTTGTCAGCACGGACCACCCGCACGGCCTGAGACTCTTCGGCGAAAGCCAGCACATTCTAAATAAGATAATTTACAAGAATCATTTTAAAAAATATATTTTATAAAACAAATTATTTTTTTTTTAAATCAAGGTTTTCAATTTAAAAAAAAATCATATTCAAACTGAGCGGCGCGCGGAAAATCGTTTTTCGAAAAACAAAAAAACCGCCGTGCGAAGTAAAATGGCTGCTACACTTGTGCATTTCCGAATTCCGGATTTACAGAGCAGCCTAGTGGTTGTGCTTACAATTTCAAATGTTAAATCAAGTTTAACGGTGACACAACATTCGAAATTTGGAACACCGTAAAATGACGTAATTGTACGTTTCAAAAAAAGAGACTAATCTTGCAACTTACGAGATTCTCTTCGAAATCGTCGGGTTTCGGATTGGCGCAGATGATCATCCTAATCCTTCCGCCGCACTCGAAGTAGTTCTTGAAGAGCTGCGTCAGCTTCGAGTCTCTGTAGGGGATCGGGTCAGTCACTCGGCTGCGTTGGTTCTTTCTAAAAATTCGAAACTTCCTGGTCTTCAGGTGCAGCCAACCTCAGTTTGTCGATGCACTGTCGCAGCACCATGAGGCTCTTGTTGATATTTCCGGCCTCCGCCAGTCGGTCGCCCACATTCTTCGTACGTTTCGCCCTAAATTGATACATTTCCAAACGTTGACATTGATAGAAAACCTCTCGCTTCCTGCCAAATCGACGAGACAGAGCTGGGAAACGACGACTTTCGAGGGATCGTCGTCGGGATGCATGCCTGCGTCCTCCTTGATGGGCGCCATAACCAGACGAACGGTGAACACCGAGTGGGACCTGGAGGACTCTTTGTTCAAAAGCGTGTTCGAAGTACGGCGACGCTCCTCTCCTGAAACACGTAAATTAAATAAAATGTGCCAGAGAACTTAGGAAAAGGAGTTCAATAATCGCAACGCACAAACAAGGGTCGTATAAATCCTACCAACCTCTGCAAAAGACCTCCAGTGCCTCGTCGCTGGTATCGACCTCTATTTCGCAGGCTCCATCCACAAAAGTTGCTCCTTTGGCGTCTGAGCGAATGTCCCTTTTCGTCAACTCACTAAAAATTCAGAAGCTATTGTTTTTAATTGAAACCCCCACTCCTTATTCTCCAACAGATCGTAGCAGTAGTTGTTGTATATTTCGATGTAGGACACGAACACGGAACAAACGTAGTCGTCGCAGTAGCCGGGCACCTAAACATACAAAAGTAAAGACTGGAACGCCAGAAACTGACCGAGAGACGCTGCATAAAGCGGTTCTCCACCTCGTTGCTGATTTGAAGTCTGTCCAATTCCATTTTCTTCCTGGCTAGATGAGCCTCCAACTTCGAACGAACGATATAGGAGTTGCGACCAGTCGACTGGAATACGCACTTGGACGCCCTAAACAACAGAGATACAACGGAACGGAGGGTTACTGTACTTGTTGTCGATACTGTTGAAGATGACATCGAGGGTGCGAGGAAGGATTCCCGTTCCGTCTACTGTTGGTTTTCCGGTCATTGTGTACGTCTTTCC
Organism: Oscheius myriophilus; assembly: GCA_964057215.1. Taxonomy (NCBI): domain Eukaryota; kingdom Metazoa; phylum Nematoda; class Chromadorea; order Rhabditida; family Rhabditidae; genus Oscheius; species Oscheius myriophilus. Next base: position 15,879,021 of record OZ059905.1, read on the forward strand.
ACTTCCAGTCACCTAAGACAGTTTTAATAAATCGAAATTACGAGAACAAACTCCGTAGGTGAAGAGAAGGGCGTTCTTTCCGCAGACAACGTCTTGGATCAAATCAACGGCGCATCTGTTGAACACCGATTGCTGCCCGTCATTTTCGTCAAAAACGTAGCCGAATTCGAAAACTTTATCCAGCTGAAATATGTAATTACGGGTGATTCGGTGAATAAACAAACGTAGTAGGAGCCATCTCTGCGGCGGACATCCGGAGGAGCGACGCACTTCAGATTTGTGTCGTCGATCGGCGCCAGACAGGCACGGTTTCCCTTGTAAGGAGTCAGACGGCAAACCACCTGAGAAAATAGGATTTAACATTATAAAACTAGGAAATTACCTCCACTTCTTCCGATTCCTCACTACATCCTCGTTTTCCTCCACGGCCTATTGGCTCTTTCTGCCCGGCCCTTCTAAAACACAAATTTTGAGTCAGCTTCAAGAAAAAAAACTCACTTTCTGGAAGCGCTCGGGAGCATTGCTGTAGAGGCTTAAACCTTAAACAATAGGATTTAAAGGAGTCAAACTTAGGAGGAAAGTGGTGAAAGGGAAAAACAATTTGATAAAAAGAAATGAGAGTATTTAAATTTTTTATTTCTGCAGTTCGGATAAAGTTGTATGGCAAGAAATAAAACAAATCAAAGGTTCCTAGAAGACATAAGGCTGAGTTAACTAAAATTTAATGTTAGAACGCTAAAAAGCAACAATGATCAGCAAAACTCGTGGGCAAGCGCCATGACGTACCTTTGATTCTCAATGATTTTAAATGATTTAGCACATTCTTAAAATGTAGCCTTTCACATTAATTAGTAAAAAATCACAATGGAAGCGACATTTCATCAACTTCGAGTTAACCGACGCCAAAGCCGGAGACGGCGTTTTCAAATTCTAAACCCTCCCGCGGGTCAGCCATTAAATTCGCTGCGGGACCCAGCGCTTGGCTTTATGCAGCCTATGCATTTCCCTTAGAAGTAATGACACCACAAAGTATTCTTCAACAGCAAGTGGTGGCTTGTTTGAACCGTAAAATTCAAGCTACTGTTTTAACCGGAACGCAATCTTTTTGAATTTATTCTTAAACAATAATCAAATTTATTTTGTACATAAATGTAATTACAAATCGTAAACGGCACAGGGAATCACAGGATATCATGAATTCAATCTTTCATCGTTACTTCCTTCTTCCGTATCCGGGATAAGCATCTTGTGCATAGTAACAAGCAGCCCCCTAAAATCTATTTACTGAACATTATTCCATGTACTACCGTAGCAGGGATCATTCCTCCAATTGGTTTAAGGATTTCGCACTTGAACGCAAATTCTCCTAGCTGAAAGAGAGAGCTAAACTAGTTGAAGGGGGGGGGGGTGATTGTGATGCACGGAATAAACAATGAATGTTTTTGATGATTGTGTTGATGTGTTCATTACTTTGTAAAATAAATGTAAAGGAAATGAAGCCCTTGTAAAAAGAAGCTCTCGAAATGAAGGATAAAAAAGGTCTAATTAGAATGATGTATGGTAAATATCAAATAAAAAATAACAATAATAAAAAATGCCCCGCCCCCACCTACCTGAAAGAGATTCACAGCATCGCAATCAAACTGCCGACAGGCCTCCTTGCACTGTTCGATGTCCTTTAAGAACATAAAATTTTGCGTGTTTTTTAATTCGAACCTGGACATTGTCAATGTCGTAGACTTTCAATCCTTTGCACTCCATTCTCATCTGAAGCATATAGGCACGAGGGCCGATGAACTGGGCTGCTGGGAGGCCTGGAGATTTGAGTTTTAG